>JABBWJ010000055.1:0-329456 GCA_016647685.1 Suillus tomentosus
CTAGTCGGTAGGCTGTTGTGCGTACTGAGGAAGAAGAGAATGCATTGTACAAAGATGATGAGATGGCAGAAGACGAGCTCTGTATGTGCAATAACTTCAATGCAAATATCATATTAATCAAGTACAAAATAGAACACCTTATGAGAGATTTGAACTCACCAGTCTACGCATTTTTTGATCCAACACCACAGATTATTGAAATGGATGGCTGCTGTGCTCATTATTTCAAGTGCTAATGGCAAAGAGAAAGTTATGTACTCCAACCATCAACATTCAAGGATGATGGATGAGGCATATAATGAAGCCAGATTTGTTGATGAGGCTGAGTGTGTTGCATCGTACTGAACAAAGGGATTCAACCAGTCAAGTTAGTGCTTGTCAAGGTAAGTGCATGCAAGAAAAGAGAACTCACTATTGAATTCAACTGATTCCTCAGGTGCACAAGCTTGCATGAAAAAAAATCAATGTCTGAGATACCGTCTGTGAGTAAATATGAAAGCCATGTGCTTATAGAAAAAATGTGATGTTCAACAGGTTTTGAACTTGTTGTACTGCAATAGAAACAGATTTTGACTCTGTTATGACAGCCACATGGCTAAACATGACTTTGATCATCTTGCAAACAAACCGACCATAAGCAAATTTCAAGGTGTATTTTCATAGAAAATGAATCTTATCATTGGCAGGTTTCAAACCTGCATGGTCCAAGAGAAACAGATTTTGACTCTGGCGATCACTTGGCTATTTAACATTTGGTAGGTTTCGAACCCACACAGACAGATTTAGATTCTGTTGTAATGACTGCTTGGCTAAGACCAGTGAGATGCACTTCCAATGGACTCAATCAAACGTGAACCCTCAAGGCATATTTATCTGCATTTGACCACCACACAAAATGGTGGGATGCAATGACTCATGAGCTTGCATTCAAGGCAAGTTTTAATGGCAAAAGAAAAACCATGTTATTATACAGGTTTCAAGCCTGCTTGGTTTAACAGAAATAGATATAGAAAATGTCCATGGGCAAATGATTACTCAGAGGGATTTAGGATCGACAAAGACAGACCTTCAAAGTGTATAGAGTTCAAACAGCATGCAGACCAGAGTCATGGCAATGACATGGCTAAGATCATTTAAGATGAGTTTCTCAGAAAACCAGGTGTGTTTTTATAGAAATTTTTTTTTATCATTGGCAGGTTTTGAACCTGCACAGTCCAAGAGAAACAGATTTTGACTCTGATGATCACTTGGCAAATTCATCTTTAGCAGGTTTTGAACCCACACAGACAGTTTTATATTCTGTCATATCGACTGCTTGGCTAATACCAGTTGAATGCACTTGCAATGAACCCAATCAAACGTCAAGTCAGTTCTTTCAATAGTATAGTTGCCATGATTGATTTTTTATTTATTTTACTCTTATTATAAAAGACATCAGACTTCTTCTGGGGCTCTTAACTTCAAGACCTGTTTATCTAGCAATTGCTCTGAAAAAGTGCTGATGACAGACCGCCATAGTGGGCCAATGATGTTTGTGATGTCTTGAGATATTAACAGCTGGGTCATGAGTGAAAACCGATAATGAAAGGATCACATATGATTGGACTCAAGGAGGATATTAGAAACTAATACTAGAACTGACAAAATGCAGTCAAACGTACCTTGAGGATTCACTTTTGAATGGGCTCATTGGTAGTGCATCTAACTGGTCTTAGTCAAGCAGTTGATATGACAGAATTCAAATCTGTCTGTGTGGGTTCAAAACCTGCTAAAGATGAAATTGCAAGTGATTATCAGAGTCAAAATCTGTTTCTCTTGGACTGCGCAGGTTTGAAACCTGCCAATGATAACATTTTTATTTTATGAAATCACACAACCAGTGAGATGGTGCTCTCAGTAAAGTACACATTTGTCCATTTCGAGGTGTGTTCTAACAGGAAAAACAACATATAGATCAGTGTCTGAGATGCTATCTATGAGGAAATAAATATTCAAGACACGTTCTAATAGAAAAAAATGCAACATTCAACAGGTTTCAAACCTGTTGCATTCCAATGGAAACAGATTTTGATTCTGTGATAACAATCACTTGGCTAAACACAACTCTGATGAGCTTTTGAGTAAACTAACCATGAGCATATATCAAGGTGCATTTTTATAGAAAATGAGAATTATCCTTGGCAGGTTTCAAACCTGTATGGTCCAAGAGAAACAGATTTTGACTTTGACAATCACTTGGCTATTTAATATTTGGTAGGTTTTGAACCCACACAGACAAATTTAGATTCTGTTGTATCGACTGCTTGGCTAAGACCAGTGAGATGCACTTCCAACGAACTCATTCAGAAGTGAAACCTCAAGGCACAAAAGTTCAATGTATGATCACAGTCTTGATGCAAACTCAGAATGATGAGTACAAGAAAAGATTAATTCTCTTTAAAGGTCTCGACTTGGTTGAAGAAAAAAAGCAGATTACACATCAAACTTTCCAGTTTGATTCTAATGACCTGAAGAAGTTCTGAGATAAAGCAGAATTATTTAGACAATAGTGCAACATTCTGCGCTTAGATGCTTTCAAGCACTCAGTGTCAAATAGCAATTATAGTGTATTTTAGACTTTGAGTCCCACAATATGCAAGGTGGTGGTGGAAAGTTGTTTAGAGTCAAAAGATACATGGTGCTATATAAGTAATTCTAAGTGTATTCTAAGTGTGCAGAAGCAAGTCAGAAGCGCAGCAAATAGGCAAAAATATGTAAGTCGCTTCTGAATGGGTTCATTGGAAGCGCATTCAACTGGTATTAGCCAAGCAGTTGATACGACAGAATATAAATCTGTCTGTGGGGGTTCAAAACCTGCTAAAGATGAATTTGCCAAGTGATCATCAGAGTCAAAATCTGTTTCTCTTGGACTGCTCAGGTGTGAAACCTGCTAGTGATAAATTTTATTTTCTATGAAAACACACCTTATGTGTTTTCCCTTTTCTTAGGGATTATTCGTCATCCGATCTTGAAAAATTTGCTTGTGGTCGGTTTGCTTGCAAGCTGATCACAGTTGTTTTAGCTAAGTGACTGTCATAACAGAATCAAAATCTGTTTCCATCAGAGTGCAACAATTTTGAAACTTGAACTTGTCGAATGTTGCATTTTTTCTCTAAGAACATGCCTTGAATATTTGCTCATAGACAGCATCTCAGAAATTGATCTTCATTGGTCTTGGTCAAGTTGTTACCAGATATAAAATCTGTTTCTTTTGGACTGTGCAGGTTTAAAACCCGCCAATAACAACATTTTTATTCTATGAAACCAAAATGGTGGAATGTGATGAATCACGAATTAATGCAAAAGACACATCATTTTATATATATTACAAACCTGCTTAGTTCAAGAGAAATATATTTTGATTCTGGTGATCGCTTGAATAAGCACAATAAAGAATCTCAGCCTTAATAGATTTGTGTTTTTCCTAATTCTCCAGGTTATTAGGATCAAACTTGTAAGTTTGATGTGTAATCTGCTCTTTTTCTTCTTCAACCAAGTCAAGACCTTTAGAAAGAATTATATTGTTATTGTACTTATCCTTCTGAGTTTGCATCAAGACTTTGGTCATATATTGAACTCTGTGTCAAAAATACACTGTGTGATCCTTTCATTGTCAGTTTTCACTCATGAACCCACCATGGTGGTCTTCCATCAGCACTTTTTCAGGGAAATTGTTAGATAAACAGGTCTTGAAGTCAAGAGCCCCAGCAGGAAGTCTGTGTCTTTTGCAATAAGAGTAGGATAAAAAATCAACACTGACCATGCTATCGAAAGAGCTGATAAAATGCAGATAAATGTACCTTGAGTACTCACTTTTGAATGAGTTCATCGGAAGTGAATCTAACTGGTCTTAGCCAATCAGTTGATATGACAGAATCTAAATCTGTCTGCGTGGGTTCAAAACACACTAAAGATGAAATTGTCAAGTGATCATCAGAGTCAAAATCTGTTTCTCTTGAACAGCGCAGGTTTAAAACCTGCTGATGATAACATTTTCATTTGATGAAAATGCACCTTGACAGTCTGAAACTCATTGAATGCTGCATTTTTATTATTAGAACATGCCTTGAATATTGAATCATAGACAGTCTCTGATATCATTGATAGAGAGTGACTCGGACAATGTTCAACAGTTGGCATGGATCATAAAACAAGTTGCTGCAAGGCTAGCAGTGGAACATGGTTCCATACACCAGCTTTGAATTTTTTTAGTTTCTTTTCCAAGAAAGTCATAATGCCACCAGAAATTTGAGGCCTTCCAATTCATTTTAAGATTCATGTGGAGAATGTGAAGGTGTGATTTCATAGAATAAAAATAAAAATGTTATCATTGATAGGTTTCAAACCTGCACAGTTCAAGAGAAACAGATTTTGACTCTGGTGACAACTTGACTAAGACCAATGAAGATCAACATTTGAAATGCTGTACATGAGCAGATATACAAGACATGTTCTAATACAAAAAATGTGTCACTTAACAGGCTTCAAACCTGTAGACTTCAATGGAAACAGATTTTGAATCTATTGCAGCAATGACATGACTAACATCAGTTGAGATGAGTTGTTGAGAAAATCATTTATGAGACAATATCAAGATGTGTTTTCATAGAAAATAAATTTCATCATTGGCAGGTTTTAAACATGCACATTCCAAGAGAAACAGATTTTGACTCTAGTGATCACTTGATAATTTCATCTTTAGCAGGTTTTGAACTCATGCAGACAGATTTAGATTCTGTCGTATCAACTGCTTGGCTAAGACCAGTGAGAGGCACTTCCAATGGACCCATTCACAAGTGAATTCTAAAGGCAGTTCTTTCAATAGCATAAAGGATCACATATGATTGAACTCAAGGGGGATGTTAGAAATTAATGTTAGAGCTGACAAAATGCAGATAAATGTACATTTAGGATCCACCTCTGAATGGATTCATTAGGAGTGCATCTAACTGGCCTTAGCCAAGCAGTTGATGCAACAGAATCCAGATCTGTCTGCATGGGTTCAAAACCTGTTAAAGATGAAATTGTCAAGTGATCATCAGAGTCAAAATCTGTTTCTCTTGGACTGCATAGGTTTGAAACTTGCCAATGATAACATTTTTATTTTATGAAATCGCACCTTGACATTGACTTATGTGTACTTTCACATTGTAGCTTGCACTCCCAAACACCTGCTTCATATGAAGAAGAAGAGCAGATTACGCATCAAACTTTCAAGTTTGATCCTAATGACCTGGGGAATGAGGAAGAATACACATTTGTAAAGGCTGGGATTTAAGGCAAAGATTCAAAAGAGCCATCTGGCCACCATTCACTTATGTACAAAGTGTACTGTATTTGAGACCTTTCATCATCATGTTGCTCTTCTCTCACTTTTTGAAAGTGTTGTATTGCAGTCTGTATTCAGTTCATCTGTTCAGCTGAGTGAAAACATTGTGAGTGACAGAGAACAGTAGACTTGCCTTACAGATTCACTTTTGAATGTTTTCTTTAACCAATGATCATCTGGATTGGATGGATGATTCCTCCATGTGATCTAGGGTCCAAAGTCTGGAAGAGAAGCATGGATATATGGGATACAACAGTATCCCCCCCTTAGGGCTGATCCCTAGAGGCACAAGAACCATCGGTCTGGACTAGACACAATTAATGCAAGATGATGGAGAAGTTGATGGGGGGAGTTTCTGAGTTCGGAATTGTACATATATACACAATGCAGGGTGTCCTAAATTGATGCTTCCTTTCCCACTGTTTCACTCTCTATAACACTCTATCGGAACATGTCTGGCAACACCTCTGGATCTCAGACAACCGCTAAGCAGAAACTGCTGGAACTTCAACAGCAACTGGCAGATGCGGAAGCTGCGGCTCAGATGGAGGAAGAAGATAATTGGAAGCATCAGGAGCAGGAACAGAAACATCAGGAGGAGTTGAGGAAGATTGAGCAGACCGAAATCCGAAGGGAAGCGGAGGAGAAAAGGTGCAGGGAAATAGTAGCGGAAATGGTGAGTTTCAGATGGTTATGATGGATTTTCCTAATAGATGAGCAAGACATGGAAAACTGGGTGTATGGAACACATGGAATCCAGAAGTCAGATGGTGAAGGAGTGCGTGCCTGGACGAGCTATGATTTCAAATGGACCAAAGTTCTTTTCCAAGAGTTTTTTGGACAGACAGGTGAATCAGATGTATTTTGCTTTGACAAAGACTGGATCTCTGCTTTTCAGATCTGGAGCAGGTTTCTGTTTGGCATCCGCAGGTCCTTGATATTTTTCTTGTGTGTGGGCCATTTCTTCTCAGAGGAACTGATGAAGTTCATCAAGGTCTATAGCATATTCTCGTGCGCGGGCGAAGGAGAGATCACGTTCCAGATGAACGGACAGGTTCGGTTGATATCCCTTATTGGCAAAGAAGGGTGATACTCTGGTGGTAGCACTCAGAGCATTTTTATAAGTGAATTCTGCCAAGGGAAGTAGTTCTGACCAGTTATCCTGCTGATAGTTGCAGTATATCTGGAGGTATTGTTCTAGGGTTTGGTTGGCTTGTTCAGTTTGTCTGTCTCCTTCCAGATGATATCCAGACGTATAGTGGAGGACCATATCTAATGCTTTCCCTAAGGACTAGAAGAAATGTGATACGAATTCTGTTCCTTGGTCTGAAGTGACATGGGATGGAACTCTATGCTTAGAAAACACATGGAGAACAAACAGGCGAGCGAGGTCTGGAGAGGTAATGGTGTTGTGGGTCAGGATGAATATAGCTTGTTTGGATAGACAGTCTATTATGATGAGGATGGCTGTAAAGCTGGATGAATCTGGAAGATGCTCTATGAAATCCATGGAGATGGAATTCCAAGGCTTTTCTGGTATGGGTAACTGCTTTAGAAATCTGTATGATTTGTGTCTTGGAACCTTAGCTCGGCCGCAGGAAGTGCAGGACTTGACATAGTCCTTGACATAAGTGCGAATTCCTGGCCAAGTATAATTGTGTTGGATGAGGTCTAGTGTCCGGTTTTGTCTGAAGTGTCCAGACAACGGGTGATCATGAGTTTTCTGGAGGATGCAAAGTCAGAGGTTGTTGGATTCCAGAACATATACATGGTTATCACAGCAGAGGAAACCACTATCATCAACCATCCATCTCAGATCCAAAGGTTCCAGAAGATGGTTGGATATGATAGGGTTATTGGGGAGTGCAGTCAGGATGTCTTTTCAGAGCTGGTCGATATCTGTCAGAACAGCTGCCCTAAGAACTGGAGTTGCTAAGGTTGAGGCTCGTAGGAACGAAGCTAACTGTTCTGAAGTGAATACCAGACGGAAATTATGAGGGTTGACTCGAGTGTAGTCCTTATCCCCCTCTTTAGGATAGACGTCCCAGCGTCTAGTAAGGGAATCCGGTTTAGCTCCAAGTTTTCCGGGACGGAAATGGATGACGAGGTTAAACTGATGGAGGAATTCTGACCAGCAGGCCTGATGGCAAGAGAGGAGTTTTGTGGTGGAGAAGTACTCAAGATTCTTGTGATCCATGACAACATCTATCGGCTCAGCAGAGCCTTCAAAATAATGTTGCCAAGTCCAAAAAGCTTCATGGGTGGCTAGAAGTTCTTTGTCATGAGTGTCATAGTTGAGTTCCGGAGCGGTAAGCATCCGAGAATAAAATGCTACTGGACGAAGCTCTGAGTCCGGACATACTATGGAAAGTATTCCGGCTATAGCGTAATCAGAGGCATCAGTTTCTACGACTATCAGAACATTCGGAATCCAGTGTGTAAGCACCGGAGCAGATGTGAAAGCTTTCTTGAGTGTTTCAAAAGACTTCCGACAATCTTCAGAAAAGTCCCAAGTAACCCCCTTGCGGGTAAGACGGGTGAGCGGAACTACAATGTCTGAGTAATTGAAAATAAATTGACAGTAGAAATTTGCAAATCCAAGGAAGAATTGAATATCCTTAACTTTCCGAGGTTCTGGCCAATCAACAATGGCTTGCATCTTCTCGGACGACATGGTCAAGCCATCCAGAGATAGGAGGTAACCAAGGTATTCAACAGATGTAGTGTGGAACGTGCATTTTTGGGTTTAGCATAGAGTCGATGTTTTTAAGAGATGGAGGAGAACTTCTTGGACATGTTTCTTATGGGATGAAAGGGCTTGGGAATAGATGAGGATGTCATCCAGATATACAATGACACATACATCCAGCATATCAGCAAACACACTATTGACAAAGCATTGGAATGTGGGCAGAGTGTTAGTGAGACCTTCCGGCATCACCAACCATTTATAGGAGCCATAACGTGTTCAGAATGCAGTCTTCCATTCATCTCCTTCTGCTATCTGGATGAGGAGATAAGTGAATTGGAGGTCAATTTTGGTATAGACTTTAGCGCGGCTCGGAGTCGGTAATGAGAGGTAACGGATATTGGTCTTTCTTGGTAATCTGGTTAAGTCCATGGAAATCCACACAGAGGTGAAGGGAGCCATCCTTTTTCTTGACAAACAGGACAGGAGCTCCGTGAGGAGAGGATGAGGAACGGAGGAGACCAGAGGAAATGTTTTCGTCAAGAAACTTTCGGAGGGCTGCAAGCTCAACTGCAGATAGGGAATAAATGGTTCCGAGGGGCAGACTAGTTCCTTCCTCTAACTCAATTTTGAGATCATAGGGACGATGAGGAGGAAGTTGGCTAGCTTTGCCCTTGTCAAACACATCTGTAAATTCATGATATTCCAGAGGAATTGTGGATAGGTCTGACAGATCGGACAAAAGGGGAACAGACCGGAGGTCTACACTGGTAGGACAAAGGTAGATGTTGAACTGTTCCGATCCTTCCAATTTGCAGGCCCGGTAAAAGGCAACTGCATTTATCAAGGAAATATTAGGGATGGTTTTACCAGTGGAGATTCTGGATGTAGTCGGAGAAGGTAAATCTTCCATCAGAGGATGAGGATCTGGAGATGGAAGTGACATCGGAGGTGTCGAAGCCATTCAATGAGAAGTTGTTCAAAAATTGATGCTGCCCAAAACCCAGTCAATCAACGGATTGTGTAGGGTGAGCCAGCTATATCCGAGAATAATAAAACAAGAAGAATCCAACAGAGTGATAAAAAACATATTGGAGGTGACTACACTGGACGGAAAACGGATAGGCAAATCTATAGCTTCGGAAATCATGTTATTACAAGTACCATCAAACAAACAGAGAGAAATCGGAGGGATCGGATATGTAGGGATTTTATGTTTTCAGATGAAATCAGAGTCTATAAAACAATGTGAGGAACCACAATCTATAAGAGACAGAAAATCGGAAATATCAGGAAAAGTAGGAAGAGAAATATATGGACAAAGAGAGTTTGGATCAGAAAGAGAAACAGCATTGAGACGTAGCTACATTGCACGGGTAGAGTCAATGCAACCCTCACCCCACACAGAGTCAGGAGGGTTGCAGACTATTTTTTTGCCTCATCTGAGGCCTCCAGTTTGTCTTCCAGAGTGACTACTGCAGCATGGCCTCTAGCAGCGCACAAAGTAGACTTGGTGCATTCCCGAGCTGAATGGCTGGGTCCACCGCAGAATAGACAGATTTTATTATCCATCTGCCTCTTACGCTCTTCGGAAGTGAGCTTTCTGTCTTTTCCTAACTTGGAGGTAAGATCCGGTGTAGACACAACAATTCAGATGGTGATATACTGAACTATGTGTTGGGTCTGCTTGCCTAAGCGGCTATGCTTGTAGTGACAAGTGTGTTCGACCCTAAAGGGGAAGCAAGTGCAACGAGGATCTAGGGGTTGGTGCAGAGGGTGCCGTTCGTTGGCCGACGTGAAGTGCAGGAAAGTGCGTGGGGCACGAGCGCGAGAACGAAGTGCTTAGGGCGGCCAATGCGCGGGAAGGTAGTGCTTGGGCAGTGCGAAGCGCAGGAAAAGCGCGAGGTGGTTTTATAAGAAGAGGTTCGTAATAGACGTTAAGGATATTCTTATTGCCAATAGTTACTAACTATGGCATGTGACAGATAAGCTTTACACTGATAGTGAGGTGCAGGGAGCTTCTATATGATTTGATGATGTAAAATATGAACTACAGGCGCTTATATATGTCTAAAAATGCGCCCCTGAAGCGGAGCCATAGCAGGTAGGTAAGGTATGTAATAAGGGTCCATGACATGAGAATTGAGCAATCATTAAAATAGAATATGGTCTGATATGGAGAAAATGATATGAACATGTACCAGTAAGGTTAGTTTGGACAATGGATGGATGTGCGATGTAGGGCGCTGTAGAAACAACAATACTGAGAGGAACAAACGAGGCTCCTGACAGTATCTGTAAATGTTATAAGGTCGCATGTTGCCTAGTCTGCGTTACTTGAGGAGACAAGTGCATTCGACCCTAAAGGGAAGCAAGTGCAGCAAAGATCTAGAGGTACGTGCTGAAGCGAAGCACGAGAAAGCGCAGGTGCGCGCAAGGCGTGGGAACATGCGCGCACGCATATGCAAAAACAACAGAGGTTAGACTTAAGTGATAATATGATGCAATATAAGAGAAGAGAGATGCGGAGTGTAGACAAATAGACTTCTACTATGTTCTGCTAAGTAAATAGTGGTTGGTACTCAAGTCAAAAAGTAAGGTAAGGTGAAAAGTAAAGGGTAAGTGAAAAGTAAGGTCAGTAATAGAATGTACTGCTGGCGCTTATATCGCGCGCCTAAGCGCGGTCATGCGGAGCCGAAGCGCTACCGAGTAGGTATGTAAAGATATATATGAGTGAGAATTCATGATAAAAATAAAGGTGGAACAATATGCTAATAAGGAAATGGAAATGTACGCACTAGGGAGCTTGGTGGACAGTGGATGGATGCTTCTGGATGGCTGGCGCTATAGGGTGCTCAAGCGCGGGAACGTGCGCGCGCGTATACATCACAAGGCGCGGGAATGGTGCGCGCATGGCACGTGTTGCGCAGGAAAGCTGCGCCTCATAGTGGAATACCTGCGGATAGCACACAGAGTGATGCTGCAAGTTTGTGCTATGTACTCCCTAGTGTAAAGCTGTCATATCAGACCATGAGATGCACGAGTCTCTACAGCGCTTTGAGCACAGGAAAGTGCGCTTAGCGCACACGCGAGAATGCTGCACTTGGGGCGGCCGATGCACGGGAAGGTAGCATGCGCTTGGCACTTGGCATGGGAGAGTTTCGCTTCACATAGGGAATGATTGGAAGGGTATTGGCACAAGCTGTGCATCAAACTGTACTCTGAGACAGGTTGCATATATAGCCTCTGCAAGGCCACAGAGATATCAGTCTCTACACCGGAGCTTTAGAAGCAGAGGATGATGCAGAAGTAGCAGGTTTGTTGGATTTGTACCTCAAGGATCTGGATGGGTTGGAACTCATCCAGTCAGATGTGGGTTGTTTCAGTGGAATGGAGGTGGTGTATATAGTTTCTCAGGCAACTTCTCCCTTCCGTTCCCAGTATTGAGCATCAATAGTCTGGGCAAGGATCTTGTATTCGGAAAGGGTGGAAGGTTTACCCATGCAACTGATTTCATCTTTGATACAAGCCAGAAGTCCGTTATAGAATTAGTGTCTTGGGGCACTGTCACACCAGCCACAGACTTGTGAAGCAAGACATTGGAATTCATCAACATATTTATTAATGTGTTGTCCATCACGCATATGGAGTTGTTCCAGTTGCATATCCATGTCACCGGATGGATCATGAGGTCCGAAATTGGGTTGAGGTTCTAACATGAACGTGGAGGAATCATCCATCCAATCCAGATGATCATTGGTTAAAGAAAACATTCAAAAGTGAATCTGTAAGGCAAGTCTACTGTTCTCTGTCACTCACAATGTTTTCACTCAGCTGAACAGATGAACTGAATACAGACTGCAATACAACACTTTCAAAAAGTGAGAGAAGAGCAACATGATGATGAAAGGTCTCAAATACAGTACACTTTGTACATAAGTGAATGGTGGCCAGATGGCTCTTTTGAATCTTTGCCTTAAATCCCAGCCTTTACAAATGTGTATTCTTCCTCATTCCCCAGGTCATTAGGATCAAACTTGAAAGTTTGATGCGTAATCTGCTCTTCTTCTTCATATGAAGCAGGTGTTTGGGAGTGCAAGCTACAATGTGAAAGTACACATAAGTCAATGTCAAGGTGCGATTTCATAAAATAAAAATGTTATCATTGGCAAGTTTCAAACCTATGCAGTCCAAGAGAAACAGATTTTGACTCTGATGATCACTTGACAATTTCATCTTTAACAGGTTTTGAACCCATGCAGACAGATCTGGATTCTGTTGCATCAACTGCTTGGCTAAGGCCAGTTAGATGCACTCCTAATGAATCCATTCAGAGGTGGATCCTAAATGTACATTTATCTGCATTTTGTCAGCTCTAACATTAATTTCTAACATCCCCCTTGAGTTCAATCATATGTGATCCTTTATGCTATTGAAAGAACTGCCTTTAGAATTCACTTGTGAATGGGTCCATTGGAAGTGCCTCTCACTGGTCTTAGCCAAGCAGTTGATACGACAGAATCTAAATCTGTCTGCATGAGTTCAAAACCTGCTAAAGATGAAATTATCAAGTGATCACTAGAGTCAAAATCTGTTTCTCTTGGAATGTGCATGTTTAAAACCTGCCAATGATGAAATTTATTTTCTATGAAAACACATCTTGATATTGTCTCATAAATGATTTTCTCAACAACTCATCTCAACTGATGTTAGTCATGTCATTGCTGCAATAGATTCAAAATCTGTTTCCATTGAAGTCTACAGGTTTGAAGCCTGTTAAGTGACACATTTTTTGTATTAGAACATGTCTTGTATATCTGCTCATGTACAGCATTTCAAATGTTGATCTTCATTGGTCTTAGTCAAGTTGTCACCAGAGTCAAAATCTGTTTCTCTTGAACTGTGCAGGTTTGAAACCTATCAATGATAACATTTTTATTTTTATTCTATGAAATCACACCTTCACATTCTCCACATGAATCTTAAAATGAATTGGAAGGCCTCAAATTTCTGGTGGCATTATGACTTTCTTGGAAAAGAAACTAAAAAAATTCAAAGCTGGTGTATGGAACCATGTTCCACTGCTAGCCTTGCAGCAACTTGTTTTATGATCCATGCCAACTGTTGAACATTGTCCGAGTCACTCTCTATCAATGATATCAGAGACTGTCTATGATTCAATATTCAAGGCATGTTCTAATAATAAAAATGCAGCATTCAATGAGTTTCAGACTGTCAAGGTGCATTTTCATCAAATGAAAATGTTATCATCAGCAGGTTTTAAACCTGCGCTGTTCAAGAGAAACAGATTTTGACTCTGATGATCACTTGACAATTTCATCTTTAGTGTGTTTTGAACCCACGCAGACAGATTTAGATTCTGTCATATCAACTGATTGGCTAAGACCAGTTAGATTCACTTCCGATGAACTCATTCAAAAGTGAGTACTCAAGGTACATTTATCTGCATTTTATCAGCTCTTTCGATAGCATGGTCAGTGTTGATTTTTTATCCTACTCTTATTGCAAAAGACACAGACTTCCTGCTGGGGCTCTTGACTTCAAGACCTGTTTATCTAACAATTTCCCTGAAAAAGTGCTGATGGAAGACCACCATGGTGGGTTCATGAGTGAAAACTGACAATGAAAGGATCACACAGTGTATTTTTGACACAGAGTTCAATATATGACCAAAGTCTTGATGCAAACTCAGAAGGATAAGTACAATAACAATATAATTCTTTCTAAAGGTCTTGACTTGGTTGAAGAAGAAAAAGAGCAGATTACACATCAAACTTACAAGTTTGATCCTAATAACCTGGAGAATTAGGAAAAACACAAATCTATTAAGGCTGAGATTCTTTATTGTGCTTATTCAAGCGATCACCAGAATCAAAATATATTTCTCTTGAACTAAGCAGGTTTGTAATATATATAAAATGATGTGTCTTTTGCATTAATTCGTGATTCATCACATTCCACCATTTTGGTTTTCATAGAATAAAAATGTTGTTATTGGCGGGTTTTAAACCTGCACAGTCCAAAAGAAACAGATTTTATATCTGGTAACAACTTGACCAAGACCAATGAAGATCAATTTCTGAGATGCTGTCTATGAGCAAATATTCAAGGCATGTTCTTAGAGAAAAAATGCAACATTCGACAAGTTCAAGTTTCAAAATTGTTGCACTCTGATGGAAACAGATTTTGATTCTGTTATGACAGTCACTTAGCTAAAACAACTGTGATCAGCTTGCAAGCAAACCGACCACAAGCAAATTTTTCAAGATCGGATGACGAATAATCCCTAAGAAAAGGGAAAACACATAAGGTGTGTTTTCATAGAAAATAAAATTTATCACTAGCAGGTTTCACACCTGAGCAGTCCAAGAGAAACAGATTTTGACTCTGATGATCACTTGGCAAATTCATCTTTAGCAGGTTTTGAACCCCCACAGACAGATTTATATTCTGTCGTATCAACTGCTTGGCTAATACCAGTTGAATGCGCTTCCAATGAACCCATTCAGAAGCGACTTACATATTTTTGCCTATTTGCTGCGCTTCTGACTTGCTTCTGCACACTTAGAATACACTTAGAATTACTTATATAGCACCATGTATCTTTTGACTCTAAACAACTTTCCACCACCACCTTGCATATTGTGGGACTCAAAGTCTAAAATACACTATAATTGCTATTTGACACTGAGTGCTTGAAAGCATCTAAGCGCAGAATGTTGCACTATTGTCTAAATAATTCTGCTTTATCTCAGAACTTCTTCAGGTCATTAGAATCAAACTGGAAAGTTTGATGTGTAATCTGCTTTTTTTCTTCAACCAAGTCGAGACCTTTAAAGAGAATTAATCTTTTCTTGTACTCATCATTCTGAGTTTGCATCAAGACTGTGATCATACATTGAACTTTTGTGCCTTGAGGTTTCACTTCTGAATGAGTTCGTTGGAAGTGCATCTCACTGGTCTTAGCCAAGCAGTCGATACAACAGAATCTAAATTTGTCTGTGTGGGTTCAAAACCTACCAAATATTAAATAGCCAAGTGATTGTCAAAGTCAAAATCTGTTTCTCTTGGACCATACAGGTTTGAAACCTGCCAAGGATAATTCTCATTTTCTATAAAAATGCACCTTGATATATGCTCATGGTTAGTTTACTCAAAAGCTCATCAGAGTTGTGTTTAGCCAAGTGATTGTTATCACAGAATCAAAATCTGTTTCCATTGGAATGCAACAGGTTTGAAACCTGTTGAATGTTGCATTTTTTTCTATTAGAACGTGTCTTGAATATTTATTTCCTCATAGATAGCATCTCAGACACTGATCTATATGTTGTTTTTCCTGTTAGAACACACCTCGAAATGGACAAATGTGTACTTTACTGAGAGCACCATCTCACTGGTTGTGTGATTTCATAAAATAAAAATGTTATCATTGGCAGGTTTCAAACCTGCGCAGTCCAAGAGAAACAGATTTTGACTCTGATAATCACTTGCAATTTCATCTTTAGCAGGTTTTGAACCCACACAGACAGATTTGAATTCTGTCATATCAACTGCTTGACTAAGACCAGTTAGATGCACTACCAATGAGCCCATTCAAAAGTGAATCCTCAAGGTACGTTTGACTGCATTTTGTCAGTTCTAGTATTAGTTTCTAATATCCTCCTTGAGTCCAATCATATGTGATCCTTTCATTATCGGTTTTCACTCATGACCCAGCTGTTAATATCTCAAGACATCACAAACATCATTGGCCCACTATGGCGGTCTGTCATCAGCACTTTTTCAGAGCAATTGCTAGATAAACAGGTCTTGAAGTTAAGAGCCCCAGAAGAAGTCTGATGTCTTTTATAATAAGAGTAAAATAAATAAAAAATCAATCATGGCAACTATACTATTGAAAGAACTGACTTGACGTTTGATTGGGTTCATTGCAAGTGCATTCAACTGGTATTAGCCAAGCAGTCGATATGACAGAATATAAAACTGTCTGTGTGGGTTCAAAACCTGCTAAAGATGAATTTGCCAAGTGATCATCAGAGTCAAAATCTGTTTCTCTTGGACTGTGCAGGTTCAAAACCTGCCAATGATAAAAAAAAATTTCTATAAAAACACACCTGGTTTTCTGAGAAACTCATCTTAAATGATCTTAGCCATGTCATTGCCATGACTCTGGTCTGCATGCTGTTTGAACTCTATACACTTTGAAGGTCTGTCTTTGTCGATCCTAAATCCCTCTGAGTAATCATTTGCCCATGGACATTTTCTATATCTATTTCTGTTAAACCAAGCAGGCTTGAAACCTGTATAATAACATGGTTTTTCTTTTGCCATTAAAACTTGCCTTGAATGCAAGCTCATGAGTCATTGCATCCCACCATTTTGTGTGGTGGTCAAATGCAGATAAATATGCCTTGAGGGTTCACGTTTGATTGAGTCCATTGGAAGTGCATCTCACTGGTCTTAGCCAAGCAGTCATTACAACAGAATCTAAATCTGTCTGTGTGGGTTCGAAACCTACCAAATGTTAAATAGCCAAGTGATCGCCAGAGTCAAAATCTGTTTCTCTTGGACCATGCAGGTTTGAAACCTGCCAATGATAAGATTCATTTTCTATGAAAATACACCTTGAAATTTGCTTATGGTCGGTTTGTTTGCAAGATGATCAAAGTCATGTTTAGCCATGTGGCTGTCATAACAGAGTCAAAATCTGTTTCTATTGCAGTACAACAAGTTCAAAACCTGTTGAACATCACATTTTTTCTATAAGCACATGGCTTTCATATTTACTCACAGACGGTATCTCAGACATTGATTTTTTTTCATGCAAGCTTGTGCACCTGAGGAATCAGTTGAATTCAATAGTGAGTTCTCTTTTCTTGCATGCACTTACCTTGACAAGCACTAACTTGACTGGTTGAATCCCTTTGTTCAGTACGATGCAACACACTCAGCCTCATCAACAAATCTGGCTTCATTATATGCCTCATCCATCATCCTTGAATGTTGATGGTTGGAGTACATAACTTTCTCTTTGCCATTAGCACTTGAAATAATGAGCACAGCAGCCATCCATTTCAATAATCTGTGGTGTTGGATCAAAAAATGCGTAGACTGGTGAGTTCAAATCTCTCATAAGGTGTTCTATTTTGTACTTGATTAATATGATATTTGCATTGAAGTTATTGCACATACAGAGCTCGTCTTCTGCCATCTCATCATCTTTGTACAATGCATTCTCTTCTTCCTCAGTACGCACAACAGCCTACCGACTAGAAATCAACTCTGGACATGGAGACAATGGTGCTGTTACAGGCCTATTTTTGTCAACTGGCTCATCTTCATCCATAGATCCTGCACTATTGGTGGGAGTGTTACCAGGCAGTAGGGGTTTTTTGGCCTTTTTTAGGTTCATGTTCCCACTATCTCCACTGCTGTTGTTTTTATGCTTCTTCGACAAAGTTCTGATAGTCTGCTTTTCTAGAGCAGCTTTGGCCTTCCCAGTCATTTTGATAACTTGTTTGGCTGTGGCTGAAA
Organism: Suillus tomentosus; assembly: GCA_016647685.1. Taxonomy (NCBI): domain Eukaryota; kingdom Fungi; phylum Basidiomycota; class Agaricomycetes; order Boletales; family Suillaceae; genus Suillus; species Suillus tomentosus. The sequence continues at coordinate 17,613 of JABBWJ010000055.1, forward strand.
AGGTAAGCTGCATGATGGGAAGTACTTGTAGGTGATGAAGGTTTACAAGTGTTGCGCAGGATGTTATGGCAATAACATGGCTAAGACCATTTAAGATGAGTTTTTAAGAAAACTCTTCACAAGGAAATGTCAAGGTGATTTCATAGGATAAAAATATTATCATCGGCAGGTTTCAAACCTGCACAGTTCAAAGAGAAACAGATTTTGACAAACTCATCTTAAATGGTCTTAGCCATGTTATTGCCATAATAGATTCAAACTCTTATTATCCTGGACTAAGCAGGTTTGAAACCTATATAATTGCATTTTTTGTTGTTCATTGAAATATACCTCAAACATTTGCTCATGGATGGTTGTCTCAAAACTCATTATAACCAGTCTTAGCCAAGTGATTGTTACAACAGAATTAAAGTCTGTTTCTCTTGGACCGTTGTAAAGAGTCGATTCCTAGTGGGCTATACGAAAGGTGCTACCTTAAGACTCAAAAGTGCGAGTGAGATGTTCGTCCCAAAGAGACTGCCTGTAGGAGTATCTCTTGATATAAAATGCAAGGGATATCTAGTTAAGATCAAAGATGAGAGAAGGAAAGGATACCTCAAGTATATTCAGAGTTCTGAAGAATTGTCCGAAGTGTCCGATGAGTTGTCTGAAGCATCTGGTATAGGTTCAATGTTGAGAAACGAAGGTCCAAGGTTGCGTGAAGCTTCCGGCGAGCTTCCAGTGAAACAGCAAGGTTTCTGGTAGAGAATACGGTGTTTGTCGAGGTATAGAACTCTGCGTAGTATGACTAGCGAAAGTTCGTCGAAAGACTTAAGGATTTCAATAGCAAAAATGGCAGCAGTGAGGACCAACAATCGTTCCAAATGAACAAAGATTGATTGCGCGAAGAACTAAAATCCAGAAGTGACTACTACTAACTATGACTCGAAGCAAGGGAAGTGAAGTAAGTTGCGAGTACCTAGCGAGCCAGAATATATCCTACGACGTGAAAGTCCAGAATATGCATAGGCAAAAACTGTAGCGAGATAAGACATCTGAAATGTAATAAGACTCAAGGCGAGTTGCTACAAAGATATGCATGTAATAATGCACGAGGAACATATCTATATGTATTAGCAAGGGTTTTCGATGTATGTGCCCCTAGACATAATCAATAACAGATAACCAAGTGAAAAACGCACCAGTGAAGTCAAACAGATAAGGATGGGACATGGTACGGAGGATCGGAAAAGCTAAAAAGGCCTCGGAAATGGGCAGACGGCCTTCGGACGACTTGGACAAGCGCGCGGAACATTCGGAAGATCAGAAGTGTGTCAGGGAATGTAATATGTGATTTCGACCAGATACGTATCCAGCGCCGACCCGAGTGTTACAACAGGACATGGTACAGAGGATCAGAAAAGCTAGAAAGGCCTCGGAAATGGGCGGACGACCTTCAGACGACTCATACAAGCACGCGGAACCTTCAGAAGATCGGAAGTGTGTCAGGGAATGTAAGATGTGATTTCAACTAGATACGTGCCCAGTGCTGACCCGAGTGTTACACCATGCATGCTTGAAATATGCTGAGTGATACATGTTTTTGACCTGCTCAGTCCAGGAAAATCAGATTTTGACTTTTATAGCTCCTGAACTAGGACTGATTGCAAACCTGTAGGCTTTGATTGAAACATATTTTGAATCTATTGTGGTAATGATGTGGAAAAGAGTATTTATGATGGGTTTTGAAGACAACTATCCATGAGGAAATATCAGGGTTTAATTTCATAGAATAAAAATATCATCATCGGCGGGCTGAGTGACAACTGACAATGGAAGGATTGCACCATGATTGGGCTCAAGGGGGATGTTAGAAATTGATGTTAAAACTGACAAAATGCAGGATAAATGTACCTTGGAGATTCACTTCTGAATGGATTCATTGGGAGCACATCTAACTGGTCTTAGCCAAGTGGTCAATACGACAGAATCCAAATCTGTCTGTGCAGGTTCAAAACCTGTCAAAGATGAAATTGCAAGTGATCATCAGAGTCAAGATTTGTTTCTCTTGACTTGGTAGGTTTGAAACCTACCAATGATGACATTGTTATTTTATGAAATCACACCCTGTCCCATATCAAGCACTGCATTTTTGTGCGCGCCCTACATTACATGTCCATCTATTGTCCAATCCAATACTGCTAGTATATTTTCATCATTTTATTTTTATGTCATGCTGAAGGGTACACCCAGCTACAGACCACAATGTATAGATGCAAGAGAAGCATTCTCGCTATATTGTGCTGCAAAACTAGTGCAAAGCAGTAACACCTGGGCTGCATTGAAAAAGATAAAACAGACATGAATGATATCACTTTGATGAATACTTCAAAATGTCTAACTGTCCCTATTTTCTTGCACTTGGGTCTCTGAGAATCTATACACTGCAAAATATTTTGCAAGCAGGTTTTGAACCTGCATGGTTTGAAAGAAACAGATTTTAACTTTGTGGCAACATCTACTTAGCTAAGACCAGTGATATAAAGCTCTCAGGAAAGTACACATGAGTCGATGTCAAGGTGTGTTTTAACAGGAAAAAGAACATATATTAATCATGAGGAAATGTCAAGGTGTGATTTTATAGAATAAAAATGTTATCATTGGCAGGTTTTAAACTAGCACATTCCAAGAGAAACAGATTTTGACTCTGGTAATCACTTGGCAATTTGATCCTTGGTAGGTTTTGAACCCAAAGAGACAGATTTAGATTCCATCACATCAACTGCTTGACTAAGACCAGTGAGATACACTTCTAATGAACTCATTTAGAAGTGAATCCTTAAGGCACATTCATCTGCATTTTGTCAGTTCTTTCAATAGCATAGTCGCCAGTGTTTATTCTTTTATCCTTGATGCAAACTCGGAATGATAAGCACAAGAGCAATTTAATTCTCTCCGAAGGTCTTAACTTGGTTGAAGAAGAAGAGCAGACTACACATCAAACTTTTAAGTTTGATCCCAATGACCTGGGTAATGAGGATGAAATACACATCTGTAAAGGCTGATATTCAAGGCAAAGATTCAAAAGAGCCATCTGACCACTATTTGCTCATATATAATGTTGAGGTGCACTGTGTTTGAGACCCTTTCATGATCATGTTGCTCTCCTCTTGCTTTTTAAAGTGCTGTATTGCAGTCTATATTTAATTCATCTGTTCAGCTGAGGGAAAACATCGTGAGTGACAGAGAATGGTGGACTTGCCTTGTGAATTCACTTCTGAATGTTTTCTTTAAAGATGCATCTAACTGTTCTTAGCCAAGCAGTTGATGTGACAGAATCCAAATCTGTCTGCGTAGGTTCAAAACCTGCTAAAGATGAAATTATCAAGTAATCATCAGAGTCAAAATCTGTTTCTCCTGGACTGTGCAGGTTTGAAACCTGCCAATGATAAATTTCATTTGTTATGAAACCACACCTTTACATATCCTCATGGTCAGCTTGCTTACAAGCTTGTCAGAGTTGTGTTCAGCCAAGTGGTTGTAGGTTCAAAAACTATACAGATGTCCAGTCTGACTTTTCTTCTTGGTTCTTCTATCAACTTCTTGATTATTATATTCCAATGGCTACTATCTATGGCTCATAATGACAAACCATACAGTGGTAGTGCACTGTAGAAAGCTAAGTTACAAAAACCAGAAGCAGAGGCACATATCATTCATGACAAAATGTCAAGGTGTGATTTCACAAAATAAAAATGCTATCACTGGCAGGTTTCAAACCTGCACAGTCCAAGAGAAACAGATTTTGACTCTGATGATCACTTGACAATTTCATCTTTAGCAGGTTTTGAACCCACGCAGACAGATTTAGATTCTGTTATATTGACTGCTTGACTAAGACCAGTGTGATCCATAATGTTTGTGATGTTTTAGTATTAATATCTGAGCCACAAGTGACAAGTAACAGTGGAAGGATCACATATGATTGGGCCCAAGAGGGATGTTAGAAATTGATGTCTGCATCCAGTGTGATGAGGTGAAATATCATGGCTGGGATGAAGGTAATGATGTATGAATGCAAGGGTTGGGTCTCCTCAGGCTCAGACATCAAATTCTACCTCATCCAACCAGGCCCAAATATTGATTTATGTAAAATATACATCTCTACTTCTTTTATCTCATCTACTGGTGATGATCTCAAGCTTGATTGATATTGCTGTTGGTTTCATGCACAAATTAGGAATTTTTTTTGCTAAAGAATTACCAGAGGCAAATGCAAGTATCCTTGATGCATAGTTCAATGTATGACCAAAGTCTTGATGCAAACTTAGAATGATAAGTACAAAAACAATTTAATTCTCTCCAAAGGTCTCGACTTGGTTGAAGAAATAAACCAGATTACACGTCAAGTTTGATTCTAATGACTTGCAGAATGAGCAAGAATACACATTTATCAACGCAAAGATTCAAGCTGTATTTGAGACCTTTCATCATCTTATTGCTCTCCTCTCACTTTTTGAAAGTGCTGTATCACATTCTGTGTTCAATTCATCTATTTAGCTGAGGGAAAACATTACAAGTAACAGGTAATGATAGACTTGCCTTGCAGATTCACTTCTTAATGGCCTCTTCAAAGATGCATCTAACTGGTGTTAGTCAAATAGTTGCTGTAACAGAATTCAAATCTGTTTCAAACCCATGTGTGTGGGTTCAAAACCTGCTAAAGATGAAATTCTCAGTGATTATCAGAGTCAAAATCTGTTTGTCCATGCAGGTTTGAAACCTGCCAATGATAAAATTTGTTTTTTTAATGAAACCACACCTTGACATATGCTCATGGTCGGTTTGATTACAAGCTCATCAGAGTTGTGTTTGCCAAGTGGTCATCCTGACATAATAGACATCTGTTCTGTTGGAGTGCAATAGGTTTAAAACCTGTTGAATGTCACATTTTTTTTCATAAGAACATGCCCTTGAATATTTACTCATAGACAGTATCTCAGACACTGATCTTCATTAGTCTTAGTCAAGCCATTGTGACGCTTGGACCCACGCTGGGCAGGAACGAGTGTCTTTTGATACTTGTGTCACGACCTATAGGAAGTTATGAGGTCTACATCATTTCCACTCTCTCTAGCAACAAGTTCATCTCAGCCAATACTCATCCAGCACCCATCCACACTCAAATCTGCTTTTCCGTACTATCTGTCCATGTCCTTTCCATGTCCACCTACCTCCACTGGTGCATGTTCATTTTCTCTCTCAGTTTCACTAACGATAGCAAGGCTTATTACATGTATCCGCATGTTTCGTTCTGCGTGTGTTCTCATTACATATTACTTATCTGCCTTATTTACATCACTACAGTTCTCACCTATGGGTGCTGGACACTTATGCACTAGAATAAAATCTTGTGCACTACATACAGTACAGGACTTCCCTTCCCCCAGATGCTACCTATATTCTGCAAAGTCATCTTAGATGTTCTTAGTACATTGTGCAATTGACAAGCTTTGTTCATCCTCACTTCGAACCTGCGTATTCTTGACCACTCTGAGAATGCGCCTCCAAGTTTCCTTACATAGGCTCTGCATGGATCCAAACCACTCTCAGGTTCCAACTTAGCATTCTATACTTAGTTATACCTCGGCCCTAAACCTCGTCTATACCTAGCTGCTATCTGCGGAACCACACTTTACCTAGTGCCCGCCACTCCTTACCTGAAAACCTCTTGCTTTCGTTCATTTCTCATCACACTTTTACTGGACCTGCGGTCTTGCCTTTGCTCACACCAGTGGATTTGCATTCATTCTCTTCCATTCTGCATTTGCTCCCACCACATTTTACTTGAAGGAAGTGCTTCATAGCAATCCTCTTGGGTCGATATAGCACACCTGCACTCAGTAGGATTTTATTAGTGCTCTAGCTTTCTTGCCAGTCGGCTATTATTCCGTCTTCACACTATCACCAAAGTAAAAATCTGTTTCTCTTGGACTTTGTAGGTCAAATCTATACAACACAAAACCTACTGCAACTGCACCCACTGTCTCAGCTATATATATTATTGTCCATTTCTATACAAGACCACATGTCAATACAATTAATACTTTACAACATGTTCGGTTGCATTGTAGGGACTCACATCATTCTATGCACTTCCATAGCACAGTGTGACCTGTGTTGTATTTCATTTGGCGAGAATGTGTGTTGAATATTTGCTTATAGACAGCATCTCAGACATTGATCTTCATTGATCCAATAACAACATTTGTATTTTATAAAATCGAAAATGGTGGAATGTGATGAATCACAAGTTGATGCAAAAGACATATCATCACACAGATTACAAACCTGCTTGCTTCAAGAGACATATGTTGACTCTGGCAATCACTTGAATAAGCACAATAAAGAATCTCAGCCTTAATATATCTGTATTTTTCCTAATTCCTCAGGTTATTAGGATCAAACTTGAAAGTTTGATGTGTAATTTGCTCTTTTTCTTCTCAAGACCTTTAAAAAGGATTATATTCTTATTGTACTCATCCTTCTGAGTTTGCATCACGACTTTGGTCATATATTGAACTCTGTGTCAAAAATACACTGTGTGATCCTTTCATTATCAGTTTTCACTCATGGACTTACCATTGTAGATGAGGAATGTGAAGGATAGGTAAATGGGTGATATGAGATATACTCAGATGGTCCTCTGTGTGTGAGCTAATGTCGGCCCAAGGGGATTGCTACTGAGAAGGTCCCTCTATGTATATAATGGAGGGAAAGCACTGAACCGTGTGCTTAGTCAAGCCTGGTAAGGCATGCGAAAGAGCGAGAGCACTGCGAAGCACTGCTGAGTGATGAAGTGCGACAGCGCTCATTGGGTGATTGGAGTGCAGCAACTCTAACTGAGTCGGAAGACAAGTAAACAGAGGTTCTAGTGAGATGCACAACTGGTGCTCATATATATATATTCAGGTGCTTAGTGTCAGTCAGTGGTTTATTATGGAGAATTTAGACTTAGACTCCAATGATATGTGGGAGAAAAGATAATCATCATACAGTGAGATGAGAGTATATATATTCTATCCAAGTAGTGCTAAAGCAAAGCGAGTACATGATAGCATGTAATATAAGGGTCCATAACACAACATACGCAAGCGCCAGAAATATGTCAAAATAAACGGAAATATGATAAGAATATGCACCGACGAACCGAACAGACATGGAATGGATGGATGGAGGACAAGTGATGGAACTGAGGATGCATGTGCTGATGCGCATCAGAAGCGCTTGTATGTGCAGGCGGCTGATGAAGTGCCAAGAGTGTGGAAATGAGATATGAGTTGTGTTGTATTTGGAAGGTGATTGGAATATTGGGGAATTAGACCTCTATGAGGCCACAGAGATGTTAGTCTCTACACCGTGGTGGTCTGCCAACTGCACCTTTTAAGAGCAATTGCTAGATAAACAGGTCTTGAGGTCAAGAGTCCCAGAAGAAGTCTGATGTCTTTTGCAATAAAAGCAGGATAAAAGAATCAACAGTGACCATGTGATTTAAGAACTGACAAAATGTGCCTTGAGGGTTCACTTCTGAATGAGTTCAGTGGAAGTGCATCACACTGGTCTTAGTCAAGCAGTCAATACAACAGAATCTAAATCTGTCTGTGTGGTAGTGCTGCCGCAGTTCAGTCCCGAACCTAGGTTCGAACCTGAACTTTTGTGAACGGAACCACCATTCGGTCAGGGGTTCGACGTACAATGTAGGACTGAACCTTACATAGGTTCTTCGTTCGGGTGGTCTCGGATGGACGTCGGACCGGTTCGGATGAGTCTGAACCGGTCCGAACCCATCATTAGAGTTGCAGGTTTGTTGCTTCTGTTGCTTCTGTTCTGCAACTCCTCAGGTTTGAAGGATACTCACTGTCGACACATCAGTAAGTTTGCCAGTGAAATCATCACCGGCGCAATCCTCACCAGCGCCATCATCACCGACATCGAAATGAATATTCACATCTTGTTCTGGCCTTGCGCAGAACATCAGCCAAGAATAAAAGGGTGGGGTATATGCAAAGTAAGTTTATCTATCAAAACATGTCTAACTCTGCAGTTAATGCTAATGGCATTTTGAAGGATGCATCCGAAATTGAATGGTATCATGATCCTGACGACGACATGCCCATCTTGCCCCATCCTGAATCCTCGTCTAAGGCTTTGCCCCCTGGCCCTCGTACCCTGGACTCGTCTAAGGCTTTGCCCCCTGGCCCTCGTACCCTGGACTCTTTTGTAGGCTCTCACCAAATGCCTGTAACAGTTGTTGCTGGTTCTCGTCACTCTGGCCGGCCTGTCAAGCCTTCCGCAAAGGCGCGAGAAGCAGCAAGCAGTGCCATTCCTGCCAAATGTTCAGGTACTACCACCATGCCCCCTGCCACCAAGCGCCTGCTTGTCTCTGCAACCAGCTCTTCTACAATTGGTGACAATGATGGCGGCAGTGACGACGACGACGATGACGACGGCGACAAAGATGAGTCATTTGTTGCAGATTCAGGCGATGAAGAAGCCAAGGAAGCTGAAGAAGCTTACCAGCAAATCAAAGCATTTGGAGATGCTGACCGAGATGTAAGTATGTTTTCAGACTCTCTCCTGCTTTCCTCATATCAAACCTCCAGGTTCGCAAAAGTCTAAAGAAAGACGAGCGGACGGCAGATCTCCGGTTGATCTTCACCGAGGAAAAAGGCCACAAGAACACACACACCGGTGAAAGTGAGGATGGATGGTGGTGTAATGTTTGCAAGTATGTTTTGCTCCCCGTTTTCAAGCATCTTTTTACTAACTTGCCTTCCGTCTCATAGGGAAGCAAATGTACTAACTTGCCTTCCGTCTCATAGGGAAGCAAATGTGCCTCTTCAAAACTGTTTCTTCAAAGGCAGCATTTCTACCCGTCGTACTCACATCGCCCGGAATCCAAACTGCCACTTTCCGATTTACAAGAGTCGCTGCGAGGAGAAAGGCATCATCATGCACGAGCGCGCTATTCCCTTGAATGTCAAGGTATCCAATGGAGGGCAGCGAACTCTTGATTGTGTCCTTGTCCCCAAGCCACCACAGTTTTCGAAGTCAGGCCTTGTCGACTATATTGTCGAGCTTATCATTGCTGAGGATGAGGTACTAATACTATTTGTTTATTTCTTTCTTTCACGTACTCATCCTCACGCAATTGCAGGCATTTCAAATTGTCGACAAAGGATCCTTTTGCCGCCTCCTGCAATACCTTCGGCCAAGTCTTTCAGATCAAGATATTCCACACCGCACTAAGACACGAGACGAGATTCTAGAGAGAGCAAAACTTGCTGTCAAACGAGTCAAGGAAAAACTAGCAGTAAGTGTTTGTTAATAATTGTGATTGTCTGGTTTTCACTCATTATAATTGTCATAGCACGTTGACAGCAAGATTTCGATGACATTCGACTCCTGGACTTCTGAACCAGGCGACCCATTCCTTTCCATCACCGCCCATTGCATCGACTCACCCGCAGACAAACCTCAGGAGTGGGAACTTAAGACGGAGCAACTTGCCTTTAGGCTCATCAAGGGTAACCACAGCGGTGCTAACATTGGTAGTATTTTGATTGAAGTGATCGATAAGTATGATATACGCAAAAAGGTGAGCATCTATGTCGTTGTACTTACTGTTTATCTAATTGTTTGATCATAGGTTGGCTGGTTCACAGCTGACAACGCCACAAACAATGACACAGCAATCTGAGCTGTTGCATTGGAGATCGACCCTAATGGCATCAACTGGGACCCAGTCGAACATCGTGTTTGTTGTATGGAACATGCGCTGCATCTTGCAGCAAAGCATTTCGTTGAGAGGGTTGCCCCGACATCTGCCAGCGCTTTACTCAAGAAGACAGCAGAAGACGACGACAATGACGACGAAACTGATTTCGACGTTGCTGATACTATCGGTAAAGCCCTTTCACTCGTCACGCAGATACGAAAGTCCCCGCAAGCTCGTGTTTTCTTCAAGAAGTGCTGTGCTGAGGTTGACCTCCCCACTCTCGAACTTCTCAAATGGGTTCGAACACGTTGGGCATCACTCTTCAAGATGTTGGAGCGAGTGATTCGTTTACGCAAGGTTTGTTTTATATTAAGTGTTATGTTCTATCTAATTTATTTGAATTTAAGGGAGTGAACAGGTTCACGCAACTTGCTGATGACAGCGAAGAAGTCCCCAATTTACAAGGGAAAACATACTTGGCGTTCAAGCTCACACAACAGGAGTGGACAAAGTTGGAATTGATTCGAGACGTGCTACAGGTCAGTTCCTTCAACTGTCTTTTTTTCACCTTCTGTATTAACTAGCACTACACTGCGCAGGAGCCTGCTAATGCTCAACAGACTTTCTCGGCTACTCGGGAACCTACAGTCTGGCGCACCATTCCTGTCCTCGAATATCTTCAAGAGACGTGGGAACGCATGGCTGGCACTTCAACATTCAACGTACTTTCAGCATCTGTCACATCCGGCCTGGACAATCTGGCTAAGTGGTACCGCAAGACAAATGACACAGATGTCTACTTCATCTGCCTTGGTACGTGCCCCTTCTTAATTCACACATTCTCATTTTGACGACACTCTTACTTTCATGCAGCCCTCGACCCTAACTACAAAGTTGCCTATGCTAAGGCAAAATGGGTGTCTCAAGACTTTGCTGATGGAGTGAAACGGCTTGAAGATGTGGTAAGTCCATAGGTATCTCAATAAATTGTCTGCGCACTAACTTAGTATCTAGTTTGATCAGTATTATTGTGCCCCTCCTTCTTCTGCCGCGACGACACATTCTGCTACACCATCCCTCTCACGCCAAGGTTCCTACGGCCAGAGCTGGATGCGCGATGCAATCAAAGCTCGTGTCTCACACGATGCAGCTCGTCAAAGGCCTCGTCGGGAATTGGAGGACTACTTAGCTGCACCACTGGAGGATGTTGAGAATGTAGTCGCATGGTGGGGTGTAAGTTCACTTCCCTCATATCCTTAATATTCCGTGTAACTTGAAGCTGACAATTATTTTTTTAAAGCATCACTCGGTTCAGTATCCCACTGTTGCTTGCATCGCAAAAGACTACCTCGCTATCCAGGGGTCTGCGGTAGCATCTGAACGGACATTCTCAAGTGGTGGCATCACCGGCACCACACGTCGCAACTGCTTGCTTCCAGAGACATTTGAGGCACTTCAACTGTTAAAAAGTGTGTACCGTCAAGGCCATATCTCAGCAATGGTGCAGGCTGAGCTCGTTGCTCCTCAAATGTTTGTTGTTGAATAGTCTAGCCTACTACAATTGTTTGTACTTGGAAAATTTTGCTAATTTCATGTTGCGTTCGGCGGTTCGAACTGGTTCGAACTCGAACCCGACCATTGTGAACCCGTTCGAAGTGGTCCGGCCCAGAGTCCACCCTACCTTGGTGAACTTGACCGAGGTTCGGTTCTCGGTCCTCGATTATTTTGAAAAAACCGGACGCAACTGAACTTCGGCAGCACTACTGTGTGGGTTCAAAACCTGCTAAAGATAAAATTTTCAAGTGATCACCAGAGTCAAAATCTGTTTCTCTTGGACAGCGCAGGTTTGAAACCTACTAAGGATAACATTTTTATTTGATGAAAATGCACCTTGACATATACATTGAGGATTCACTTCTGACTGGATTCATTAGAAGTGCATCTGACTCATTCTTGAATATTATCCTTAAATAAATTACGGTTAGTGTGAACCTCGAGAATATAACAAAACCTTATACATTCCAAGATCCCAATGACCTAGGTAATGAGGAAGAAATACACATCTGTAAAGGCTGATATTCAAGGCAAAGATTCAAAAGAGCCATCTGACCACTATTTGCTCATATATAATGTTGAGGTGCACTGTGTTTGAGACCCTTTCATGATCATGTTGCTCTCCTCTTGCTTTTGAAAGTGCTGTATTGCAGTCTATATTTAATTCATCCGTTCAGCTGAGGGAAAACATCGTGAGTGACAGAGAACAGTGGACTTGCCTTGCAAATTCACTTCTGAATGTTTTCTTTAAAGATGCATCTAACTGTTCTTAGCCAAGCAGTTGATGTGACAGAATCTAAATCTGTCTGCATGGGTTCAAAATCTGCTAAAGATGAAATTGTCAAGTGATCATCAGAGTCAAAATCTGTTTCTCCTGGACTGCGCAGGTTTGAAACCTGCCAGTGATAGCATTTTTATTTTGTGAAATCACACCTTGACATTTTGTCATGAATGATATGTGCCTCTGCTTCTGGTTTTTGTAACTTAGCTTTCTACAGTGCACTACCACTGTATGGTTTGTCATTATGAGCCATAGATAGTAGCCATTGGAATATAATAATCAAGAAGTTGACAGAAGAACCAAGAAGAAAAGTCAGACTGGACATCTGTATAGTTTTTGAACCTACAACCACTTGGCTGAACACAACTCTGACAAGCTTGTAAGCAAGCTGACCATGAGGATATGTAAAGGTGTGGTTTCATAACAAATGAAATTTATCATTGGCAGGTTTCAAACCTGCACAGTCCAGGAGAAACAGATTTTGACTCTGATGATTACTTGATAATTTCATCTTTAGCAGGTTTTGAACCTACGCAGACAGATTTGGATTCTGTCACATCAACTGCTTGGCTAAGAACAGTTAGATGCATCTTTAAAGAAAACATTCAGAAGTGAATTCACAAGGCAAGTCCACCATTCTCTGTCACTCACGATGTTTTCCCTCAGCTGAACAGATGAATTAAATATAGACTGCAATACAGCACTTTCAAAAGCAAGAGGAGAGCAACATGATCATGAAAGGGTCTCAAACACAGTGCACCTCAACATTATATATGAGCAAATAGTGGTCAGATGGCTCTTTTGAATCTTTGCCTTGAATATCAGCCTTTACAGATGTGTATTTCTTCCTCATTACCTAGGTCATTGGGATCTTGGAATGTATAAGGTTTTGTTATATTCTCGAGGTTCACACTAACCGTAATTTATTTAAGGATAATATTCAAGAATAAGGAGGGCCATGACAGCAACGGTACTAGAGACAACAAAAAAACCTCCAGCTCTTGTGAAGGCAGGGATAATAACCTAGCAAGAGTCCGCGCTCAAATGGCAGCGTGTCGTGCAGCCAAGACAGTCCCCACACCAGCTCCTTCCACTCATGAACCAACTCCAGCTCTACCTCATGAGCCAACTCCACTTCCACCTTGCAAGCCAGCTCCAGCTCCATCATGCAAGCCAACCCCAGCTCCACCACGCAAGCCAACTCCAGCTCCCCCCTGCTTTACCTGCACATGCCAAGTCACATGCACCGAGTGATCTGACAGAAATTTCGACAAACACCTCCGTCTTGCTTACCACTCATATGTTTTGCCACTCACATACATATATATAGAGCCATGTACCTTTTCTAAGAGATCATTGAATGACCATCCATTTTCTGCAAAGCTTCGCAATACTCAAACGAATTCACTCAAAAGATAACTCATTTCTCGCTGCAGCTGTCACAACTCCCTGCATCAATAGTTTTCCCCTTCGAACTCGAACTCAGCCTTACAGAAGCCGAGGACAATGAGGATTCTGAGCATGTCCTGATCAAACACATGGGTAAGAAGGTAAGTCCAGAATATGCTGGAGTTTTTTTTGAATATAACAATCTCATCCCCAGGCTGGTGGCCATTCAAAGCACAAGGCACCTGCACCAACAGCAGTGCGAAAAAGTTTGAGGAAATAGTTGCTAGCAACCACTACTGAATTCATTGCATGTTTCTTTTCATTTGCATTGCTCACAGGCTGATACTCATGTGTTATCTTTATATTCTCACTTTCATTTCCTCACTGCTGTATGCTACTGACTCATGTATTTCTCACATTCTTGTTCTGGTGTCCGCTCTCAATTGACCGCATTCACAATTTCACATGCATAGGCTTGGAATGATTAGTGTTGCCGCAGCTCCAGCTTATTGCTGGTTTTAGCTGCGGCTAGAGCCGTGAATAGCCGAGCTGAGGACATAGCTCTAGCTTACATACTTTATGGCCCGGCCCAGTTCATGTAGCCGCAGTTAAGGCTTAAGCTCAGCTCAAACCGGATTGAAATAATTATATATATAGATTAAAGTAAAAATACATTAGAATTTAGAATATTCTAGAAGTCTAGACTCTAAGAGACCAGAGATGCAAGGAAACAAAGCTCGCGCACTAAAACAGGAAGCTGTAGAGCTTGTAACATTCGAGTGATCATAAAATACATACATCTAAACTCACAACAGATCTACAACAGATCTGACATCAATGGGCCCCCAAGATAACATGAGTGTTCGTGCTGATTTTCGATCAAATGCTAACTTAATGTTAGCGCTATGGCAGTGCTCATCGCGCACAAAAACTGAGGGAGCAGGAGAGGGCTGATAACGCTTTGCGCACATCCAAACAGAGGGAAGCAGAGAGAAGGAGAGCTGCAGAGAGGCCGCCGAGATCAAGACCAAGATGGCAGTGTTGGATCCTGAGGATGTTTTGTCATGACTCGTGAGTAGTGGGAGAAGGTGTTGTGACAGAGGCTCATGAAGGGCGTATGCGCCAAGCTTGGATGCCTCGTGCGTGAAGCGTGTTTTGCTGGAGATCATTGTCTTTGGGAGTTCCATTGGTAGTGAGGAGGGGAGGGGGAAGAAGAAGGGGTCTAGACGTGTAGGAAAGGACCTTGCTATAGATTTGTTTGATGTATGAGTAGTATCCGCCAGAAGAGTTTTCGCGAAAGATGAATTACCTGTTCACGAAACTATTATTGCCCATCATATCATAACACTCATTGACAAAACCAACACCAGCGCCTTGAAAACTCGTTAGAATAGAGATAAACTAACATATAAAACTAGTCACTCCATGCGGTGCTCCTCTATCCAAAGCAGTGTCTTAAAGTAGCGCGAATATGTTGAAGAATTGATGACCTTCAGGAGGAAGACTCTCCTAATGTGGTCCAGCACCTTCCAGATGACATTTTCGATAATGCAGCTAAGAGTGATGCCGATATCTGCACCTTAGGCAAATTGATAGTATACGGGATGATGTTATTGGAAGTTGGAGCGACACCTGACACTACCTGCATCTTGGGTTGCATACGAGTTTGCTGACGAGGTTGGAAGGGAGCAATTGGCAAACATAGTGAATCAGCCGACTAACCTTTTGGAATGAAATAGCCCTCAAAGATGTCGTCACTTGATGTTGCATGAGGAATACCTGTCGGAACAATGTTGAGAACGACATAGTTGACACATTAAGTCTCTCACCAGGCGGTGCAATGATATGCCAACGAATGGCTTCCCGAAAAACAGCCTCCACGTACTTTAGAGATGGTCGCTTGGGTGTTTTTCTGCCAACCCGGGAATGGACAAACTATAACACAATGAGCTCAAACCCTTACTAAATATCAGTGTGCTCACTGATAATACACTCTGTGATGTTCTAGCTAAGCATCAGGAATATCGTAGTGTTCCAAATCATCCCTGCCTCCAAAAGCCAAGTCAAGCCAAATGAACTCGAGTGGCTCGTCTTCAAATTGCTCCATCTCATGGTCGCGTAGTCCAATATTAGGGATAATGATGCCTTGTAGGAGAGAGGCAATGGTATTGCGTGAAGAAAAAAGTGACTTATAGTAACCCGACCGAATTGCGGTGGATATGAAACGCAAAGATTGAGAGACAAGCTAGGAGGCCGATGCTAATGAGGTCATTAGAGAACAAAACAAAACAAACTTGGAAGCATACAGAGTCATCTGTGACACCAGGGAGCTTGTTCGACCTGATGAGCTCCCATACACTCTGCACAAATCCCTTGACAGCAGGCAAGCATGATAGTTGGTCTGGGAAAAGCTTGATGTAAATCTGTTATGCGTGTTAGCTGTGGTCGCCCATTCTGACTGTTACAAACCTCGCCAATCTCAAAAATCTTGGTCTTCAATTGAGCAGGCAGTGATGGCTGTATTTTGTCGAGCTAAACAACAGGTCAGTAGCTGGCAGTGCATGGCAAAGACGTAACTTACATCAACTCGAAGCTCTGCAGGGTCCCATAGCATAAAACACTGAAAGAGTCCAGTTTGTGGAGCAAAAAAGGTGTCGTGACTCGTGAGCATCTTCGATGCCTGGAGGTAAATGTTGGCATGTAAAGTCGTAAAATATATCGACGAGAATAATCTGGGCCTGCGAAATGATAGTAATATTAGCTTAGTATACAAGACCGAGTGTAAGTAGAGTGCATGGGAGGGCAAGGTGGTCCTGTCAGATTTTATACGACAGACAAAAGACAGATCACTTCACTTAGTTGTTGGGATGCAAGATGCGGATGCTTACAGAAAACTCAATATTAGAAACCTAGGGGGAAAATAGTCAACCATTGAAATCGATATAATGAGAGACAAAGTGCGGCAAGTACTAGGTAGTAGTGGTATATGAGATTACGAAAAGCCTGGATGGGTAGATAATCCATCGCAAGGCTGTAGATAGTGGGAAATAGGGACTTCAAGCTCTGGTCGATGTACCATAAATAATGAATAGAAGTAGGCGACTCAATAGAAAAAACTCACATTCCAAAATGCGAGCACGTCAGTTCCTTGAGGGCTGACATGGGACATGCTGTATGCGTTAAATTCCTCATCAACGGTTTGAACACTGGGATTGTGACGCGGCAAGTCAATATCAGGAATACCGTAAATTTGCATGCCTAAGGTTGCAGTGCGCGATTGGTGAGCCGGTGTTTCTACGAGTGGATGTTGAGTAGTATTGGCTCTCTTCTCCTGTAGCTGGAGGACATGTTAGCTTAATGATGCCTTATTTGAGTCAAGGTAGATGTACCAGTCGCATGATAGACTCCCTGGCACTACGAGCTCGTTGTAGATGAGGAATCTTGACTATACGTGAAAACACTTAAAACAAAAGGGGTGCTCAACAGCAAGACCGGGATACGAGACAACGACTCGACCCAAAGGACAACCACTGAGAGAAGTTCCTCGAAATAAAGTGGAGGGAAACTCTGTGAGCTAGGCGGGCGCTAATAGGCGCGAGAAGATAACGCGCGCGAAGGCACGCGTGCGCGAGGCAAAAGCGCGCGAGATGCGCGCATGAGCGGGAGGTCCGAGAATGCGCGCGCGCGAAGCGAAGGCGCGCCTAAAGCGTTAGAGGCAAGATCTTACTGAGGAGTGAGTGCAAAGGTGGAGGATTGACAGGAGGATATGATCAGATAACAAGTGGGGAGGTGATCTATTCACTTTTCAGTACACAAAGATAAGGGAAAAGTAAGTACCAGAACCCAAAGGAAACCCTTCTGTATTTAAGAATGGAGATGGCGCGCTTCCGAGCGCGCTCCCGAACCGAGTAACCATATCAACTCTAATTATAACTAAGTTTAAATAAACTTTCTATAAGTAGCGCGGACATCAGACCGAAGGTTTTATTAGTTCAAATGGACAAGATAGAAATAACGCACCAGCGAATCAGTAAGGACATGGGACGGACGGACGGACGATAGCGCGAAGACCTATGTGAAGGCGCGCGAAGCGCGCATAGCGCGTGCGCAGGTAAGGCGCGCCTAAGTGCGCGCGAGTTCGGATAAGGCGCGCGCGAGTGCGCGCGAGACTGGTCCTTAGGAGTAGAGCTGTAACATATAGGAATGTATGGTTAAAGGCCGGATATTCGTCATTGAGACACGCGAGTCTCTACATCGTTCTTCAGCCCAGTGACCATCAATCCGCGACAAATGTAACATAGGGTCAACGACTATAAAAAACCGTGAGATCGAATGACCTGTACCAAGACAAAACTTACACATTGCGATTCCATATGTGTTTGTCTCGCTCATCTTGTGGCCATACTTATCTGCCCAGGTTAAGCCTACATCAATCATGGGCGCACAGTGCCTCGTGATCCGGGCCACCCCTTTCCACCGCTCTATCAAACTTTCCAAGGCAGAGACTGCTTTACTTAGCATAGGAGTACTTTCACTAGACATTGATTGCTGACAAGCATGGGGCACCTGAGATAGATTAAAATGAATCACGCCCTAATGATGTCAGCACTAACCTCTAAAATTACTTCAAGATCTTGCAATACCATCCATTCCATTGGACTCAACCCGTATTCGGTTAAGTTGGGGTGAGTCGCAAGGTAGCAATTGATAGCCTGCACCACTGTCAGTTCACAATGAATGCTATATGAAATGAAGTCTTACTGGGCGAAGCGTTCGAAGACAATTGAGCATGACATACATCGAATCCCATTGAGTAGGCTCATTGCATAGGAGTTCGGCGACTGGAAGCTTTCCTCCTGGACACATATTTCCTTGATTACCAATCAAGATAGTGTTCCTAAAGGCTTCTCGTCGTTGGCCCAATGCACGGACCACACACACAAGACCTTTGCCCTGTTTGACAGGCTGACGTGTCAGAGCCTCCGAATATAACCCCTTTTTGACGACGGTACCACGAGCTAGCCATTCAACGGGCGCCGTTGCAAAATCCACAGAATGGTAGGTGCTAATAATGTGCTGAACGCATATATTGATTATATGTGGAAAACACAGGATCCTGCGATTAAGAGGATCAAACTCGATACCGCGTGTCGACAGCAGACGAGAAAGCTCGGCCATGGCAGTCTTATTGTTTGCTGCATTATCTAGAGTAAAATGACTGACCTAGACCCAAGTCAGAATATGCTACACAGTGCAGTCAATCACTAACTTTGTCTGTCACCTCCGCACGGTCCAGGAGCCCCAATATGATTGCGGCGAGTGACGCCCCATCATGAGGACCCGGAATGTGGGTAAAGCCTATAAGGGCGACCTTGAGAACAAGCTTTAATGCTAGCTGGGCGATCCAGTGAGCCGTTAATGCCAAGAATGGATGAAGATTCTCATCTGACCAGAGGTCAGACATAAACGAGATTCCGCCCTCTGCTTTCTGAGAGAATATAAGATAATTTGTAAGATCAAAGAGTCAGACACTTACGGCCATATCTTGCTTTAAAACGTCAAAATATTTGTACCACGTTTCGACTATCAACTCGCAGAGTTTTGTCCAATGGGGGATGTTGGACTCGCATAGATCCTTTCGCAGAAGTCGAAGTAATCGTCGGAACTCAGGGCATTCCATTAAATTCACTGCCTAAAGATGCCAATTAATAACAGTATTGTAGAGAGCAAATATGTACTCACTTGGTCATCGACCACAATAAATTTGACGAGTTGCTTGTGCATCTCCTCAATGGTAAAATCTGGTATGTCATCTGCAAGTGCTGACCCGCCTAGCCTGGGTCGTGAACCAAAGACCCCCTGCCAGGGGGGGGAACCAAATGACTCAAGATACTTATCTGGGTCCTGGTCAAGCTCCTGACGGAGCTGCGTGAGAGTCCACCCCATATCAAGGAAATTCTGGACCTCTTTGGCCCCCACTTTCAGGTTCGATTGCTCCAGTGCCATGATATAGACATGTAAGTGGAATTTGAGCAAATGACTCCGAAGAATGCTTGTACTGGTTGACGAACTGTATTCAATGACACCATATGAGGCATCTTCTTTCTGTATGTCCCTGGTGAATAGCATGAAAAAGAGATGAACAAAAAAGAGTCAGAGATGATACTCACGCACAGGGTTCACAAATGCGCTTCCCTGATGTTGGATCCTTGGTAAAAAAAATGATGTACCTCCAATCCCAGCCGTTTTGTTCGACACCCCATGGCCAAGGGATCAGATTGGGCTGTATCTGTACCTGTGTGTGTCTGAAATGGGCTGGGGCCTATGTGGGCTGCTTCTACTGGGATTAGTAGGTCGTCCTCATCTTCCTTCCAGATGTCGTCAACAACATTGAACTCGCTGTTGTCTGCTGTGCGGCTTGGACCAGCCTTGTGAGCTTTATTGCCTCAAATATTTGTAATGGGCCGTTGAGTTCTCCAAGGATTTCGGAGAGTTGTGGTCACTGCAGCTCGGGAGGCTGCAGCAGGGGGAACTACAGCGGCAGGTGGAACTACAGCGACAGGTGGAACTACAGCGGCAGGTAGAACTGCAGCAGCAGGTGGGGGAACTACGATGGTGAGATGGGAAGTCTCAGATGTGCCGACAGGGGGATCTACAGTAGTAGGGTATGGTGTCTGAATTTTGTTGGGAGGACATTGTCGAGGTGGCATGATTGTAACTGTTGGGGATCCAATGAGTGAATGACTGTTCTATATAAACTGATGGCACATACATGTAACTAGGTCGTCGGGTCTCGAAAATTCGAGGGTGCGTCAGCTGCCACCAATTAGCAAAGGTTAGAGAATGTCACAGAATCAAGGGATTGTCTAACCCCAAAACGCTGCAGAGCCTCAGTGAAAGTAAGATCTAGAATTCAGGACTTACCTTCATCGCCCAATTGCCTGCAATCAATTGAACCCTTGTGCAGTGCCCTGGTCCCTGGACATGCAGCACAACACTATTACCAACCAAATTTACCCTAAGATTGATTGTATACATTAGCCACTGGAAACTTTCTAGTAAACAAGGTGTAAGCCCTACCATTCAAGGGTTAGCATCGTGCAATCGTGAGTCAGACGCTTAGGTCTGACTGATCCCAGTTCACTATTGGCGATACAAATGACAAACCCATTCTGTAATCGTTGAGCGACTGGATTGAATCCTGATCAAAACACAAAATTTCAACAGCGTGTTGGTAGAAGGTCCCCGTATTGTCGATTTGTAGATGAAATCTGTAGGGGACAGTGTTACAGTGGGGACAACATGATGATGAATGCAAGGTGGCATACATGTGCATATCAATAAGAAGTTGTCACATTAGTAATATGTCACGTCACTCGTGTAACAATAAATTAAAATGTACACAAACTCTACATAAAACATATTTGCTCAAGTGTTGGGGGAGCAAAAAGAAAGAGAATAGAATGATATAGTACATAACTAAATATTTTTACGACATGATGTCTTTGAAACAGTTACAGGCACGGGGGAACCATTATGTGGGCGTAAACTTGGGGGTTTGACTTAGCGAGTCACAGTGGGAAGAGTGAACACAAACTACTCACACATGACGAGTCGATCTGCGAAGAGGCGTTGTCTTTGATCGACATGAAGGTGCCTCCTTGGCCACCAAGTGACCTTGTAGGGATGGAGGGGGATGTATAATGGTATCATTAGACTGGCTGAAGTCCAGTGAGCGTGTGACTGGTGCAGGTAATGTGGCGTAAACATCATGGAGCAAAGATCGAAGATAAGTGTAATCGGGATCCTCTGAGAATGCAAGATTGCGGGAGTAAATGAGCATAGTTGTGATCTCGGAAGGAATCCTGAGGCACAAAACTTCAATGGTGGTGTCCACCTTGCGTGCCAGTATGGAGGAGCTAGAGAGCTTCTCATGGTCACTAGTCAGCCATGGAAGGGAGCCACAGATGAAATAAATCAGCATGTATACAAGCGACTCGAGATCATCACAACGACCAGGCATGACTCCCAGGTGGTTGTTGATTGACACAAATGCTGGAGTGCCAGTATGACATCAATCTTGATGAAATGGCATATGGGCTTGGGTTGTAGAGCTCCAGTACTCCTTCACAACACCAAAATCAACAATAAAGATGCTGTTCTCGGAAGCGCTGCGACCGATTAAGACATTTTGAGGCTTAATATCACCATGAATGTAGTTATGCGAGTGGATATGCTCCAGAGATGAGAGCTAGGAAATAAGTTAGCATTGCCAGGACACACCATAAATCAACTTACTAGTTGGTCTCCGATATTCAGGATGGTACAAAGGTCGAATTTTCGATTGCGCACGAGGAAAATATCATGCAATGATGGTCCGAGAAGGTCGAGAACCAGTGCATCATATGTCACTTCTCTACCGAACCAGACAGCACACGGGATCCCAACTCCACCTTGAAGTTGCTTTAAAGTGTTGTATTTGTGTTCTAAGGAAGATGAGTTGTTGATAAGAGGCTCAAGTTTGATGGCAAATTCATTGTCATTAATAATATTCTGTGCATGGTATACAACACCCAGAATGTTTTAAATTCAAGTTCAACATGTACATGTAAATAACATACCATACGAGCCAGATCCTAACATGTCTCCCAGCCTGAATCTGCCATCGACTTGAATTGGGACGTTTTTCATTGCACACTAAGATATTCAAAGATTTGTTAGACAGGAAACAACGGAGAAGGGCTGCATGCTGGCATCAAGTTGATTGGAGCCAGCTTCAGCCAGCTCAAGCCAGCTCGAACTGCCTTTCACACATAATGGGCTTAGAGCTGGTTCACACGGCTAACTGAGGTAAACCAAACCGAAAAACTACTAAGTGAGCCTACCTAGTGCTAACCGAACTGCTGTGTAACCATTAAAAGCCAGAGCCGAACCAGCCATAGCCGAGCCACAGCATTACTAGGAACGATACACTACTCCATTGTACTTCAATACTTTGTAATATCATGTTTTAATGCAATGTTTTATCATATCAGAACATGATTGGAATGTCTGATAAATCTGAGTGAGAATCAAATGCCTGATGTATATTGAAATGTCTAGTATATCAGAACACTAAACTAATGTCAGACTAATATCATATGGCAGTGAGAATGGCGGAATTTTAGTTTCCGTACATTGTCCAACATTGACGACTTGTGCCAGATACTTATGGCAGGTGTAGTAGCTCTGACATTGCCATATATATTTAGGTCTAAGTCTTGTAATTTTGGTGATGTGGGACTCGGAGCGAGACTATACGTAGACGTACGTAATACAGATTCATGTAAATCAAAATTTCACACGGTTGGTGCTGTTAGCTAGCGTGCCGTTTGAGCTGTACGCAAGCCTGCGAGCAGAAAGCTCAAACAAATGCTTACTAAGTGAGTGGCGTGTTTAAGAAGCGACGCGCTGTAGCACTCGAGCTAGCGCTGAGCTCGTATTCAGTCATTTTCCGATGCACGTCACACAAAGAACCACTTCCCAATGTTATCCAACACTCACCCGCTCAATCCGACGTTTATCCGCTAAACCCGACACAAACCCAATGCAAACCCGATCTTCCCGCGCATCGGCCGCTTCGGATCCGATATTTTCCCGCGCATTTGCTCTCCCTATGTCCTGTCCTGTTGTATCTATCCCCACTAGGTGCGCAGTTTTCAGTTTTCACATCGCTAACATTGTAGAACGCATTATTACATGTCCGCAGTACCACATGTCTTATTACATAGGACATCGGACCCAAAAATTAGCGCTACTACTTTCGCCTATAGCACTCCGAAATTCTACATAGACACTATATATTTCGGATACCTCCTTCTTACTTATCTCACCTTTCTACCTCCGAGTAGGAGGAAGTCATTAGATATCTGTAGTTCTTTACTGAATTCCACAAATATCATCCTTTCATTATCCGAAACACTCTGAAACACCATCAGTAACCCGCCGTTCACTATCCCTGATATTCTTTTCCTAACCCGACACTAACCCGACGATATCCGACGAAACCCGACGAAACCCGCTAAACCGAAACCCAGAAAACATCGGACCCAACGATTTACCTTCGGACTTTGTTTCCCACGCTTCGGATTATTTTCCTTCTAGTATAACTAATTATTCTACTACCAACAGTCAACCCCTCGGGTCGAACGCACTTGTTCTGCAAGTATAGCAGACTAGGCTGTGCAAGACCACAACTATTATATTTTGCTAGACACTCACTTTGTGTAGTGCTCAGCAAAAGTTGTTTACCTACAGCGCATCTTTTTTCGCGTCCTATTCCTTCTTTTCTCTCGCGCTCACTTGCTTATTTGTTTCATTAAAAGATTCGAGCGCATTTACTCGCTTAACTTAATGTAATCTCGTCGATCTATATCACAATGACCAATACCTCGAATCTTGGGCCCCCAAGGGGTGCCGGAGGTAAAAGTGTTAGTTCATTCAATCCTGACAACGACAAGGAATTGTCTGAAGGAGAAGTGAACAACATGGTGGACTCCTTAGGGAGAAAACAAGGCCACATCCTTGACCCTCTGGACAAGGAATCGGTTAGCACCAAGAACCTCGCTAGAACAACATGTAATGAGAAACGAGCCGGACGACATGCTGATCCAAACTTCATCGAAGACGTCTCGGACGACGAGTCGATCTTAGAGGACCCTTTCACTCCCCCCATTACTCCTTTGCCTAGCGCTTCTTCTCATAAGTTGGCACGTGCATTTAGCTTTCTTAACTTGCTTACTCCTACGACACACAAGGCTATCGAGGCCACCTTTAAAGCTACATCTTCATCGAAACCTTCTTCTACTATACCTTCTACCACATCTACCTCAGATTCCATCATTTTCAAAGACTCTGATACAATCCTCACGAAGTCCACGGACTCCGCGTTCGAAATACCTAGACCTATACTTAATCTTGCCAAGGCACGTATTCACGTACCACTCACTCTACTCACAGGCGCAGCGCTGCGGAAGATACACGCAGACCCTTCCGTTATCAAGATGACGAAAGGTCTTGTCCTGGACGATCCGAAGTTGAGCGTTATGGACGTTTCGGTCGGATTCCCGGCCGAGACCACTCTGACGGGTGATAGATTCTACGAGGCTTACAGAAATTTCCTGAAGCTTCTGAAGCTCATTGCAGATGACGCCACTGTGAAATGTTTCAAAGACCATCGTGACTTCTGCTTATCGCGTGACGAGTTCACGGATGACTTCCCATCCGTTCTAAACTTCGACATCGAAACAAGGAGAAAATTCTTCAATAATCAGACCTTTCACCGCCCTGATGCATATCTTCAACGTTGGAACAAAGTTAAGATCAACACGTCACTACACCCAGGTGGTTCTTCCCGTGGTGGTGGTGGATCACGCTATAACCCTTACCCCCCTCATAAGAATGAAGACTCTTCGTCTGTCAATACGGCAAGTGAGGGAAAGTCCTTTCAGAAGGGCAAAGGAGCGAACAATTCTGACTCACTCCTTTGCATCATTTGTGGTCGGAACGGACACAGGGCTAGTGGTTGCACGCACACGCACACCACCAAGAGTGAACCTGTTGTCAGCATGTGGAACGACAAGCTCATTCTCAAATCCTCCTCTTCCCCCATCTGCATCTCTTTCAACATCGGAAAGTGTCACACGCCCAGACACTCCTCAGATATCATTCACGTCTGCTCCGTCTGCGGCGACAAGTCTCACGGCGCGACCTCCAAGTCTTGTTTATGATGTTCGCAACCGAATAGTAACGCCGTACAACGCTGACACTTATGAATCACTCCTTCATGAATACAATCTGACCCACATATACCCATCACTCGTCTTCAACCTTCAACACGGCTTCCCCATCGGCGACATCCCGCCTATTGATAAAACATATATACCGAAAAACCATAAATCAGCACTAGATCATTTGGACGTGATTAAGGCCTATTGTCGCGACGAGATCGCTTTGGGACGAATGTCTGGCCCCTTCACCAAGGACCAGGTCTTCGATATTTTGGGAGGACATTTTGCTTCGTCGCCTCTTGGAGTCGTCGAGAAATCCGGAGAGCCCAGTAAATTCCACGTAGTACGCGACCTTTCTTTCAAAAACGAGGACAGGTTCTCTGTCAACGGACACCTGGACTCTGATGACTTTCCGACCGAGTGGGGGACAGCCTCCCAGGTCGCAGAGCTGGTGAGCTCTTTGCTTTCACATCAGGTGTTTCCTTCGCACCTCCCTTCACGCATTCACGGTGACCCGGGACTTTCTCCCAGCACACACCTTCTTTGTTTTCACACCTCATCAAACACTTTGGTTTGAAGGATGGGGGGGTGATTGTGCCCTTCGGGCGTGTTGTAATGCCTTTCTGGGCACGTCGTGGCCCTTTTCTTGACACATTGTCATGCCTTAAGGGCTTATTGTTTTCATTCAAACTCGCACCATTTCTCTTTGATGCTCGGGCATCTTCATGCTCGATCACGTTCTTTTCGACTTTGCTAGATTCCTTTCTCACCTTCACGTTACAGGTTGCATCGGCACCACCTGGAACACAAGCTGCAACTTTAGATATCAAAGCAGCGTATAGGACGGTGCCAGTGTGGCCGCCACACACGTTTCCTGGTCATGGAAGTCGACGGAGACCTCTTCATCGACCACATTTTTCCGTTCAGGCTGTCTACGGCGGGCGGTGTCCAAGGACACGTCGCGGACGCGACCGTCGACATACTGCACACTATGGAACTCGGCCCTATAAAAAAATGGGTTGATGACCATCTATTTTTTAGGTACCCGGCAAGTGGAGGCGTGGCCCTGGTTGACGGCGCTGTCACTGATTTTTCTTATTCACACAGACTCGTCGAGATCTATGACAAGTCTCGTCCCCTTGGGGTGCCTTGGCACCCAAAAAAGTGGTGTGACTTCGCATCGTTGTTCATCTACTTAGGGCTACTCTGGGACCTCGTTTGTCACACTGTGACTCTTCCAGATGAGAAACGGAAGAAATATTGGGACAAGCTCTTTACGCTCCTGGACGTTCTCTCGAGTGGAAAGAGGATGTCATGCAAAGATGCGATGAGTATCAACGGAACTCTCTCGCACGTTTCTTTCGTTATTCCACACAGACATTCTTACTTAGCGAATCTTTCTAGTTTCATAGCACAATTTCCTTCCAAACACGCGTCACGCCACCCTCCTCCTTCCGTTGTTAGTGACCTCAAATGGTGGATGTCGACATTGTCGACTCCACCGCCACCTCGCACGCTCACGCCAAGAGGTCCACCCAAAGATTTGGACTTATAGGTGGACACTTCGACGGACTGGGGAATAGGGATCATCATCAGTTCCAAATGGAACGTGTGGACTCTTCACCCGGGTTGGAAGGGACAAGGGAGGGACATTGGATGGCTGGAGGCTATCGCAATCGAGCTTGTCGTCAGGACGCTTACAGTCGACGGGTTGAGGGACGCGAACATCCTCATCCACTCCGACAACCAAGGGGTTATCGGGGCCTTCCAACGAGGATGCAGCCGCAACTTTCAGGTCAACTTGTGTGTCAGAAGAGTTGAATCTATCGCTATGGACTTGAACATTGCACTCGTTTTTACTTACATCGCTTCGGAATGGAACAAGGCTGACCCAATTTCTCATGGTGAGGTTGGGTTGCCTGCTAACCGTCTTGTTATCGCTCAGCTCCCAGAGGAGCTCACGCCTTACATTTCTGCTTATGTCTGACAACCGTACCCCGCAGGCATCAGCAAGCGCTGATGTCACAGCAACTGTGGCTCATTTAAGGAGGATTTTGGCACTTCCTCCTCAAGTGGGGGTACCACCCACCATTGTTAGCAAACACTCTAAGCCTAGAAAACCCAAAGCAGGAAATCTTATCGCACCTTCTGTACACTGTCCTCACGTTCTTGCACGCGACCGAGTCCGACTCTGGTCCGTGCCTCACTCAACAACATTTCATTCTTCTCTTCTCAGACAACTTCCTCTTGAAGACATAGTCCAACTTCTTGACATTATGCTCGCGTCCGTCGAGATAAAGACACGCGAGAATTACGGTTCCAGTCTGTTACGTTTCTATCAGTATTGTGACTCATGAAAAATTCACGAAAAACTTCGCATGCCTGCACCCGACCATCTTCTAGCATCATTTGTCGCATCTTGGCCAGTAAGGTCGCAGGAACCACAGTCCAGAATTGGCTGGCGGGCTTACATTTTTGGCACAATCTTCACGGTGCACCTTGGAATGGGCATTCGCTCGTGCGCTCGGCGACTGCGGGCCTCGCTAAACTAGTACCATCTACTTCTAAAAGGCCTCGTCGCCCGCCTGTGACTCTTGAACACATGCACTCGCTGTTTCGTCATCTTGACCTTTCGAACGTGTTCGACGCGTCAGTATTTGCCATAGCCTCAACGGCCTTCTGGTCATGTTGCAGGTATGCACTTCTTCCCCATTCAGGATAACATCTTCGTCTTATAACTCACTCAGACTTGGTGAACTCATCGTCGACTCTGCACTTTCGTTTAATCCTTCACGTCATGTCTCGCATTCAGCACCCATACGTCGGGGGACTTCTCCGACAGGAGTCTCCTACATCGTCGTCACCATTCCATGGACGAAGACGACCCACGGAGATGGGGCTAACATCGTTGCGTCACATATCAACGACCAATCCAACCCAGTTTTGGCTATCAATCACCACCTTCTTGCAAATTCATCCGTGCCAGCTGACGCACCTTTTTTTGCTTTTGAGACAGAGAATGGAGGCTGGTCTCCAATGACACGCACTTGGTTCATGAACCGATGCAACCAAGTTTGGAAACAGAACAGATTGGCGGTCCTATCTGGCCATTGTTTCAGGATAGGAGGGGCGACAGAGTTACTTTTGAGAGGTACGCCTCCAGAAGTTGTCGCAATGCAAGGATGCTGGAAGTCATGCGCGTTCCTGGAGTACTGGTGAAAGATAGACTCAATTCTGCCAATGTTCGTTTCTTCTACCTTTGCAGACACGTGTTTAGCTATGATGCAGTCCTCAATGGACTCTTTTTCACGTCGCTACAAGTGATATGTTGTTACTTATAATAATTATGTGCAATTGTACTCGCATACCAATTTTTGGGGGGTCGTACGCCTCTTTTGCCATTCACACGACTGTTTGTAAGCTACACTTGTTACGGGTAGTGTCGTGCTCCCAGCAATGATTTTTCTACCTCACACTCGAGGGTATCGGTGTTTGATTTCTCACTTTTCTAGTCTCGCATAACCCTTGGAAGCTTGATCTCGGATTCGCACTGCAAACCCATCCTAGTCACGTGACGTAGGACACATGACCCTTAGTCAATATTCCCGTGCGGACACAGATCAACTCCAAGACCTTCGCAGAGACTTCAGAAACTTCGCGGATAAGAACCTCCACAGATCAAACCCGAAACACACACCCCCCAAACAATGCTTTAAAATCTTTACCTATCTTCGTAACATTTCGTCTGCCTGGCGATCGTCTGTACATCTCGGATCGATCAAACTAGATTGTTCGGTTCGTAGGTGTGACGATCACAGAATGTCACGCAGCATTTGGCGCCGTGATGTTTTTTGATCGTCACACCGTCTCCAGCCATAGCATAAGTAAGCTACAGAAACAACCATTCCAATGCGCTCCTTGACTATATCATGATTCATATGGAGCGCCGTGGATAATCCAAGTGGCCCCAAACTGGTCAGCTCAGCCTGAAATTTATTGCTTATAAGTTAGCCGCGGACCTTCTTGAATGTAACCACGATCATTCGCCTGACATCGTTCTTCGGTTCTTGCATATGGCATCGTACATTCCGTACTGGAGTTATAAAGACGAGGTCTGCAGCTTTTTGCAGACCATTTTTCCCCAGGTCAATATGTGGCGCTCCCTCAGGTTGGCCTCTACGCTTGGGCTTTGCGCTTCAGCGTTTGGCCAGTCAAGTACGGTGGACTCGTATATAAGTACTGAGTCCCCCATTGCCAAAGCTGGTGTACTTGCAAACATCGGCTCCAGTGGTGTTGAGTCGTCTGGAGCTTATGTGGGTTCTGAAGATACCAAGTATTTGAACTGCTGACCGAGATTCATGCAGCCCGGCGTGGTCATCGCCAGTCCTAGTGCCGCTGATCCAGACTACCTGTACACATGGGTCCGGGACTCTTCGCTTGTTTTCAAAATGCTCATTGATCAATACACCTCTGGGCAAGACACCACCTTGCGTGGTCACATCAATGACTTCATTGCCGCCGAAGCAAACATGCAGCAGGTCCCCAACCCAAGTGGAACTGTCTCCACTGGTGGCTTAGGCGAGCCCAAGTTCAACATCAATGAGACTGCATTCACTGGGGCGTGGGGTCGCCCCCAGCGTGGTATGTGTAAATACATGCGCAGTGGCATATTATCACTAACAGGAAAACAGATGGTCCTGCGTTGCGTTCAACCGCCATGATCACTTATGCAACTTGGCTTATTGCCAACAAGAATGAGACATACGTCACCGACTCCCTTTGGCCCATTATCAAACTCGACCTAGACTACATCATGAACAACTGGAACGAGACGACGTGAGTTTTGCATAATTCAAGCACTCTTGTCCTGAGACTCATACAACGGTTAAGTTTCGACCTGTGGGAGGAGGTCGATTCCTCTTCATTCTTTACTAGCGCCGTTCAGCACCGCGCACTTCGTCAGGGCTCTGCTCTTGCCACTGCGATCGGCCAAAGTTCAGTTGTCAGTGGATACAATACTCAGGCCGACAACATTCTCTGCTTCCTCCAGGTGCGTACAGCGAGTCTTCCATGTAGTAATTTTCCCAAAGCGAGCATCTCAATAGTCATTTTGGAACCCCTCACCTGGCTTCATGACCGCCAACACCGGAGGGGGCCGTTCTGGCAGAGATGCGAACACAGTGTTGACATCCATTCACGTCTTTGACGTTGAAGCTGGCTGCGATGGTGTTACCTTCCAGCCCTGCTCTGATGTTGCTCTATCCAACCTCAAAGTCTACGTCGACTCTTTCCGTGAGATATACGGCATCAACGCTGGCATACGCGCCGACCAGGCTGTTGCAACTGGACGGTACCCTGAGGATGTGTACCAGGGTGGTAACGTAAGGTCTTTATCCTACTCCTGATCTTATTTCTCAACTGTTCGTAGCCGTGGTACCTGGCATCCTTTGCAGTTGCTGAGCAGCTCTACGACGCCCTCATCGTGTGGAGTAACGAAGGCTTGCTGACGGTAACAGATGTCTCTTTCCCCTTCTTCCAGCAGTTCGACGCAAGCATTAAGCCAGGGACCTACATCTCTTCGACTCCAACTTATAACACCCTCACAACAGCGATCAAGAATTTCGCAGACGGTTTCATTACTATGGCTGCGAAGTACACTCCCTCAGGTGGAGGACTGGCTGAGCAGTACACCAGGAGCGACGGCACACCGACCAGTGCTTTCGATCTCACGTGGAGCTATGCATCTGCGTTGACTGCGTTTAATGCAAGGGCTGGTAAAACATCTGCCAGTTGGGGTGCTGCGGGTCTTTCAGTTTCCCCCGCATGCTCTACTAGCAAGGCCTCGACCATTCCAGTTATCTTCAATGTCAACGTTACGACTGTCGTGGGACGTGAGTCGATTAATGCAGCGAACGTGACCAAGTTTATTCAATTATGCCTCCTATAGAGAACATATACTTGACTGGCTCTGTCGGTGCTCTGACTGAATGGAGCACCACCAATGCTATTCTCATGTCCTCAGCTGACTACCCAACCTGGAGCAGTGCGTCTAATCTTTATTTTCAAGTGCAACATGCACTAACACCAAGTCCCAGCGGCCGTCACTCTTCCAGCGAACACACAAATTCAGTATAAGTACATCATCGTCAACAATGGCAATGTCACTTGGGAATCTGATCCCAATAATGAGTTCACAACGAGCAAGTCTGGCATTACAACCCTCAACGACGTGTGGCGGTAATACATTCTGGACGACTCCTTATTATAATAGCACAATCATACCCATACCCAATCAGTTTTCATGACTTGTTGCGAGTTGCGTGACCACGGATGACGATGAGCGCGTAAGCGTGTATCTGTTACGTAAAATGCCGTAGTACTGCCTTGGCCGAGCTGGCACAGGCTGATAAGTAATACTGCTTAGCTGAGTATAAGCAGTCCACGACACACTTGATATCTTCCTTAAGTTTTCATCATGTCCATGCTAGACAAATTCAGGAAGGGCGCACAGAAGGCGGGCATTCAGGCCACGGCTCTCGTCAAAGAAGGCTCCTCGCGCGTGGCGAGTGGCTCTAGAGACTTCGTGCAAGGATTCACGCTGCCGGGGGAAGCTGAGAAGGCAGCAAAGATCCTTGAGAGTTTCCTTGGTGCGCATATTCCTTCCAACGACATCGACAACATCACTTGCTGAATGCTTTGCTGCCACAGCTAACCCCAATCATCCTGAGTCTGCACTCAACTCAGTACCCACAGCCGTTCTCCAGCGTGCAAGAGGTGACATTCATCCAATCTCAGCTCACCCCCTCTCACTTACCAATGCGCTCAGGTCTCGCCGTATTTCAAGTGCTCAAGGCTGGATTCATGTTCAGCGGGAAAGCTGGCTCTGGCCTAGTCATCGCGCGGCTCCCGGACGGATCATGGTCTGCGCCCTCGTGCATAGCAACCGGTGGACTCGGGTGGGGCCTCCAAATCGGCGCGGACATCACAGATTTTGTGATCGTACTGAACAGCGAGGATGCAGTCAAGGCATTCAGCATAGGCGGAAACGTCACCATCGGCGGAAACATCAGCGCCTCAGCGGGCCCTATCGGCACTGGCGGGAGCGTCCAGGCCACCTTGGCTCACCCTGCACCCATGTTCTCATACTCGAAATCGAAGGGTGAGATATCTTATATTTTCATCTTAGTTTTCATTTTGACCGTAATGTGATTGTTAACGTGATGTGCTGATACGTGCCACAGGTCTTTTCGCTGGTCTCTCGCTGGAGGGCACTGTTCTTATAGAGCGGAAAGACGCTAACCGCGACTTCTACGGATCACCTGTACCTGCACGTGATATCCTTGGCGGGCGTGTGCCTCCACCCGAAGTTGCATCGCGTCTGTACGAGATCATCGAGGCTGCGGAAGGACTGGATGAGACAGGTGTCCCGCAAGCTGCATACGTGCCTAGTGCTACTGGCGAGCATATGAACATCGGAAGTAATCACATGGTGTTTGATGCGGAAGCACATTAATGGTTGGTACTGGCTTTGAGTAGGCAGTGGTGTATATATGAGCTCCATGCTTTTCCCTTGTATTGATTTTTCTCCAGCTCTTATGGTGTAAATCTTATACCTGATTGCAATCCCATCATGTCAAATCCTCTAATTATTCGGGGAGGGTAGCAAATATTACCGAAGTGAATACA
Source organism: Suillus tomentosus (assembly GCA_016647685.1). Lineage (NCBI taxonomy): Eukaryota > Fungi > Basidiomycota > Agaricomycetes > Boletales > Suillaceae > Suillus > Suillus tomentosus. The sequence goes on from JABBWJ010000055.1 coordinate 50,548, forward strand.
AGGTCACTCCCAACTGACAATTGTGGCTGTGCGTACCACGAAAAAATACCTGCGAATAAACTACCATTTATGTGATCATGATCATAAGCAGCGTTATTCGAATGCCGCACACGGTCGATAAGGGTCGATATCATCGGATGATCTTCCCAATTGTCTAAATTTGTTCTTGGTGTATTTCTTCAGTTCATGCTTGGGCTTCAGGATATTAATACAAAGTGATCTACCAAATGGTGCATTTTCATATTTTACATATTTCAATTCAAACAGTTTGTGTCTGTGCCATTCCAATAGCAACCAAATCTGCGCGGAACAGCGATCTATGAGACAAAATTTGTCTTTGAATTATGTTTTCTTACCAAGTCTAATTAACTTGAATTTTCATGTATTGTCCACCATTTCTCTGTTGCCTCGTCAAGTTTCATCAATCACTGAGCGCTGACGCTGAAGCGCTGATCCTCAATACGAAGGTATTCATTGGGATGACTCGTCAATAATTTGTCATCAAAATCCCGAAGCAGCTGAATATTTTATCCACCATGTGCTCGAGACAATGCAACATACACCGCACTTTATATATATATGCTGAATGGAGTGAGTTCACCACTGGGTGGTGTTCCGATATCGATAATAGAATATTGCTAATTGTTTGACCTTGAGCTTGGTAATCCGTAAATGCATATGCTGGTATTAATGGTAGTTGCATCCGTGTTATTACTTCTTCATGACAGCTGATTGTGACACGAAATGTCCGTTGCATTGGTATGATTGGTATGACTCTGAATTCCAGATTTTCGAGACATTTGACCTTTGTGCAGTCCAATTTGATCAGAATATACGCCGGAGGACACTCTAACTCCACAACAGCCTTTCAACATCAATCTGCACCTTGCTTAATGGTATTTCGGCTGTCCTCCTCAATATATCCTATAGCTTGCCCTCACTTATCATATGTGTGGATGATCGATTGAGTTTGAACAGCATCTGTGTCGCCATTGCTGGGTTACCTCTCATAATTTTAGGTGTCGCACTCCTCCTCTAGGTGATGATTGCATCATCAGGGAGGCCAGTTGTCAAAGTCCTGATGTGGAGCTCCTCACCTTTCGACTTGACTACCGCACTCGTCCACCACACACAATTGACCCCTGCTAATTTCTGGTGCATGCAGTATGGAGGACCAGCGAAGCCACCAGAGACACAGCCCTCTGCGTGGCATGCTCATCCTAGCACACTGACACTACAACATGTAGTAAAACAACAAATCTTGCACGATGATTCTTGAACATGACGCCAATGCAACACTCTCCATAGTTTTACTTTAACCTTTAACAAACAACTTACTATTCAAACTATCATGTACATATATTATAACTCATGCACTCCATTTGTTACCTGGCCTTGGAAAACAATGATCAACGGACTGAAACACAACTTCAACACTTGTGGAGCGAGGTTGCTGCCGGCGAAGCTCGGCCTTTATCTAGTAATGCATATGTAGCACATCCAGGAAGGTATCAACATCCAGTAATGTGATGAGTAATAATAGCATCTAAAGCAGCTCGACTTCAAATATGTATGAAGTTTAAGCATCTGGTAAGACAAATGTATCCCAGAATCCAGCGGTTCCGTTGGTTGTAGCTGTATCTGTAGCGTCGAGGCCCAGCAATCGCATCACGAGGTTGTAGATCTCGACATTCTGGAACCCTGGCATGACGTATTCTCCTGTGCCATCATCCTCTCCTCGTGCGACCACAGCCGCTTTCGCGCCCTGCGAGAAAGGCCCGTGTGCGACAAAAATGGCATGCATCGACGGGTCTTCGTTGTCATAGCCGTGGTTCTAGGAAGGCGCAATGTGTTAGCTCGATGACCTACAGATACGCTAAGGTGAACTCACTCCAGTTGACATTCCATCTTCGCCGTCCGTGTGATCAGTCAGCGCGTAGCCTGTGCGCGGGACAATCCACACAGGGGCGATGCGGTAATTGTGGGAGAAATGGTATCGTTCGGGCATAGGCTCCACTGTGCCTGCAGACATCTTACCGTAGTTGAATACGTCGAGGTCTACCAAGGAGGTGCCGGGGTCGGTGGAGAAGCTCTCAGTCGTGAACACATCGAACTGATCCGGGTGGGAAAGTGTGTACTCGCACAGACGCTCAAGGGCCTCGGTCACGTTCGTGCCAGGAGCGAAGCGTAAGCCCATGGATGGCCAACCTGAACAGCGCAGAGTAAGCAATCCGCCACTTAGTCTAAACATTCTGGCAAGCAACAGACTTTATGATGGAATTACTTACCGTCCACCCTGGTAACACCTTTCCACGACTGACCAACAATCTCGTCAACATATATCCAAGTCGGGTGGCTGGTGTCCATCATCCCATGGTCACTGACGAAAATGATATCAACGATATGAGTGAGGTTGCGCTCGCCCAGTGCTTGGGTTAGGTTCCGAGCGAAAAGATCAATAGCTGCGAGACTCATCTGTATTAAGTAGCAAGTTTTGAAAATGAAAATAAGTACATCAACCAATGAAATTGACGCAATGCTTACATTAACGGCCTTGGACATTGGCCCTGTCGCATGGCCAGCTTGGTCTAGCGACGGTTCATACCCTATGAAACAATGACATCAGCATGTCATAAGAGAGAATCGACGAGGACGAAATGACAAGCAGAAGAAATAAACATCGCTCGGCTTAGAGCAAAAGAAGTATACTGGTCTAGAAGCAGAGAAAGAAAATAGATGCAAGAACACACCAAGAATAAGCTGCGGCCGCTCTTCCAGCGGGAGGTCAACCCACTCTAAGAGATTGGAAAGTTTCTTCTCGAGAGCGTAATTATTCTGCGTTCCACTTCAGATCACATCGTATCCTGTTTCGAGTCCAAGACTATACCCTTACCTCCCAAGGTAGAAAATACGTAGAGTTCACGCCCGAGGATGTAGACCAAGGACCAGGCCTGGTCAAGTGAATAAAGAGCAAATTAAGTTACAGAGGGAAGAAAACCGACCACATGAGGTTTGCGGTGATGATGCCTGCACGTTCGGCGGTTTCCCACACCTAATTTGTACAAACGGCAGGAAATGCAGAGGACAGGGAGGCCGACGTATTTGTCAGTCAAGTGAGAGACGTGCAAAGTCACAAGAGGTGAAAGGAAACGTATTGAGCGGGCATACAAAAACAATTCGGTGGGTACTGACAGGTTCACCAAGCCACCAGCTCGGGTTCTGCGCGGATTCAACACGAGCATAATGGAATGTGTCTTGAAAAACGGGGTCCCAGAAGTTCTACATGGACAATGTGAGAATGCCAGACAGTTGAAGAAAGTGGTAAAGGACGAACGTTCGCAATGATGCCGTGCGACTCAGCGTAGAGGCCAGTCCTAGATGTAGCATAAACTCGTGTTGAGAAATATACGGGTAATATTTACATCAATGCCCAGTGATTTCTGAAACAAACGTCATTCATATGTATCAATTACTTCAACAAATTATGACTCACGGAAACGTCAGAGTCTGCAGAGAGGGAAGTGTTTAGTGTTAGAGCAAAGAACCGAAAGGGAATGCGCACGGGGAAAATAGGCTTCAAGTACTTTGCCCTTATACCTTCCCGACTGATATCTAGTAAATGCGGCGTGAGTCCACGATCCAAATAATCCGCACGAAGACCATCGATCGACACCATAAGCACTGTCTTCTTGAACTCGTGCGTTCCATTCGAATACAATGCGTTCCTGCCAATTCTCGTGTCATCTTGAGTACGGGGCCAGAGTTCAAATAGGGTGGCAGAAAGAATAAGCGAGAGGAGAACACTGAATCCAGCAAAACGCTTGCGTTTGTGTGAGGGGGCAGGGGAAGTGGGTTGCTGCTCGACATCAGGTTGGATAGCGTCATCATCTTTCAAGAGTAAACCGCGTCGCTCGTCGGGCGTGGCTGATGCATCGGCATCATGTGTGCGTGTCATCGTGCAAGACGACGAAGAAGAACTAGAGAAAGTCGAAAGGGAAGGGAAATGAATGATAACTTATCGCAGAGGCCGCGTAAGAAATAGACTGTATGTGGCTGTGCTCATACGGTATTACCTTCTGCAGCCACGTTTGAACTTCGCAATGACATGGCCCGGGATCCTGGGCTGGACAGTGTCTTTGCTCGCCTTCATCAAGGCCCAACTCGTGATTCTGCTCCTCCATGTTCTTGCTGCGGGCCCTATTCCACGTCATGTGGCCTTCGAAATGGATGGTAACCGCCGCTTTGCACGTCTCACTGGCCGCCGCGCGGTTGACGGTCATTCAGACGGGTTTCATACCCTTAAGCAGGTACATCCCTTGATCCTGCTTCAGTTATGGAGACCCTCTAACATTGGCTACAGATATTAGAGACATGCATGCGTCTTAACATACACTGTGTTACGGTCTACGCCTTTGCGATCGAAAACTTCAATAGACCACCTGACGAGGTCGACGCGCTCATGAAACTAGCAGAAGAGAGGCTCGTGGAGATAGCACAGAATGGGTGAGATTTTATTCTAAATGCATTGCAGTTAAAGTGCTTGCTCGCCTGACGTCACTGCCTGCGATTACTCTTCAGTGCCCTCTTAAGCCAGTACGGTGTACGCCTCAACGTACTTGGCCATCGCAAGCTGCTACCTGTACATGTTCAAGTCGCAATTGATAAAGCGGAGGGCATGACGCGTCAGAATAACAGGTATGTCCCCTCTACCCTCGTCTTCTATTCTAAACATACTCCGACAGGGCAATATTAAATGTCTGCGCACCATACGCCTCGCGCCATGAGATGACATTGGCGGTACAAACTGTCGTGCAGCAGGTCCTTGATAAAGAGAGCTTTGATTCTTCGTGAGCACAGATATTTCCTTGGCCGTTTGTTTTTAATTTTCAACTTCTCTCACTCCGTGTTTCATGCTAACCAATACACGCAGATTGATCACAGAACAAATTATCGAGGAAAATCTCATGACTTCGCTTGGGGGCAGTCCGCCGCTCGATATTTTCATTCGCACGAGTGGCGTGAAGCGATTGAGTGGATTTCTGCAGTGGCAGGTGTGTACCTGTTCCTTCCCTGTTTCCCGTCCTCCCTATCACCAATCTCTATTCATTTTGCTTGTTTGTCTTCTATCTCCCATTTCAAAGAAATGGCTATTCTCTTTCTTGACGTTGGTGAAAGTGGCAGCCATATACTCATCCAAAACGTTGTCTTCACCAAACTCATCCGTACCTCTCACAGTGCTGCGAAAACACACAGATTCACATGGTGAATACCTATTGGCCCGACTTCGGCCTCTGGGATTTTGTGCCCATTTTACTGGATTACCAACGGAAGGTGTGGGCACAATCGAGTAACTGAAAGTTTAGGCCTAGGTGAGACTTATCAGATTTCCTACTAGGTGTTTGCTAGTGTAGTGGGCATTGTAGTACCAGGCATTCTTATTTTACAGCGTCCTTCACCAGATATCGCTCGATAAAATTCTTTGTTGTTTTCTACCTTCGTGAGTTCCTTTGTTGACTATGCTTTTACTCGGCTTCAACCTGGAGATAAGCATAGTTCTATGATACGGCAAGGTTGATTGCAGATGGTGGCCGATGGCACTTTCAAGTCTGCAGCATTTACAGCTGCTGCAAAGGCCCTCAAAGACAGTCATAACACCAGTGGGGGTGCTCCGAACACTGAAAAGCTGCTCGCGCCAGTACTGCAAGTAAAACTCAATTGTTATCATTCATATAGTATTCTACTCTTCGGAGATCCTTTCGAAAAATTGTCTAAGCGTATCTGACAGTACTTCAGGTAGCGCCTCAACGCTTCGTAACACAACATAGTAATCAAATGGGAAAGAATCCAAATACCTCTCTACCTGAAGCTCCATGCGCCCGTTGATCATCGTGTAGGCGACTTGATTCATCGAAACGATTGAATTCTGTACAGCAGAAGCGTCTTGTGTTTGCCCTTGCCCAGAAGTGGAGGTCGAGTGCAGTGAGTCAATGATGATGAACACGACCATAACGCGTTGGCTTGTTGCCCGTCTCAGCACCTGCCGCAAACGCTCGTGATCTTGACAGATACCGTCCGAAATGATGATCTCAAGTTGCCATAGTTCACCTGCACTTGCCGACCCGGTGGCCTTTCTTTCTCGGGCGATCTCTAGCACTTCGAGGCTCCTCTCTACCATATCCAGGACGTTCGTGGCACGCTGCTCAAATCTGAACGCGCCGAGCGTCTTTGCACCAGCAGCATCCGTGAATGGTCCTTCGTCAAAGCCATGAAGTAACTCCATGCCCTCGCCGAACCTGGCAATTGCAACGTCGCCGACCTCAAGTTTCCCCATGGCGTTGCTCACGAGGGCAAGTGTCTGATAAGCGAGATGTACGCTGCGGGAGCTTGCCATACTGCGGCTGTCGTCGAGTGCAAGAAGGACCTGGTATTCGCGCTGGCTGGGGCGCGTGCGCCGAAGCCAGATCTTGTCCTTGGTGTAGTCAGCGGCGATATAAGGGATGATCTTCTTCATGTTGAGCCTTTTGCCTGTCCGGTAGTCGCCTTTGAGACGAGTGGCCAGGGTGGGTGCAAGGATAAGGCGCAGTTGTTCGCAAAGAGCGTAAGAGAGGTCGTGTGTGAGGGACGTGTAAAGCCGCCAAAGAGATTCAGCATCTTCGCAGGTATAGCCTGAATCCTGCCAGGTCTGGAGGGCCGCCTCTATGTTTTCAAAGGAGCTGTCTGGACTGGATTGTTCCATGTCTTCATCGACATCCGCTTGTAAAGACGAAGGATCACGGCGTGAGGAAACATGTTCGGGGTCTGCACCAGAGTGCGTCTCCAACTTAGTTATAGCGCCTTCTATGTCTGGACGTGCACCCTCTGTCACTGGATCCGTATGCAATGCAGTCAATGGCTGTGGTGGTGGTGCAAGCTCATCCGTGCGGGGAGCATCGATATCCATGGGTAGTGCGACTGCTTCTGTTTTCTCATCAACAAGCCTTAGCTCATTCAGCTTCGCAACCTGCTCCTCGCCCGCTGCACCCAAAGCCTGCATCTCCTCGTCCGCATCAGCATACTCGATTTGCTCAGCAGCTTGGTCTGCGGCGGACGGGGAAGACTCTCCGCCGCCCAGGATATCTTCGAAGCGCTGTTGTACCTCTTTGAGTGCATCACCAAGGTTACGGATAGGGTTCGTGGTGAGTTCGGTGTGTTGGCGTGCATGGGCTCCACCATGCTGCATGCCCTCTGCTGATGTACCTGGTTTCGTGGCCGTGTCAGTGGAAGACCATGGTTTCGAGGGTTCAGCATCATCTCTTGGTCTGGTCACAGGTTCAGATACAGGTTTCTGCATGTATAAATGGGCGGCGTACTTTGATTCTTCAGAGGTCTCGTTGGTGCTCTGTTCAGGTGCTGCGGCATCGTCCTTCATCTCACCAGATGCGTCGCCTGCCTGCCCTTGTTGTGCACCATCATTGGCCTGTGGCTCGTTGTCCTTGTTCCCAGCATCTCCGTTCCCAGGAGAAACATCTGGCTGAGCAATAGCGCCTTCTTCGACGTCTTCCTCTACATTGTCTGCATCATGGTCTGTAGCTTGGGGAGGCTGATCCGGCGGCTGGTTTTCTTGTGATTGAGGTTCTGGTTCATCCCCTGGAGACTGGTCCTTTCCAAGGTCGTCTGTTTCCTCCATCTCATCGGCGTGTTGTTCATCTTCGTCCAATTCTGTATCCATTTCATCCCCCATTTCGAGTCCTCCCTGATCCCCTTGTTCGTCAGGCTCCAGAGCCATGTCATCGGGCAGATCCAAAGTGTTGGCATCGGGAATGTACTCGTCCATGGGCGCACCATTTGCATTTGGGGCCTCCAAATCTTCGTCGGGTTCTTCGCCCTTGTTTTCCTCGCTTTCTTGGATCTCGTCGCCTTTTTCATCGATTGTTCCATCTTTCTTTTCCTCTTTCTCTTTCTCCTTCTCCTTTCCACCCTCTTTCTTTGATTGGTTGCGCTCCTTGGCTACGATCTCTGATTCCTCCTGCTGCGAATCTGAGCGGTCTTGGGGAACCTGGTCCTGATCTGCAGAATCTAATTCCGTAGATTCGTCTCCCCACAGCTTTTCGTCGACTGCATTCGGATCATCTGCATCAAGTTTCCCCAGCTGCTCATCCGGCTCCTCCTGTTCATCGTCATCATCTTCCTGATCCCCGTCCTGATCTCCATCGTCTGGCACATCTTCCATCTCCCCACCAATATCCTCGCTCATCTCAATAGTATTATCATCAGCCCCGTGCCCCTTTTCATCTTGAGCTTCACCTTCATCCCCTTTTAATCCTTCAACCTGACTTTCATCCTCGATCTCCTTGCTGACGTTCTCCATTCCCGTTCCATCACCTAGGCCCACTCCCCCGGCAGTCTCGGTGCCACCTTCGGCGTCACCCGAATCAGTTGCATCCGGGGGCAAACAAAAGCCTTGCCTAGCGATAGTATGCATGGTAGAGGAAACGATGAAATTAAGCTTGAAAAGGGCCTTTGTCCACTGACTGTGCACCATGAGGTGTTCTCCCACGAAAGAAATGTAGCACTGAAGAAAGGGGAGAAGGCGCCGAAGGCTTGCCTGGATGTCGGACTGTGAAAGGGAGGAAAGATGGGTCGTCATGACATGCAGCCGCTTCAAGAGGACTTCAAGGTCTAAGGATTGAGTGAAGCCTGAAATTGTGCGCAAATCTTCACGGATGAAATTATCCTGGGCTTCATCATCAAGAGGCTCGTCGGTAGACCCTTCCGGACATCTTTTCAAGAGGGATTGCACTGTCACCAAAAGCGTCTCGATGATGACATCCGCAGCCAATGACTCTGCAGCTTCGGATGTTGTCTCGGCGTCTGTAGAAACGTATTGATTATGGAGCCATTGCTCGATAGGAGACAAGATGTAGCTGAGTCGTGGTTCCGTCATTTTCATCTTTTGGAGGTAGTCGGGAATGGCACGGAAATGTTCGTTAGCTTCTTTAACAGTGGAGTGTTCGACTGTTGGGCAAATAATCAGCTTGTGACCATGTCTGCAAGGAACCAACCTACCACCAGGTAGCACCATAGGCATTGCGTGCTGGCTTCCTTGTAAAACTTCCGAAGCACGGTCACGAAGAACTAGTGTCTTGGCATAAACTGATTGAACCTCAACCATGACTAATGGTGCGGCGCCCTGGTCCTCCTGAATCTCGATGAAAAGGCGAATTCCTTGAAGAAGTTCTTCAAGAGCATGCATAGCGTTGCCGAGTGCTTGGCATAGATGCAGCAGACGAGCGGGGGAGAATCCTTTGGTGACAAGTAGGGGGGCTTCGACGAGGGTCTGAAGGCGCTCGGCGCACCGTCTGATGTCGATGAAACATTGAAAAGCTGTTGACAGCCTGGAAACTCACGGTAAGAAAGGGTGTCATCAAGAATTTGTTGACTTACGAAGACCTCGCCTTAAGAGCTAATGAGTAACCAGACTCTACAAAGGCAATACCTCGAAGCAAATCACGCGTGCTTATGTCCGAGTGATGATCGGAAATCAAGACTCTGACTGCCGAAAGAGCACCGCGAAGGCGGTCGAAGTAATACTCCCCTTTCTCGACGTGTATGGAACTTTCTGGAGGCATCGACGGTTGCTCTCGTATCCAGCTTTCATCTCTGAGCTCGCTGAGCACTTCGGGTTTGACATTGGCAGCGAGACCGGCACGTTTGAGCTCCTTCAAGAGATCACTCAAAGCCTTCCTCTTGCGAACCAGCAGGCCCTTCACGTATTTTTCTCGTTTCTCCTTGGAAAGACCTGGGGGTACGCCTTCTGCTGCTAGGTCTCGTGCGGTAAGTATGATCTCGACCGCAAGTTGGTCAACATGATGAGGGAGACGTCGGCGCAGGAAAGCCCGAATACGACTGTTCATAAGCCTATGGAATCTGTCGAGTGTCTGGTTTAAATTGGCAAGGTGAGATGGTGTGAAATAGGTTTCGTTCGGTTGAAGAGAGTTGCCACGCTCCAGAGTGTATGCTATGGGGAGCAGATCTCCCGAGTAACCCAGAACATCTATTGACTGGGTGCATTCTGCATCACCAGCGAATGTCGGCAGTATGCGCTCAGCAATGGGCTGACGCAGGATCTCCCGGAATTTGCGGATTAGCTTGTAGAGTTGATGATGCGTTCGCTGAGCACTTTGCTTCAGGGCTTGAACATTGATGTCTTTCCAGCTGGCGAGCTTTATGAATGCCTGAACATCTTTCTCAAGTTCTCCTCTTTGATCCGCTAGAGATCCGGCTAACTGGGCTGCAAACAATCGATAGTATCTCCGAGTGGACGTCAAGACAAGTTCGACGCGTTGAAGAGCATTGCGCTGCCATCCGTCCAACGTAGACGCGATATGACCGACGATGACGCTGAAAGTCCCGAGGAGATCCAACCTGACTTGGAATTGACCCAGAGCGCTGGAACGCATGAAGTCGTCCAGGAGTGATGGCAGTTGCCTGAGATATTGTTGGAGAGCTCCAGTAGCTGCGCCTTCATCCTCTTGAGCTGCACTAAGGGTACCGCGCACTGTGAGATCATACAATCGGAACCAAAATTCCGAAACTCCTTTGGTGAACGAGTCAGCTTGAGACTGTAATAGCACTTTCCAGCACGATAGTTCCAAGCGTCTCCATTCTACAACGAGCATTATGAACTCTTGCTGATGTGCCTTGAGGCTATTTCCTCGGTGTGCGTACATTTCCCAGTCGTCTGTCTGCAGTATGATTTGCTCCAGGCCGGACAACAATTTGGCAATGGGACTGTTTATGTCCAGGGCCAGGTACGCATCGCAACGGTCTTTCAGGTGCTGTAAAACCATCTGATCCGGCCAGTCTTCGACGAGTGCGATCAACCGTATTCTAAGGGAGTCCACTGCTGCAAGGGCCTTCTTCGCCTCTCTTATGTTCGCGTCAGTATAGAAGTTGAACAGCTGACCAGTAGGGCGCTCCTGAGACTTCAGCGCGTGAAGATGATCCTGGACTAAAGAAAGCTGTTCGTGCAACGATTCATCATCAAGGGTGTCTGGGAGAGTAGGATATCGATTGTCGAGGAGTGTCTTCAAAACCGACCGACGAGATGAATTAAACCTCGTATTGAAACCTCCAACGCTGATACCGATACTAGTGACTCCAGCGAGTCCGAAGTGCATCTCCAACAACGCTTCGGCTGCGCAAGCACTAAAAAACTCAGAGGGCTTTTCGTGAATCTTGTTGGGCATGCCGTCAGGACTAGCGAGTGCGTCCTCAAATGTTGGGAACAGCTCCAAAAACTCTTTCTGTTCCGCTTCAACCTCCGTGGAGGCATCGTGATTAAGGGTGCTACGTCTGTATAGCGACGAGTCATCGTGTTCCTTCTCATTTTGGCGAGTGCGGTCCATAGTCCAGAGCCTGAATGCTTGCTCATATGCCGCATGAACAGCAGCAGCATGGGGAGCGAGGCCTGACATAGCAGCACGGAGGCCTATGGCTGACACATGCAGTAGGACCTGGTCAGAGGGAGATGCTCCGGATGCAGCTCCTCGTTCAAGTTGCGTCTGCAACAGTTGCGCACTGCGAAGAGATGGATATGTCACCAGGGAAGCAGCAACTATGTTCTGTTGAGCATGCTGTGCGTAGGACATTTGCTGCGCAGAACAGCGAATAAGTCGGATCCCGAAACGGAGGAGGAGGAGTGCTAGGCGAATAATCTTTGCAATATCTTCAAAGTCGTGGTAAAGATCGTCCATCCGTTGACAAAACCCAGATATTGATTCCTGCATCACGGATTCACGCGCGAAAGAAGAATGATCGCCGGTTTCGAGAATGGCAGTTAAATCATCAACCTTGTTGGGTTGGATGACTTGACTTTGAAACTGTGAAACCTCGAACCAAAATGCGTGAATGCGGTTACCATCAGGTCGTCGAGGAAGGTTTGAGGAACCCAGTGGTAGATTTTTGTGTTCGGCTTCAGATAAAACATCGAGATATTGTATAACACTGTTGGATAGATTGCCAGCGGTTCGTTGTTCCCATGCTTTATGGAGAGACGACTGGGTCGACAGAAAATCAGTCTCTTCTTGCGAATATTCCGCTAAACGACGGATCACGGTTGCGGGGTCTACCGGAAGATCAGGAATGGATAGGTTGAGGATCACTCTACTGAGAGAAATATAGCAACGTCCCAAGCGAGCCGCTGTTATGTCTCGTGGCTGGTGGTCGGTTGCGAACCGTATGAGGTTGGGGCGCAAAAACAGATGGATAGCTGCTTTCAAGGGCTCGTGCTTGGAATGCTCGAGGAGAGACAACATTGTCATGGGGAAGGCGCTGCTGTTGACGGCAGATCCGAGCATGGCTTGCCAGTTAATATCATCGAATGATGAAGCGAAGCAGGATGCCACCTGATGGGCGATTAGATCAGAATTGTGATAATGGCCACCGCTTCACTTACAGACAGAATACATTGGCACATGAATGCCGACAATTGTTGTACCCGCGACTCATGAACAACACATTGCATAGAGAGCAGCCGTAGGTGACGACGAACAGAAACTTCGTGCCCTTCGAGGGAAGATAGTGAAACGCTCTGCGCTTGGCTATGCAGTGGATGAGTACATGATACAGATAGAAACAAAGTTTTTATACTTCAAATTTATGGAGGCCCGAAGAAGAGTCGGACAAAGGAGGACATCCGGTCCATCAAGAATTTCCTGGCAGGATCTCGTAAGTCACTGAACATGCAGAGGCTACGTTACAGTCACTCACTGCCTGAGTTAAGCTTGAATTCCACAGACTTGCGAGCCATCCAGTCTGCAAAGCAGTCAAGAGATGCGTGGGAACTAATCAAAAATTCAGTCGCATGTTAAGGGACACAGTGGTGCCCTTACCTCCCCCTCCTGCATCATGTGCCCATATGAAATGCTGATACGATGCGAAGCGAATGAGATCCTCGCGTGGATCCTCACATGCCACATCAATCAAGTGTTTCATGGCAGGAGGAACGGTCTATAAGATGTCATCCTGGATGTCCTGCAAGTGGCACCAAATCGCAACTTACCGATGATGATGCCTCACGAATGTCACTCAACCAGAGCAATTCGCAGATAAGGAGAGAAGGAGAAGCATATCGTTTGAGAGAATTGTTGTTCCCTTGGAAATTCGACGTAACCTAGAATTTTCACTTCAGCGGTGTGCACGCTGGAGCAATAATTGAGCTAAACCTTTTCTTTCACCGTGTGTGCTAATTCTATCTCCAAGTCAGTGGATACTGTGCTCATAAGCGGAAGGGTATAAAGGGATAAGACATCTAGAATTTGCCTGCGATGAACTATTGGGGATTGATGAGAACGTACCGAGCGCAAAGATAAATAAACCGTACCGTGCTGATTTAAACCTTCATGTAGTTGCCCAGCGGCATGCTCGAGCCTTCTGATCTCTGGAAGAGATACTTCCACAGTCATTGGCGCGAACAAGTGCGTCCACATTTCTGTCAAACCTAATCCAGAGGTGGGGGAAACTGCCTCATCTAATACAGCAGAAACACTTGCGAGACGTTCAAATGTTGGGCTCCGTAATTGTAATGCGGCTACGATTGATCTAGAGCATGCCTGTATCGAGGAGTAATCGACATATGTGCCCGTTCCTGAGCGTCGGAGTTGCCTGGAAATACTAAGTAATTTGAGGGCAAGTTCAAGGTCCACCAGCTGATGATCATTCAATACAACGATTAGTATGAGACTAGAGAATTGAAATCTAACCTGAACTTCAAATCTTCTGACGATTTGGTTGAAGACCTCCTCAGCCGTTCTACGTGCCTCTTTCAAAACTTCATGAATAGCATCTAACAGTCGTAGATATGTCGGGTGTTGCTGGTGTGTTGGTAAAGTTATCTTGCTCGCACCTATGCCGTGCAGTTCTTGTGGTATCTCGGCTCGCTCGGTATCATCGATGAATATTGCGGCGATCAAGTTCAAAGTTTGAAGAAGCATCAAGTGTATTGGATGATGTCCGTTTTCATGACTGCAGAACTTGCATGGTGGACAGACCATGAAAGTATCCATTGGCTATATTCCAATAAACGTATTGAGTACATGCAAATAGTGCGACGTGCACTAGACCTAGCACGGATGTAGCGGACACTAACCAGAGCTGTAATAGCGTCATTCGTAACTCGGGAAGTGAGGAGATCTCTTCGCCACTCAGTAAAGAGCTTGAAAGCTCCCGAGGAAAGGGCACCGTCCAAAATAAACTGCGATGAGCACAAAGGCATTGCGAACTTCATAAAGCGCCGCAACGAAGAAGTCACATCCAAAGAGATTGTCCTTAGCATGAAATGAATCATAGCGCGCAGGTCCAATTTGGATGGTCGAAGGAACGGTGCCAGAGTAATCAACGAAGATGTGGAAGACTCTTCTTCAACTAACCCAGATGGCCACGAGTCGCTATTTTCCCCGTGATGGGTGTGGTAGATTCCTCTGCGTGCAAGCTCGTAGGTCATGGCGAAAGGAGGACCTGTACCTAAAATGGTGCTGGGAAGTCGATGATGAACTCGGATGCGAAGTTCGTCTTCTGAGGACAAGGAAGCAGCCAATGACACTTCAATACCACGATTTCGCATCGCACGCGATAGCTCGCCATATCGAGGGTCAGATGTCATAAACATACGAAAGTTGGGATGCGGTCTAAGCATTTGTACCGCACCATTGACATATCCTCTCTCACTGAGAACGAGAACTCCACCAGGTTCACAAAGAGAGTTCAGTCGGTCGAGGACGGAAGGATTACAGAGATTCGCGCCGTCCAGAACTACCCAATGCCCCAACTTGACTGCGCGTACGAGAGGTCCATCGACCCATTCAAATTGGCCACTGGATGTCACCACGGACGATAATTGCCGAACGCGATGCAGTAAGGCCTGTGCTTCATCCGTAGAATTTTCGTCAGCAAAGGTCGATAGTACTTGTGCTGCAGAATGGAGGAGGGAGTTGGAGGATAGAGGAGGTGATGAATATAACCCGAGAAGAAGCGAGAGATAAGTCTGGTGATCGGTGGTACAGCTAGACAGGTATTTGGAACGACTTTCTCCATAATTGATGATATCTTGAATGAGAGCAAGTACTCGGGTACGATGATCCATTTGTTCGAAACCTCCAAGGATATCCATGGTATCAGTAGAACTCGTGATAGTTATCTCATGAAGGATATTCCCTGAAAGATCAGCGACAATACGGATGAGTTCTGACTTACCGCTGTCGTGTCGTCCTGTAACAATGACTAACCACGACCTAGAGAGACATGCCCCAATGGCTTCTAGTGTAGCAAAGTGCGCTTGTAGCAGGCACCTGGGTCGAAGACTAAGGGTATTGTTACGTCGCTCTACGAGGTAGTGCCCGATACGGAAGTGTGACGATGATATGATAGGATGCGGATTGTGAAGGATGGTTGGGCTAGATGTAGAAAAGGTTTCGTCGAACAATCGTTGAGCGCAGTTACGATCAGCGAGAGTCCTGAACCTGCTGAGGTAGATGGCTCGCAAGAAATCTCGAGGATGGTGTGAAATGGGCGATGATTGCAATAGCTCTCCCCAGCGGAGAACATCACGAAGGTTGAACTCCCAAGGACTGCCGTCGCGACCAAAAGTCCTCTTGTGTACAACTTCCTGATTCAGGCGGTTGTTGTATGTGATCATGGCACGTAGCATGCCCTCATCACAACCCTTAAAACGCTCTTGACAGACAAGAAGAAGATCCTCAGGGGATAGCTCCTCGATGTAAACCTTCGTGAAGCGGTCCATAAAAGATTTTGGAAGTCCTTTGCGACCTCCTCCCTGTTGGAGTGGATTTTGTGCTGCGAAGACACGGAAAGCGGGATGCCGGACGAAGGATCTCCCGAGCTCGGGAATATATACAGTACCTCGGTGGTCCAGAACAGCATTAAGTCCCTCGAGGATAGCCTGGGGTGCAAGATTCATTTCATCGAGGAGAACCCAATGTCCTTCTTGCATGGCTGTTAAGAATTCGGCATCTTTCCAGGCGAATTCTCCTGGAGAGCCATTCTCAACAGGAAGATCGGAGCCGAAGAGATCCATGAGATCTGTTTGGTCGGACAAATTGATTCGACAGAGATGATATCCTGAAAGCATGGCAAGAGTAGTGATCAAACTGGTTTTTCCGACGCCTGGACTGCCTTCTAGGAGGACCGGCTTGGAAACCTGACATGCCCTGACCACTCGCATTGCGTTCTCACGAGCAGTCGGCGCCTGCAGGTTGAAGTTATGCAATACTGATTTTAATGGGCCTTTAGAGATGGCAAAAGATCCAAGCTGCACAAAGTTTGATGCATCAAAAGCATATGAATTATCGGCTTCCTTGAATGGCACGAGCAGCTGCAACTTCTCAATGGCATCATTCCTCAGTCGGCTGAGCGCATCAGACGAGTAGGAAGCTAGCTGTGGCAAGGATCCAAGACCGTCGAGGAAAGTCATGTGGGCCGCGTGATGCTGGGATGTTGTCAATAACCAAATTGCTTAAACAGACAACGCCAACATACGAAAATTTCCGCTGGTAACATGGACGTTTCTGCACTGCCAGAGCATGCAGCATTAGCGAATGTCACCCAAGCCTAAAAAAATACCGATTAGTATGATTGGCCGACATCAACGAAAGGGAGACCTACCAATATATCTCGCAGGGAGCAAATAGCAGGATCGTGAACTCTATCCCGAAGCCAGTTTGTAAACTGCAGGAGCAGACCCGTGAACGGCTTCATGGAGTCGTGCTTCCATGAGTAGTCAACAATCAATTGCAAATCCGCTTGACTGGTTACTGCTGGTACCCAAATCTCCGTGAAACGGTTTCGTAGAGCAGGAGATAGCTCCTTCTTCCCATAATCACCGCCTGGGTTCATGGTAGCAAGCAACTTGAACTCGTTGGAAGCATGTATGGCGGGATAATCACCGTCAATACCGCCACGTTCTGCAAGCACGATTGTGCGACCAGGTTCCAGGACGCTGTTCAGACGTTCTAGAACAGAATCGTCGGCAAGGGAAATCTCGTCGAGAAGGAAAACGTGTCCTTCACGCATTGCGCGGACTAACGGCCCATCATGCCATTCAAACAAGCAGCAAATCCGGTTGAGGTTCTCCTGGATTTCGCGCAAGGGAGTCAGGAACGACGGGTCCGAATCCTTGCCTGCCTTCAGGAGCGTATTTATTCGAGACAACAGTTGTTGGGAATCAGAAGGTATGTCGTCAATGCCTGCGCGCTCAAGGATCGTATGAGCATCACGGATGATATTGGCCTCGGCTGAGGCACGGTTGCGTACAGGTCGCAAGCCACCGATAAGGTCTGCGGTTTCTGTGTTTTGGTGGCAGTTTAGCGCATACAGATGCTTGGACACCACTTCTGCATAGAGCTGACAGACAGATGTCTTCCCAGAACCCGTCTCTCCCACCAGAAGCACGGGTTCGTTGAACCGCAGGGCACGTGACACCAGGACGAAGAGCCGTTGCATTGCACTTGTCCAGACGACCTGTGAGTCTGGCGGTATGGGGCATCCTAAAAAGGTCTGTACATCCCCTACTGTGGAATGAATGTCGTATATCGCTCGCTCGTCGATGCGAACTTTCATGATAGACTCTATGACCTCCTTCACTACGACTTTGTCGTCTTCGCGTCGTGCACGTTCCGCAAGTAGCATATACCCATTCTCTGCCAACTCTTGATAACCCACTGCATCACGGCCGGCCCATCTAAAAAGATCACGAAGAGTTGCAAAACCTTGTTTGCTCTCGAAAACGCGACTCGACTGACGACGTTTCTGCAATTCACGGAACACGCTGACGATTTTCTGGCCATAGGAAGGCGCGATACGGCAACGCTGACAGAGAATGGTTTCAAGCTCCGCTTGAGGCACATCCTGGAAGTGAACCTCGAGGAAACGATTTCGGAAGGCACGGGACAAAACCTTCCTCCCTGCATATAGGCCAGGAGGATTCTGTGTTGCGAATAACATAAAGTGTGGATGTGGGCGGATGACCTCTTGTGTCTCCGGAACGACAAGTTCCCGGTTGTCATCTAGCAGCCGATTAAGAGCTTCCAACACGTCTGTAGGTGCCAAGTTCAGCTCGTCCAGTACGATCCAATGTCCATGTCGGAGAGCATGGACAAGCAAGCCATCTTTGAATACGAGCTTGCCAGTGGCAGGATCAGAAACATATGAGCCGAGGTATTCCTGCACGTCAGTGTGCTCATGGTTATTGATACGGATGAAGTTGTGACCGGTTCTGCGAGCGAGGTACTCCACTGCGCTCGTCTTGCCTGCTGAGGTAGGCCCCTCAATGAGCACGGGAAAGCGTCGAGTCAAAACAATTCTTGCGAGGTCGATGAGCTTCTTCTCGACCGATGGTGTCAAGATATATTCCTCCATGGGGTCCTCGGGGAGTGGTCCCTTCTCAAGATGAAACGGTCCAAACTTGATGAATTCTTCTATAGACCGCCCAGGAGGAAAACTGGGTTCCCTGGCAAGTAACGATCGAGGATTGCGGACACCAGCAAGGATATGCTTCTGTGCAAGGGCGGCTACAGTTTCTGCGCTTCCCCCGTCTAACACCATGGTGAATGCCATCAACATCCCCTCCCAAAGCGCCCGTCGCAACCCGAACGTCCCTGCAATATCTGCAGCAGACGTCAGGGCTCTCGCCAAGGTGCGCATACTGTAATGTGGCTTCTTGTTTGAGCCATCCGCGAGCTCTGCACCCTTGACAGAAATATAGAACTCTGCAACATCCATCACAGCACCTTTATCACCAACCGCACTTGCTCCGATATACTGCGAAACAATACTGAGGAGAGTCTCACGATCTGCATCGGGGGGAGGGACATCAATTTCTGTGAAGCGCGTACGGATGGTGGGCGGAAGGTCTTTCTTGCCGACGTCAGTAGCGGGGTTCATGCATGCGAAGAGACGGAAATCAGGATGGCGTGGGACAGCAGACAGGGAGCCTTGCTCAGTGAGGGTGATCGAGGCTGTTGGACCGCGCAGGAGGCCTGTGATACACTCTAACGTCTCGGGACTTGCCAAGTTGATCTCGTCAAGGAGAACCCTGGAAATCATGAGAAGCGTAACTGCTTGTAACATGCAACATACCAATCACCAGCGCGCAGAGCCTTCACAAGTGGACCCTCCACAAAATCAAACGTGAATTTACCTTTCCCTTGGGCATGTTGAAGGTCAAACTCATCTACATCCTTCTCAAATCGTTCCCAGTCCGCTTCGGAAACCTTCATTTCGGCCTCGACTTTTCTTCGTTTTCTCGGTGCGTCGGAGTCGTTCTCCCTAAGAAGTGGATCAAAATGGAGCAAATCGAGTTAAACTCAATACATACCCTATATCTCCTTCAACCTTGCCCCGAATCCTCTCCCTTGCCATCTTCCCACTCTCCTTCCACATACCAACAGCTCTCTTCCACCGCCCTTCTCTCACAGCTTTCCTCAAACCATCCTCGAAACCCGCATTTCGCTTGCGGCTGAACGTTCTCCCGAATAACTCGCTCCAATGTTCCATCAATTCGCTACCCCTGACGCGTGCATCGACAGGACGAAAGCCTCCCAGAAGATCCGAAGCTTCCGTCTGGTGCGAGAGATTCAGAGAAATAAGTGGACGTCTCAATAACGATGCAAGGTATGTTACTGCGCTCGTCTTACCCGTACCAGTCTCGCCAGTAAGCAGGACAGGCTCGGACAGCGCGAGTGCAGTGCTGATACGCGAGAGGAGTAACAGAGCTGGCTTGTGCAGTGCGAAGAGTCGTGAGGATACACCAGTGCTCATACCCTTCATGGGACGAGCGGGTAGACGCGTACGCCCGCAGCGTGCTGCGAGCACATCTCCATTGACATCTTTCTCAACTTCGAAATCCGACGTGTATCTGAAAAGCAACCAAGCCTGCCGCTCTGCATCCAGATCCAAGTGTGCCCCGATAACAGAGGAAACCCGCGCAGAGTGTGCACGCGCAGACGCAGTGAGAGCACCCGCGCCGAAAAAGACATCACGGGCCTCGAGGAATATTTCTTCACGAAGACTGGGATTTGGAAAGATGTTGAAGAGTGATAACTGGGTGTCATTATCCATGTCCACATCCACCGTATGGCTGGACGGCAGGAGGCGCTCAACTCGCTGGCAAAACTTCTGAAGTTCACGTAGCCCGACAGGACGCGAAGATGATGTTGAGCCGAGTGCCTGTACATCGTCCCAGAGCTTGATAAGAGCCCCAGTAGCCCCCACAATCTTCGGGAACTTGCTTTCCATGATAGATCTGACCTCTTCTGCATCTGGTGCGTCCACTATCACTTCATGCCATTTATGGGAACCAAAAAATGTTGGGGCAGGCACCTTCTTTCCGTGCCCAACAGCAAGCGATCGAGTTGCAAAAAGTGCAAAACCTTCACGCGCTTCAACGCGACCCTTTCCGGGGACCTCTATACCTGCGCGATGTCCAATCCAATTCCCAAGGCCCATACTCTCGACAAGTGGCTTCAGCAGGGCCAAAACTTCCATGCTAGCACGATCTATGTCAGAAAGCACCAGCCAGCGCCCCTCGCGCAGTGCACGCACAAGTACACCATCCTTCCATTCAAAAGTTCCGAGTTGTGTTGGTGAGGAAATGTAGGAGCCAAGAAGGGCCCGAGGATCGAGGGACGTGTCTGCTAGGTGAACGGTCACGATGAGCTCGTTGACTGGTATCGTCGGATGTAAGCTGGAAGCGAGATGGGATATGAAGAGCGATTTTCCTGAGGATGGTGGAGAAGATAGGAGGACAGGCAAGCGGAGAGAAAGGTGTGTCGCAATTTCACGGAGAGCATTTATAGCGGAAGGCGTTGCAATAATCTCTGAAAGAGAAGGCATGGTTGGAGATGACTTGAGTATCAATAAACCATGGATATTAGCAATCCAGGGACTAGCAGAAGCATTAGGTTCATATTTGCAACAGTATAGCAGGTAACAGACCTCAGGTCTGCCTCCGAGAGAGGCTGCAATACATCCTCTGTGTCAAGAGAGTAAAAATCGGAACTTTCGAGAATAGCGTCGCGTGCATCGTGGATGCGCTTTATCTCCAATGTAGGCACGAGCCAGCCGTCGGTATCAACGACAGTCCCGTCGATAGTCTGAGCATAGTTAATTGGACAATCAACGCTGCAAAACTCGCCGAGGACATGGGTGATAAGCCTCTCGCGCTCACTTTCTGCCATACTAACATGCGATGCATAGCACCGAGCAGCAAGTAATCGTACACCTGTATCAGGGTGGGGCGGGAAGAGTAGTTTGGATAGTAGCGACCCGTCCCATAGCAGATGCTTGGGAAGGAGACGATTAGCGCGGAGAAGGCGATAATATGCAAGCAACATGCGGTGCAGGCGAATGGTTTCAATTTCAGCAACAGAAGGAGCCGCAGCTATGAAAGCGAGTGGTCCCTTGGATAGACATTGTTTTTGCAAGAAAGCGTATAGACATCTACAACAAGATGTGAGATGAATAACACAAGTGCGATAAGAAAGCGCACGGATATAGCTCCTCATGAAGCTCAATGAGGAGACAAAACGCGATGAACCTATCTTCGATATCGTCATCGTCGTGAAGCCATCTGGCGCATAAATCAATCAAAAGAGGTCTGAACAGATCGGCAATTGTCAGAGTGAGAGCTGGAACAGCCAGCAGTCGAGATAATGTGGATAGAGCGTGTTTTGGTGTATTCGCTTCAGTTATATGTTGGATATGGAAGGAATTGGGAGGCAGAAGTGCACAGAGTGCACGTTTTTGTTTTTCAAGATTGATGGTGAGCGGGTCGAATGCGTTTGTCGAGGTCATCATAGCTATATGATTTAGAAAGAAGCTGTTGGCTGGCGCATGTAGTATTGAGTCTGTCCTGCTGCTTCTCGTCGTCGTCGATGATGTCAATCTCACCGTGCTCGCCGTTGTGGTCAATCAGGAGGATTCAAATCTTGGAAAATACTGCACCTGGCACGTGACTTCTATAAAGTTGCGCTTCCATTTTGGGATTATCGATTCACCTTGTGTTTTACTAAACAACGTTCACCACGATCAATTGCCTATCGCTAACCATGGCGGCATCCAAGGCGATTCTTGACATTCGTGGCAAACAATTAAAGCTTGAAACAGCTGCTGATGTTGCCCCCTTCACTACCGGCGTCGACCCTACCAAACTCACAGCTATCCACCTTGGAGGCAATTCCATCGGCGTGGAGGCTGCCAAGGCATTTGGTCGATTCCTCGAGACTGCGAATGTGCTTCAAGTGCGTACTATAATTCCTGAAATTTATATCTAAAGACCGTTCCCCACTGACTCGTGTTCAGCTTGCAGACTTGGCAGATATCTTTACGGGACGTACTATCGAGGAGATCCCTGCTGCTATACAAGCACTCCTCGATCCACTCTCACACAAGACCTCCCTTCGAGAGATAAACCTCAATGATAACGCGTTTGGAGAGCGTGTTGTGCCCTTCCTTACACCATTTCTCGAAAGCAATCACTCTATACGCGTCCTCCGTCTCAATAACAATGGCCTCGGGCCCGCTGGTGGCAAGAAGATTGCAGAAGCTGTGCGCAAGTCTGCACCAACAGATGGTTCACGATCAAACCTTGAGGTTGTCATCTGCGGCCGAAATCGGCTAGAGGACCCAGGAGCTACCGCCTGGGCCAAGGCATTCGAGGCACACAAAACACTCACAGAGGTGCAAATGCCCCAGAATGGCATTCGTATGGATGGTGTTGAGGCCCTTGGGCGAGGTCTTGTCGCATGCTCTGAATTGCAGATTGTCAATTTCCAGGACAATGCATTCATAGATGTGGAGATGGATGAAGAAGGTCGGAAAGCTGTTCGTGCATGGGGTGAGGCCCTCAAAACCAGCTGGCCAAAGCTACGCTTCCTCGACCTTTCTGACTGCATGCTCTCGAACGGAGAAGGCGAAGTGCCACCACTCCTAGAGGCTTTCAACGATCCGAATACAAAGAGTCTCCAGAATCTTCAGGAGCTACGATTGCAGAACAACAACCTCGATGCCCAAAGCTACGAGGTCCTTGCCCAAGCCGTGACGAAGTTGACCAAGCTAAAACGGTTAGACCTGCAGGACAATGATGACGTTGAGGATAACGAACATCTGGATGACATCGCCGAACACTTGAAAGCTCATGGTGGCAAGCTTATCCGTACGGAAGAGGACGAAGAGGAGGAGGGAGACGACGAAGAGAAGGTTGAAGAGTTACCAGAGGAGGCTGAGGAAGTGGAGGAGATTCCCGTACCACGGGCAACGGACAAGAAATCAACCTTCGAGATGGTTGCAGACACACTCGCCGATCTCATGAGCAAAGTGCACGTTGGTTGAACTTCAAATTCTAATGTGTAGATCTCTTACTGTACGCTACAACTCCCGGATGTCAAGTTACCATGTATACCAATTTTATCGTACAATAGCAGCAGTTAAGAGTCTGTTCGGCCACCAATATTTGCGCCAGTTTACGCAGGTTTAGAATCTATGTTTCGCTTTCATAATCATAGGACCATGCTGGTCACAGTGTGACCATCAATCAATACTAAGTAGTAGGCATGCCCATTACCCGTCTACAATCTATCCATCATCGCAACTCTTACAGGATGTCTCGGGGCAGAAAAAGTGCCCGTGGTGGTGCAGAGCTAACGGAAGCAAGAGATTGGTGTGTGTGGACGGAGGCAGATGAAACCATCCTCATCCAGTATGTCACCACCAACCGCTCACAAGGTGGTGATGGTATGAACTTTGATCACACGTTTTGGGTTGCTGCTGCCGCTGAAATGGAAAAACACCCCTGCTCGGGTGCAAGCAAAACAGCGGCAGCATGTCAATCAAAATGGGGGCGGGTATGTACTACTACTATATCAGCCTTGGTACCCTCACTAATGATCAAATTTCAGCTCCGTGGTACATTCAACGTCGTCGACAAAGTGGCCAACGCTTCCGGACTATCTTACAGCATGGAACGCGGAGCTTTGATCACCCCAGAGTCCGAAAACATGTGGACCGACTTTGTGAAGGTAAAGTGATTTCAATTCGCATCAAACTACTACGACAATGCTAATTACTATGAATCAATAGAAAAATCCAAAGGCCAAAGGCCTCCGGGACAAGGGTTGGAAGCACTATGAGGCGCTGAAAGGTCTCATACCTGTCAAGTCAGGTAACAACAACTCGTTCTTTGCCACCATCGCGACACAACCTCCCATCATTCCTTCGCCTTCTTCTAGCAGCGCAGCCACCCCCCTTTCTTTTGATGAGGTCCATATGATGGACCTTGGAGATGCGCTCGATGGGATCGAGTTCCCCAGCTCTGTTTCAGGCGGCCAGCACGCAACCCCCCTCACCCCAGAGAGCCTCCCTCCATTCGATGCTGCACAGCAACCCTCCCTTGAGTCGGTCTGTGTTAGTGCGCCATCATCAACAGCTTCCGGTAAACGGAAGCTGATTGATGATGATGAAAGTACGCTTGATATTGTTACCCGCCCCCCACATTCAACGAAATCGGGAGACTCGGCGAAGTCTGCACGCCTGACGATGCCTGTGGCCATCCAGCAGATGGGGACCAGTATTGGCGGTCTTAACACAACGTTCGAGCGCGCGGCCAATGCTCTTGAGGCCAACACCTCCAACACCTTGGCGCGATCAGTAGATCCCATCCCTTTGCGCAGGCAGAAGGCGGTGAAAAAGTTGCAGAGTGAGGGTCTAGAGGACGTACAACTACTCAATATCTTGAATAAATTTCAGACCGACATCGCTATCATTGATATTTATCTTGCTATTGAGGTAGATAGTCTTCGGCGGTTGTTTTTAGAGCAGCATTCAAAGTAGTGTTACATGGATTCTCGTCGTGTCATGTTCTCTTGTATTGTACTTGTAGTAGCAAAGCAATATCACTATTTCTATAGATCATAGTCATTGATGAGGATCCGGTCTTAATCTGACAACAATGTCATCATTTGACGGAGATACTTTGGATCATAGTCATCGATGAGGATCCGGTCTTAATCTGACAACAATGTCATCATTTGACGGAGATACTTTGGATCATAGTCATCGATGAGGGTCCGAATGGCTATGGTATTAACGCGACTACAGTACTAGTGGTTCTATGATTGCCTGCTCCCCCCTCTGAATCCTTTCCCTGTTGTAGGCCTCCCACATCTCACTAGCAATCTGGTCACGACGGAGGCTCGCACGAGTGCGTGCGTGCTCAGTAGGAGGACCGTTAGCAAGGTTTCCAGTGTCAGTGAGAATGTGCGCATCTAAGACATTATGATAGTCCATCATGTCGTTTGGATCGTGAACTCGAATAACGTTGTGCACGAGACACAAGGCAGGAGGAATGCGCGCTTGAATGTCCATTTTGTACTCTGGTGGGAGGAGAAGGATACGAAATCGGCGCTTGATGACACCAAAAATGCGCTCAACAGCATTTCGAAGCATTGCATGACGCAAATTGAAAAGTTCTTTGCGATTACGAGGCCTATGTAACAATGTGAACATAAGTATGAATGGTACTAGCAGAACGCATCATACAAAGTATTAGCACGACCCCACTCTGCAAGATGATAACGCACGCCCCGAAACGGGACCAGAAGCTCATCGCACGAGCCAAAACCAGCGTCTGCAAGATAATACTTTCCCTCAGGGATATTGAAATCGGTAGTACGAGCATCGTGATAGACACGAGCATCTGCAGCTGACCCCTCCCAACCGCTCAACATGTAGGTAAACGAAAGGTTGAATGAACATGCCGCGAGGCAGTTTTGAGAGAAGTTCCCCTTGCGATCCCGAGCAGCATGCCGATCTTCACCAAAAGGATGGCATGCGATGTGTGTACCGTCAATGGCTCCGATAGCGTCAACAAAGAACGGGAAGAACTTCGGGATTTTTGTGATTTCGGGGGGAGGAGGGCTATCTACGTCGGGCAGGCGGACATATGTCGTATATATCGGTGGCGAGGAGAATGCGAAAAGAACCCGTTTAAAATACCTGAAAGAACATAAGCTTGATACCAGGACAGCAACAATATACGTACTTTGATATTGTCTCGTTGGACCGCTGAAAGTGTTCACCAAGATGGCGAATCGAGAGACCCGTGACAGACGCATAGAGAAATATAGCAAGCTGCTCTTTGAGCAGTACATGCCTGGAATCTCTGCAACCTGCTTGCCGAAGGAGATTGATGAGCACATAGAAAACATGCTTGTGGACCCCAAGCTCGCATCTGATGCGTTCAGGGTGTCCAGTGAGAAGTTCGGTGACCCATGCAGTCCCCGACAAAGCGGAGGTATGATACGGCTCTTTGTCGTAGTAGGTGTTTGAGTAAGCTTCGAGCGCGGTAGTTGTTGCGTTGAGGACTGTAATGACCGTGCGCATAGCATGCATGGCCATCTGCATGATGCATGCCAGATACTTCTTATCACTCTCCTCTGCATCTTCGTCCATCTCCTCTGCCTCCACAAGGTCGTATTCGTCCTCGTTAGCGTCCTCGTCGTAATCAGGATCAAGAGGCATTGTATTGATAGTAGGACAAGGCATACGGTAAGCGTTATCGGAGCGTGACATCTTGTTCAAGCTCCGACGATTAGCAAAGCCAGAACCAAATTCTAACTTGCGCAAATAACGCAAATAATGGTGGCCGAACAGACTCTAAGTATCTCAGTCCTCGAAAAGAGTAGAATGCATGCATTTTTCTCCTAATTCTAAGCTCCATTGAACTGCATGAAAAAGCCCGGGATACTGAACACGGTGTCCGGGCCTGAGGACGTACGCATGGGCAAGCATCGCCATTGTATACCAGCCTCTATATCCCCGCCATTCAGGACAGTGAGAAGTGGGTTACATGATATTTAGATTTTCTGCATATTATCGAGAAACATTCAAACTTGTTCCGCCCTGTGGTAAACTGATAGTACAATTTCCCGACGGTGGCCTGAAGGGCGTGACCAAGGAAACAATGATGTGGCTGACTGGCTTTGAGTGACTTCGGTAATAGGTATTAGCAAAAAAATACGCTGGCGTTTGATATGGACAACATCTTTCCATGCCCTTTCGTTTACCTGTGTGCTAAGTCTGCGCCACGGCTGTACCTGGTAAAGCGATGTGCAGCGCACAAGACTTGTAGAAGTTATACAGTTACCTTGTCATCGCTGTCATTCTGCAAGATACAGAGTCTAATTCATTGTCGTGGCATGGTAGCAGCCTGGGCCAGTGCTCAGTGCATAAGCGTGTGCTTGAGGACATCGATGCTGATCAGATCACCAAATGTGCCGTACGGTAGTACCTATCATCGGCCTGAACAAGAACGACGCCTAAGAAATGTTAAGATGTGATGATCAATCTAGAAATTGTCTGCAGTCGAATTTAGCGTGGTACGTGGATTCATGGAACAGTCCAAGCATGTGACACGGCAACTTTCAAGTTCATGCTCCGCTTGGAGGTGCTGTGCCGATGGGCCTGTCGTGTCCCTACTTTGTCCCACACCGACCACTTCGGGGTGACTCTCGCAATGCTACTACCAATTAATGATCGACTGATCGCGAGGGTCCAGAGGCATTGCGCTGCTAGATTGGAAATTCCTGTCAAGGGTTTACGTTTAGGCCTTAGGCCTTAGGAACACATGCATTCCGCTGTCACTCGAGGTCGACAGTAACTTTAAATTGCATTACCAATTGCATATATAGGAAAATGCTCGAATCACCTGCGGTAATATGGTCCTGAATCTCAGCACGAAGATGTCGTAGTCAAACGCTCCGAATCAGGGGCGAAGGGCGCCTCGGCAGTCCGCAAATCGACTCAGCCAATCACTGCAGTGGCCCCGCCAGTATTCGATCATCTCATGTGTTACCAGCTATGATATCCATATATTTCAATCTCTCAGACTTGGCGTTACATCCCACAGGTCATGCTAAGGACAAAGATGTGTTACCAGCCATGGCAAATACTACTACACGCCTGACACTGTTTACAAGTAAACTTACATACACTGGATAGGCAGCTTAAAGTCCTCTAGGGTCGTCAAGATAAGAGAATTCCGCGACAAAAAACGGTGTGGGGACTGTCATCAGTTCGTATCAGCATCAGTGTATGCCGTTGTCGCAAGACCGAGCTGCTTGTTCCCGGTATCAAAGAAAGTGTAATAGCGTTGAATCCAGCCAAATCCGTCTGGAATACGCATGTCATCTGTAAGACCCAGACCCCAGTAAGATATCATGGGACGTACTTATGAAGTCCAACCCGCTCCCCACTGAGGAACC
Organism: Suillus tomentosus; assembly: GCA_016647685.1. Taxonomy (NCBI): domain Eukaryota; kingdom Fungi; phylum Basidiomycota; class Agaricomycetes; order Boletales; family Suillaceae; genus Suillus; species Suillus tomentosus. The sequence continues at coordinate 78,858 of JABBWJ010000055.1, forward strand.
AAGGTCAGACGCGATCAGATAGATCTGTCCTTCCTCTCCTCCGAGGATGCTGTTCAGACCACGTGGCCAAATCTGAGCATTAGGCGTAAACTCGTAGGTGACCTATTCCAACAATCAATCAAAGGTTCATCATACGAGAGAGAAACTTACACCGCCGATATTGAAGTACAAGCTTTGAAGTTCAGCGTATTGCTGCGACGTGATGGTTAGGAGACCTGTCGTCCTGATCCACATATAAGATACCAGAACATTATGGGCTCATCGAACTGAACTCACGAGTCTTCGACGGCACCAGTTGCCTGCTGATAGGCCTGAAAAGCCTCTGCACATTTCGGTGAGTAACAAATATCACAGTGGGACATGTGCATACCAGTGGCAAGGAGAAGAAGGGTAGTGCCAGTGTCCACAATGCCGGAAGTCGTGTTCAAGATTGTTTGGCTAGTACCGTATGATACCGACTGATCGATACCCCAATACTACGATTGATGATCGTCAATATTAGTAAGCAGTACATTTTCAGTCAGGCTGTGTGATTTACCAATGAGGCTGGGGAGGTGGTGGTAAGTGCAACAGTATTGAGTGTGCCAGTGAACCTGACACATGGTGTCAGATAAAATCAGAATTAAAAGAAAAATGTCTGCCAACTTGGTGATATCGGTCCCACCGAATGTAAGCTCTCCATTGGATACGTTAGCCGTGGAAGACGGCGCGTAGGAGATGCCGAGTGAATTGGAAGAGATTGTTCCCTGTGCGTATAAGTTGTCGGTAACCGTAGGCACTTCCGTCGTGTTGGACACGGTTCCCTGTGTAAGGTCTGCGGGACCGACACTGCAAAGATATCAGCGCTACGAAACACTGCTTTTCAAACCAGATGTTACCCCAATATACCATCGACGCCCTCGAACCCTTCCGCGTATGAAGCCACGCCGATGCCTTGGTTCTGGATAACCAAGTCTGGCCCCAAGGTCACGGTGTCGGTGTCTGATCCACATTTAGATGGTGCGATTGGAGCCGAAAGAAGCAGTCCTTACATTCCTCTCCGAACATACCTCCCGAACCATAGCTGACATTCTAGATCCCAGACCAGTCTGTTAACAGCATCGTAACACTAGGAGCAGCTAGCTCACTCACTATGGTGTTACCAGTGTCGTAACTGGTGCTTGTGGGTTCGTATGGCAGGTCTGCACCAATCCAAGTATTCGAACTACCTGGAATATCGTTGACATATAAATAAGTACCAATTTATTCACGTCATTAATATTCCACTAACCAGTATCGATCAACAATGTATAATCGGTCGCTGGGCTTCCAACACCGACTTGCGTAGTGTAAGTGACACCTGAATCGGTGACATCGATGCTAGAGTCTGTGCCAGTACTGCCGTAGCGTTTGGCTTTGGCAGCAACGAAGGCATGGTGGGACTTGCCAGCCAAGAACTTCTGTGCGCGGACGCGGTCGCGCTTAAGAAGCTCCTTGGCACCACCTTGGGCTGCGCGTAGACGAGTCGCAAAAGGGAGTCCACGAATGACGATGTGTGACATGATTTGAGTGGTAGTGGTTTGAGATGAAAGCTGGGAAGACAGAGTGAAGACAACTGCGTCGAGTGACACTCCTTATATAAGTCGTGTCGGAGATGGGTGCTATGGCTTGTAGGCGTCACTAATAGCCGGAGGATATATTGATACTGTAAGGCATTGCCAGGGGAAAGCAGAACCCTCTCAAGAAGAGAGCCTCCCAAAAATAACCTTGTCGACTGAAATATCAACATAGTTATTATCGTAGCTTGGCAGTGAACTATAGTGACAACAAGTTAACGCGAAAGCAATTGTCATCAGAATGGGTGCAGGTACGAACAAGGAGCACTCCAGATCGAGCAAAGACCAGAGGTGCTATGCAGATCCAAGGGGTCCGAAGCTATGTGCCATGTCACCTGTCTGTCATGAAAGAGCCATTGGTCATGCTTTCTCGAAAACAAACATCAGTGACCCTGGCCGGATAATGGTAGAGCTTGCATGGAAAAGCAGGGTCGATGAGCCGGAGCTTTGTATCGCCGTTTCTCTGACAGCGAAGCTTCCATCTAGCCTGAGCAAGACAGAGGTAGGGAGATAGCGAAGCTTCCATATGTCCAGGCTGAGTAAGACAGAGAAGGTCAACAATAGGTACTAATCACTGTGGATAGTAGAAGCTCCAATAAAAATCACTGGGAAATGCGCTAATGCTGAATGTGTACCTAGGCTCATGACCACCTAACTTATATCCCACGGACAAGTCGATCAGCGAACCCAAGCTAGTCGATCTCGAAGTGACTTGGCAGGCGAAGCGAGGAGTTTGAATTTTAGCAGGTGCTGGTCGGTCATGCCGTGTCCTACCTCTGCCCATGACATATCACGTGACCTTGTGCATTGAATAACTGGCTTAAGGTACAGTGCACAACGGAAAGGAACGACCTCCGCCGCGACACCAACACAGGTCCCAGAAGTTCTACATCACCCCATCTCACATAATTTATACCCAAACTGGTGGAACCACCTCCGTTTGAACCTAGCTATAAACCTATCTGGTTACTTTGTAAAAGTCCTTACGTCGAAATGTGCAACACTTTCAAGTTATTGATAGGCAGCTATTGAAAAATAGCAACTCTTCAGCCGTACCCTAATGATCGTATCTTTCAGTCTGAGACTTCGTGTTGCATCTGACTGTGGTAATGCTGATGACAAAGATGATTTTCTCTAGAACATTGACTAGCAAATACCAGTACACGCCTGAAACTATTTCAAAGTAAACGACAATGCGGGGATCATCATCAGTTGGTATCCGCATCAGTGTATGCCGTTGTCGCAAGACCGAGCTGCTTGTTCCCGGTATCAAAGAGAGTGTAATAGCGTTGAATCCAGCCGAATCCGTCTGGAATACGCACGATGGTTGTAAGACCCAGGCTCCAGTAAGATATCATGGGACGTACTTATGAAATCCAACCCGCTCCCTACGTTAGAACCAAGGTCAGACGCGATCAGATAGATCTGTCCCTCATTTCCTCCGAGGGTGCTGTTCAGACCACGTGGCCAGATCTGAGCATTAGGCGTAAACTCGTAGGTGACCTATTCCAATAATCAATCAGAGGTTCATCATACGAGTGAAAAAACATACACCGCCAATATTGAAGTACAGGCTTTGAAGTTTAGCATATTGTGCCGACGTGATGGTTAGGAGACCTGTCGTTCTGATCCACATAAGATAACAGAACATCTTGGGCTCATCGGGCTCAACTCACGAGTCTTCGACGGCACCAGTTGCCTTCTGATAGGCCTGGTAGGCCTCTGCACATTTCGGTGAGTAACAGATATCACAGTGGGATATGTGCATACCAGTGGCAAGGAGAAGAAGGGTAGTGCCAGTGTCCACAATGCCGGCAGTCGTCTTCAAGATTGTTTGGCTAGTGCCGTACGATACCGACTGATTGATACCCCAATACTACGATGGATGATCGTCAATATTAGTAAGCAGTACATTTTCAGTCAGGCTGTGATTTACCGCCGAGGCTGGAGAGGTAGTGGTAAGCGGAACAGTATTGAGTGTGCCAGTGTACCTGACATATGATGTCAGACAAAGTCAGAACCAAAAGAAAGATGTTTTCTAACTTGGTGCTATCAGTCCCACCGAATGTGAGCTCTCCATTGGATACGTTAGCCGTGGAGGATGGCTCGTAGGAGATGCCGAGTGAATTGGAGGAGATTGTTCCCTGTGCGTATAAGTTGTCGGTAACCGTAGGCACTTCCGTCGTGTTAGACACGGTTCCCTGTGTAAGGTCTGCGGGACCGACACTGCAAAGGCATCAGCACTACGAGTCATTACTTTTCAAACTAGATGTTACCCCAATATACCATCGACACCCTGGAACCCTTGCGCGGTTGAAGCCACGCCGATGCCTTGGTTCTGGATAACCAAGTCTGGCCCTAAGGTCACGGTGTCGGTGTCTGATCCACATTTAGATGGTGCGATTGGAGCCGAAAGAAGCAGTCCTTACATTCCTTTCCGGACATACTTCCCGAACCATAGCTGACATTCTAGATTCCAGACCAGTCTGTTAACAGCATCGTAACACTAGAAGCAGCTAGCTCACTATAGTGTTTCCAGTGTTGTGACTAGTGCTTGTGGGTTTGTACGGCAGGTCTGCACCAATCCAAGTATTCGAACTACCTGGAATATCGTTGACATATAAATGAGTGCCAATTCATTCACGTCACTAATATTCCACTAACCAGTATCGATCAACAATGTATAATCGGTCGCTGGGCTTCCAACACCGACTTGCGTAGTGTAAGTGACACCTGAATCGGTGACATCGATGCTAGAGTCCGCGCCAGTACTGCTGGCGTGTTTGCCTTTGGCAGCAACGAAGGCATGGTGGGACTTGCCAGCCAGGAACTTTTGTGCGCGAGCGCGGTCGCGTTCAAGAAGCTCTTTGGCACCACCTTTGGCTGCGCGCAGACGAGTCGCAAAGGGGATTCCACGAATAACGACGTGTGACATGGTTTGAGTGGTTTGAGATGAAAGTTGGGAAGACAAAGTGAAGACAACTGCGTTGAGTGACACTGTTTATATAAGTCGAATTGGAGGTGGGCCAAGGCTTCTAGGCGTTACTAGTAGCCGGAGGATAAGTATATTGATGCTGTGAAGCACCAAGAGGGAAAGAAAGACTTTTTCAAGGGGAGAGCCCCCCAAAAATAACCTTGTCGATTGACATGTCATCACAGCATCCATCGTGCTCCGAGGAACCACAATGACAACAATGATCGTCATCAGAATGAGTGGAGGCACGAACGCGGGGCATTCCAGATACGAGCAAAGATCAGAGAAGTGTGAGATCCGAGGAGTGCGAACCTATTGATATTTTGGCAGAACAACAATCGCTCCCCGTACCATGACACCTGCCTGTCATGAAACAGTCACCACTAGTAGTCATGTTCGCTTGCAAACACACCGTGACATCGATGCCCCTGGCAGGATGATGGTAAAGCTTGTAAGCAAGGCAGGGTCGGTGAGTCGGAGCTTTGTATCACCGTTTCTGATAGCGAGGCTTCTAGGTCTGAGCAAGACAGAGATAGCGAAGTTTCCATGCGTCCGGTCTGAGCAGGACAAAGAACGTTAACAACACGTGCCAATTCTGGCTACTGCGCCAATCCCTCGTTCGGTTAATCCTGAGAACGGATTTCACGGTCGGTGGGAAGAATTATGCTCCAGGCTCTCCGCAGAGACAAATATGGAGTGTTGGATATACGGCTGAGCCAGACATCGAGATCCGAGTGACGTTGCAACATCCCACAGTGTCCATACATATGCCTACGACCGGCGATAGCTGCACTCCGAGCATACGGAAATACGTGGAAACTCTAAGTCCAGTTCAAATATGTTTCGACTCTCGAAACCACCGTATCACCGGTTAGTAGTCTACAGCTTAGTGATCACTTTGTTTCTGCTGCCTTGACGGTGATTGAGGTCCATAGGCAGAGTGAGGGCCATTTGGTCAACAACTGCAATGCAGTACTGCTTGTCCCTCCAACCAGCTTCTAATTTACCCTGGCCAATTGCAGAAGGGGCGGTCCAGACTTCAACGCGAGCATTATGTCTTCCGTGGGGATCAGTCAAAAAACGTGATTCGCTATATAAGCCGACCGTTCGAGAAGCATAATCCTGAGATGAGGGAATACGGGCCTTGAATTCGACTGTCATGGTCACGGTCGGGAACCAACTAGAGAAGGGAGTCAACGCTACGTGACTAGAATGCAGGACCGAACGAACCAATCTAATGTTCCGTGACTAGCTGGCTCTGAGTCAGGTAGGAGGGAAGGGATATTGAGAAACATGTCCCCGAAAAATGGAATAGATGAAGGCTTTATTTCATCTTCTGGTCTGGTAAGCTCACACCATGCACCCCATTCGACGCCTCCTCCACCTATGATTTCAGTATCAACTCGGGTCTGGCTACGCATAGCATTGCACGCCAAAATGGTGTGGTCTATGGACCAACTCAGAAGAGAGTGGAACCTCCAGACGTGCCTCATTCTATCTCGGACGGCAGCAGAAGGATGATCGTGCAGGGGTAGGCGTCGAGCATATGGAGATGGTGCTGCTAAACTGCGAGGAATTTCCCCCGGCACAGGAGTAAGATCACCAAAAATAAGATGGGATGTCAGTGTGGTGTGCCCCTGCTCACACGATCAACCACACGACAATCGCGGAGAGCGGGTGTGTCACTCACTCCCTGGACGAGATCCGCTAAAAGATTTGTAAAGTTTTTCCCTATCTTCTGGACACTAACGCGCACTTCCGCAGGCCCAACATTCGTCGCGCGAAGAAAATGGGCGGTTATGTGGATGGGATCCTTATGTACTGTCTCCGATTGAAATCGAGTGCAAGCTTCTACGATCTGCCCCAATGTATAACCTGGCGAAATATCTTGTTACCATAAAACGACCTTCGCAAAGCAACATGCATACCTCCTTGAGGAATTCTAAAGAATGATCGTGGCTCGCCTTCGCAATGAGCACACAACTAGATATAACCAAAAACTCACGACCCAATCACCCAACTACCATTTAGTTCCGTCACGTATGTAGCAGTTTCACTACACCGCGAGGTTTCCGAAACGTATAAAGCTCGCACTAGGGGGACCATACAGTTTGGATGACTTGCAAAGTAATAGTGAACGGTAGTCTCCCAAAGCCGGTCCGACTGCTATAGAGAAAACAAACGGCGGGAACCAAACGCTAACACACAACGGTAACACGAAATAATAATTCCGAAAATCAATGGTTCAAAGTTATGTACTGTACTGACATGTGACACTCATAGGAATCATTGAGTCGTCAAACTTCATCCTGTGGTGTCCGCTATCATTGTTGTATACCCATGAAGCTCTCGACGAGTTGAAGCCATTATGTAAATATCGTAGGAAGCTGGCAAGAGGAAGATTAAAATCATGCAGTGAGCGGCGTCGTTTGTCTGATGATTGCATTCATATTTGACGGTGTAACCGTCGTATCACTCCTACCCATGTCATAATACCATAGATAAAGCTACATTCTATAGTTCCTCGGTAGTTCCACAATTTGATCGAATCCAGGATACTCAGGAAGGTTGAGCTGGAACTTCTCCTGCATTGTCCTGACAGCAAGTATGGACATCATTCCAGCATTTAACTTTTCAACACTTACTTTGGCACGAAACGCCCTCCGAGGAAATGCCTTCCCTTGAAGTATTTCGCTCCTACCTTTGGTGCTGTCAAACTGACCAGGACGTCAGGATTCAGCCCGACGCCTTCTGCATTTCCGAGTTCGACATCCCATCCACTTGGAATATCCACCGAGACAATCGGAAGCCCGGATGCAGATATAAGCTTCAGTGCATCGTCAAACGGTGCCCGCACTGGCGGTTTGAACGAAAACCCAAAAATGGCGTCCAGGATAAGGTTCGAGGACTGAAGGAGGCGAGGCAGCTCCTCAGCAGATGCTGCAGGTGGAACGATGGGGATGTCCATGTTGATGCATTGTTTTTGCAGGCGCTACCAGTCCCGTTAAGATGCTGTATCAAATAGAGAACAACGCTGCACGATGTGGACTAACCCTATAGATGTCTTTTGAGCCTGGCTGTTAGGGGTTACATTTCGAGACTGTTACTTCACTAGGTGGATGTGACTTACCTTGGGCATGTATATCGTTGGCTTGTAACCAAACATCCCTGAGAAGAATCAGCACAGGAGCAAGGGGCGCGTCACTCTAAGAGCATACCAAGATGTCTAGCCGCAACCAATCCATCTCCTCCTTGGTTTCCTGGTCCACAACATACCAAGACTCCCGGATACTTTTCCTTGCTGTACACTGTAGATAGCGTTTGGGCGCAGGCCAACCCAGCCAGCTCCATCAACTGCAACACGGGTCATGCTTGAGTATCGTATGCTGATACAGGACTGGAGCCCCGTGCCTGATCCAAACTGAACGCCCCAACAGCATTCATAAGCTCCTCATCAATCTGTCCGTTACTCGGATGAGCTCATACTTAATACGCAACGATAATGTTGAATGTTCTATGCACCTGTTGGGCCAGCTGCGCGGTAAGGTAACGGATGGACATATAGGTTGATTTCTAGAGGGAACAGTGGTCACGTTGAAATTCGCAGAAAGTCCAAACCCATATATAATATTGAATAATCGATAAACAACATCAGTGATGGCAATTACAACAAGATGCAGACAATGAAAAATAATGACCGGCGGAAAATAAAAATGCAGTAGACCACAGTACAACAACAGCAAGAATATTAACGTCTTCCAATGAAGAAAAAATCGAGAGCTTGTCCACGAGGTACAGTCAGATGATAGCAGCTGACTTAGCGCAAACCCGACGATGCTCTTCCCAGTCCTTTTTTTGATGTTCAGGAGAACAGTACTTCACCAACCGGCACTTGCTACACACAAGTCCATTATTGTTCGGAGTATCCCCACTGTCGGCGCTGCTCTGCGATCCTTCACTACTCTCGGCGTACTGCGATGTTTCTTCGTTGAAACAAATGCTGCAGTCGATCCAGTTGCACATCTCCCGAGATCTCACCTTCCTCCCATTTCGACGACCGCGTTTTATGGACAATACTACTGCACCTTCAATGCCACGACGAGGAAAGCGTATCATTTCGCAGTCGTCGTTACAGCACGGGTTGGGACAACCACTAGGAAAGTCAAAAAATATTTCTTCTGATGGAACGAATAGTGGGTGTGTGAATAAAATTTGGGAATAGGAAGTGGTCTGATGGGAGAATAAGATGATGAAGGGCGGTCGTTTCTCGTGGAGAATGGCTCGGAAAGCGATATCAATCTGAGGAAAACATGGTGTGCGTCGTTGTTTGAGGAGAGTATGGCTCAGACGCATATCTAGGACCCATAAATCAACAACATGCAGACTGGTAACGGATTGATGGTCACAAACGATTGAACTGGATCTCGTTCTCCACGCTAGGTTTACACGTGCGCCCGAATGCATGTCGACAAACAAGGTTGAAGTATTCTGTTACATCGTCCATCTCTTGGCGTTTCATGTCTGTAACAATGATGTAGACATCGTCACAGCCAATGTCATGCATCCCTCTAAGCATCATCAGCTCAGGCAGCTAAGATTATCCTCAGTGACATTAATCAAGATCTAGTAGCTAAGTCCTTACCATAGTAAATACAACAGGCATCATGGACAATTTTCGGTCTTGCATTGACCTGTGGTGATATACATGTGTCGACCAGGTGCGATCCAGAGGAATCAAACGACCGGTGTCGACTGTACGACAGAAGATGTTTTCTGGAAGAAAATCTCCTTTATTCCAGACGAGGACTTGGCGTCTGAGAGAGTTTGCGGCATGCTTTCGCTCTCTGACACCTTGAAACCATTCCCAATACGCGTCATTGCGGTGCTCAAGCCACTTGTCGATTAACATGTCTGTAGCATCATGATCGAGGGTTTTGCATATCAGCTCGCTCATTGAGAGGGTGGGCTGCGATAGAGCCGAGTAATGCCTCTTCGCCATAGCTGAGCGTGGCACAACCTCGGATAAATTACTCCACTGTCGTGAATGTAACGGAAGGAAGATAACCGGGATGATGATGGACTACCTGCAAGGGGCCTGTGAAAGAGATGGCTTACGGCAAGAGGCACGTACACGCCGGCCCTAACCCGTTCCAAATTGGATGGATGACAAAGAACTGTACATCAGGGTACGTGATTGCCAACGTTCCGCTCAACATCCTCAACGTTTTAACGCTTCTAATTATGCAGGACCATCAATTTACCCATGATCACTGGCAGTCCTTCGCGCAACTCGCACGGGCAGTTCACGATCTGGCATTCAACGTTAAAACACCCACAACTACCAATCATAGCTCAAAGTCACAGTGCTTTCCAGAGCACGATAAGGAGCAATATGTACCAGCCCGACTCCCTCCATAAAATGGTCACCAACTCTCGTTCCTAGTGACCAGTTGCATGACATATTTCGGCATGCGTGCGGGTGGCATCTATGACTCCATTAGCGAAAACCCTAGGAAAACTGGCAACTACGAGTCTTACCTATAATGAGACGCAGGGGCGAAGTTTCAGAGAGACCCTCTCCTGCGGTAAGCAGAGCATCAAGCTTTTCGTGTTCTTCTATCTTCCTTCCACAAGTACCTTGCCATGTCACAACCGTCCGATATCGCGCGGGGAGATAACCATTACGGAAAATGTGGTTGGTGAGGTGGGCTATTATTTCGAGCTTTGCCTCCTGGGCATGGCAAAATTTAACGCGCTGCGTCACGGCGGGCGTCACGTTCTTGTGGGTGTAAACATAACTGAACCACACATGAGGTGGACAATCGGCTTCCCGGGGTAAGGACCAATATTCGCGTCAAAAACTAATTACTCACCGATGACCAGCCTAAGAGCAGACTGGGGGCATTTGCCTGCACCTTCTGTCAGCAGTTCTTCCAGCACATCACTCTGGTTGAGACGCTGCCCGCTGTGGTTCTCCCAATATGACAGCGACCGATGCTGGGCCTCGACGAATCCCTGACGGAATAAATGCTCGAGCACATCTTCCAAGTCAGTTAACTTCTCATTCTGAAACTCAAGTTCCACCAACTGAGTGGTCGCTGGCTTGTTGCAGCGTGATGCTTGGTGATAAGTTAACCATAGCTCGTTGTGGGTCATCATGAGCAAGCAAATAGAGAAGAAAAGTGAGAGCTGGTTGGGCAGTGGCTAAGGATCGAGATACGAGCCACCTGCTTTTATATGGTTTCTTTAGGTGTGCTAAAGATTTTTAGTAAAAACTCTTCTGCCGTAAAAACATTCCTTCCGCAAAGCACCGACCATGAGTCTGCTATTTACATCAGCAAAAGACCCACAGTTTTCGCTTGTCAAAAAGAAGTTTGATGTTGGTCTATGGCGACGCGTTACGCGTTCCTCACGTGCCACTTGCCGTCAATACCGCCGTTCCCTTTCATATTTTTCGCCCAGAATCTCACTAGAACGCAGTTTACTAGTAGCGTCGGTGTGCAGCCTTAATTAAGCTCTACGCCTCAAATTGATGCTTTATGCGGAACAGTGTATCCTGTTCAGATAGAGCTCGGTATCATGCACTTGTTGGAGAGTCGTCGGTACTGGCTCCTTGTAGTAGTAGCGACTGCAAAGGAACTTTGGTTTTCAACTGTTTGACAAATCGCCTTTGTTCAAGTCTTCGGCTTGGCTTGGTGCGTGTATGCTTCTAGCTTCATTTTCACTACGAGTGCTGATCAAGTAAGTATCAACGGTCAGCAGATTCTAAAAGAATAAAGCGTGCGAGTGATCTTTGGGCACCATGTGTGACAGCGCCACATCTTTGACAACGCTAGGGCTGGCTTAGTAGCCTTAGGAAGGAGCGGCTGTGTTCCTTTTGTTCGGTCTACTACACAGGGGAGACCAGGGTTTTTCCGGACCTGGGACATCCAGTGCGTACTAGTATGCACCAGGTATGTTCACGCAATTTTCTTTGATGATAACCTTGTGATGTCGACTCCTACCTCTGCGTATGTTTTAGATCTTTCCGCAATAGTATCGAAGCCACGGATGTTTTGCTATCGGGTATATCTTTGTCCCTTCACATTCTCGCCTTCCTTCCGTCATGATCGTGCACATGTATATACTCTGGGTAACACACTGTACCGTCACCGAACTCAATAAACTTGTCTAGCAACAGGAACATCCAGCCGGTTGGTTCGTGTGCTGCACTCCCGGGTAGTCCGTAATCGACGCATTGCTTCGCAAGGTAATGCTATGGTAGAGGATCGCCTACATTTCCAACGAGGGAGATCATTACTTCCCAAGTCTCCACATGCCATCCTTAACATTGACCAACCCTTCTCTTCGAGCAGCTTCCATGAAACTCCCAAGTTGTTCTGCAGTGCGATCGTAGCCAGGTGCAAACTTAAGCATCGATTGTATTCGATCCAGCGGCAGCGAACCCAGATTTGTAAGCATGCCCTCGATGAACTTTGTAACATTTTGCGGTAAGATCCATTGCGAGAAGTGTAAACGACAACAAAGCGTACCTTCCAGTACATTCTCATTTGTTCGGCCTGCTGCTGCTGCACGCTCATTACCGGTGGTAACTCCCCCGTTTCTGCTGTTGATTACAATAAGCAGCGAAGATATACTACGTTGAAAGATGAACGAACCAGGCTTAGGCGCTTGTGGTCTACTTCTTGGTGTAGGACCCTCGGCAACACTAAGAAGCCGGAAAACACCCTCTGAGTCTTCTTTCAGAACATGCATGTCTACCCAAGTAGCAAGGGCTTTGACAGCTGCATTTCGGTTGACGGAGCCGGATCGGAGGACTAGTTCGTCTATCGTCCATACGTCTGTTGCAGAGTTAGTGGCGTCATGCGGCTTTAAATGTTCACTTACCCTTCTCGGAAAAGAGTTCAATGAATGCCGCTTCCAGGGGAGGTACGTCAGCCTCCAAGGTCCTGTCTTCGAGTTCTAGTTGTAGATGCACCCGGCCAAGATGTGGTAACCATCGGAGGACCTTATCAGGTTTGAAAACAGAGAACTCTTTGGCATATTGCTCTTGCAGGCTACACTGGTTCAGAAGTAGCAGCAGTTACAGGAAGAGGACATACATCTGAAATTGCCCGGGCATGACCATGTCACTGGACTCAAGTGCGGGCCAGAAATGTCGAGATATGATCGTAGGATGCATGGAACTCTGTGCTTCAAATAGTGGCTCCGTACATTGTCATGTATATAACAACTTACCGCTTTCTGCGATTGCACATGTTGGTCTATGCGACGCGAATCTGTCATATCTCGCAGCATGACTTCACAGACCTGCAACGCAGCTTCGCCAAATCTAATCTTTAAAATCTCGACATTACGACGCTGCATGGACCTTAAGTATATTTACCATAGTCAGGAACTTGGGACTGACCTCACGGTCGAAATTTCCATCCTTCACCGCCAACAGGCGCTGGGCTAATAGTACTTGCAATTCCTTGACGAACAGGTCCTTCGTATCATATATGCTGACTATGGTACTGATAACGTCGCTGGACTTGCTCGCACGAAAATCCGGCCCGGCATCAATGGGTTCAGGATTCCACTCAGGATCAGAGTAGTTCTCCATCTCGGGTTGTTGAAGGGGCTGGATTGGATCGTTATCGTCGACAAGCGAGTCCCCGCTCTCGCCGTCTCCAACCAAGCTTGCTACTATGCACCGTATGGTGTCAGGCCGATCTCTGATCAGACATGCAGATGTTATCGGCTGCTCCAGAATCCAACTTTGCATGCACGCACCGGAGATACCTTCTTGTGGGATCGGCCACTTTAAACAAGAGTACTCCAGGAGGATCGACGATTCTGAGACATTTGATCGTCGAGACATAATGCGTCAGAATATCTTTCGTATCTGCGCCCGGGTGAAGGAGTCGTTTATTGTTACTGAGAATTACAATTAGTCATTACTGCAGTTGACAATGATGGATGACGACGTACGCTTGCCGCAGTGCCTGTACGAGGTCCGCACGTTGGTCGACACGTGCCAAGCACTCCTGCGTGTAAAACAGAATATTAAGAATATATTGACCACAACATTCATACCAACCTTTAGGTCCTGGAGAGCGCCCGCAGAATCCGGGAAATCGACGATAATGTCAAAGATTTCCTTCGTCCTGCAAATGAAAATTTGGCAACTTAAGGCTGAAAATAAATGTGCTCACCTTAGGTTGCAAAGCGTCTTATGCATGTGGAAATCAAACCTTGACCCTACGCCTTGCATCATTGTTTTAGCCTCATCCGCTAAGTGATTGGTGAGTCAGAAGTTGGGATAACCGAATTATAAATCACCATTGGTTGCTCCTCTTGCAAACGGATACAGCATCCATGGCACAATCTTGTCGACCATCCAGGCCCGAAGGGTCGCAAGTACAGGTTCTGACCACTTTCCCGCACACGTTTCTTCCACATACGATTCGATGAATTCGTATCCTATACTTGCGATAAGGGTTTCATAGCGGTCGATGAGGCTAAGAGTATCAAAGGCTTGCCACAGGACGCGGTCTTGAGGGTCCTGCGACTGGGATACAGTACGCTGCAGCGTGGCTGAAACAACAGCCTTGATTCCCCGAGCAAAAGATGGAGGAAGAACAGAAAAAATGTGAGTTTGGAACGCAAGAGTGTAGGCGGATATCATTGTTGGTCCCAGACTAAGTTACATCAAATACATGTTAGGCTTGGTAAGGTGCATGGTACGTACTCTGCAGTTGGTTTCCACGCGTTGTACCACTCGACCAAACGATATACAAGTGAGCGTATTGCTTCTGGGTCGGAGTTACTCTGCGATGAAGCATTGAGCGAGACGACGGATTGCAGGGATGCGGAAACTTTGACCTCGTAAAGCGTCATATATGCCTCAACTTCTCGGGTGATCAAGTGTTGGCTCTTTCGCATGTCCTCTTCATCCCTCAGAAAAAATGCGACATCATAAATTAGCAGTCTCACCAAGGAACACCTCCATCATGACAGGCAACCTTCTGCACTCGCCGACAACGCCAAATGCTGCCCTCACTTTATTCAGGTCTGATCGAGACTCAGCAAAATACAGCGGAGTGCTCAAGATTAACAGACCATATTGCTTTGGTGGCGCAGGGTCGCTCAAATCTCGCGGTTTAAGAAACTCTATGGCCAGAGTCCATGCCTGCATAAACGCGAAGTTAAATTTATGCATATAAATTCTAATGACATACCTCGCTAAATGACATTAAACCAGATATTCCTGGCTCGTTGCGATTAAGGCGATTGAATGACTCTTGCCATTTGGCTGCAACTTGTGCTCGTACAGCAGCTGATGCCATCACAATTGAGTAGTACTATGGCTTTTACTCCGTCTTCGGAATGTCTATGCGTCTTCAGTTGGTAAGATTATGTAACGATGCATTAAAAATCACAGCAGCTGATGCCATCACAATTGAGTAGTACTATGGCTTTTACTCCGTCTTCGGAATGTCTATGCGTCTTCAGTTGGTAAGATTATGTAACGATGCATTAAAAATCCGTTGATCGCGAGTTGTAATTAATAGTGGCTGGCTGACTTTGCGAAGGGTCTCAGAATGCACTGATCAAGTCCAATACTCGATGCGAAACGTACTACTACATCATGGGAAGAAGCACAGAGTGTAAGGGCGTGGATACGAAAATAGTCAGCAACATTAGGTTGACGGGTGTGGTAAAAGACGGAAACAAGAAATACTGGAGACGTATTACATTCGCCTATCAATAACTCCAAACCCCGTTCGTACCTCCCCTGTGCAACTTCATAGCATGAAAAATGTTGCAAAGCCAAGCACAATCGCAATAGCTAGCCACATGACCAGCGATGAAGACTTTTCAAATCTGTGTTGCATTGCCAGCCTCGCAACAACCAGCTGGGAGGGAGGGCCTTTAGCACCGGCGTCATCGATGGCAGCAATTTCTTCAGCAGTGAGTGGGGCTTCATGATCTGAATTAGATTAATGTCACATTTCATGGTTCAAGACATACGAAGATCTTCAACAGCGAGGTACTCTTGAAGGCGTTCCTTGCTCCGGGTCGTGCTTCGGTAATGGAAGTTAAGTAAGACACGAAAATTACATAGAAAGTAGATGGACATACGTGACGATTGATACACCTTTACTTCTGACCCAGGAGAAAATCACTTGATTCGGAGTTGCGCCTATGCGTTTAGCAGCGGCGTTAACAACCGCATCCACTGGTCCTCCAGGATTCTGCGTAATAGAACTGGCCATGCAGATTTGGAGCGGTGAATTATTTGGAGCAATCTGAGGACTTACTTCAAACTTCCATATGCTTCCACTATGATATTCTGTTTTGAGCAGTATTCAAGCAAAGCTTTGTGTGACGTATAGTTGTATGGGTGGAATCTGATCTGCTCGATAAAGTTCATTGGCTGTACTGGGAGTAAGTAGACGAATTTACTTGGTTAACAGCAGGTTTCGTGACCGCAGTCTTGAGAAGTTTCTGGAGGTCCTCTAAGGTAAAGTTGCTGACGCCAATGCTCCTGATAACTATGAAAACCAGGGAGACACGTTCAAATCGGAAAGGACACACCTTGTTAATCCGTCTTTCTTCATCTTCTCAAGCTCTTGCCATACGGACTCAGAAAAGAGCGCCGGGAAGTGCACCAGATACAAATCAACATAAGAAATACCAATCTCAACGAGCATATCATTGAGTTTTCCGGTTTGTTGAGGTGAGTAATATGTGATTGCTGACCTTGTTCAGACTTTGGTGAATAGCTTGCTGTGATTTCCCAGGACCACTGTATTTGGTGGTAATATACAGGCTCGAGCGAGGAAGACCGCTCTCCTTAATAGCCAGGCCCACGTAGGTTTCTGTCTGATAAACTTTATACGAGAACGAATTTTGGGACATGAGGTTCTTTTCATCGTTGCGATTGGAACTTAGAAGTAACATACACTGTGCGGTGTCGATATGAGAAAATCCATTCTCGATAGCCTGGCCCACGTAGTCTGAGACATCCTTGAATTTCATGGTAGACCCTGTGCCGAAGGCTATTGTGGGAAACTAGGACGCAGCACAGAACATATCAAGTCTTGGCATGGTAATGCAAACTTTCATAAAATACTACGATACCTCATTTCCATCGTTAAGGGTGACAGTACCAAATGGCATAGCTGGGAGTAGATAGGGAAGGAAGTGTGATGGTCATGAGAGCATGATAGAAGTTCAAAGACATCCCAGCATCCGATTCCGATTCCGATTCCGAGTCTTATTACAGCTGTTTTCAAATTTGTCTTGAAATGCTCTGAGCACGGGGAAATTAGGACCTTTTGTTAGACTCTATCTTTCGGACCGCATGACAATGGAGGGCCCCGTCACGCCATTCGTCCCGTTAAATGAATTCTCTCCAGAGCCAGACATAGTGACAGAAGACCAACATACGCATTCACCAGTGCGAAAGCGAGCGCGCCATACTGGTAGCATCAGCAACACAGCATCCGAGTCTAGACAATCTCCTGTCATGGTTTTGGAGGAATCGAAGGCTCCCGTGAGGGACGATGCATACTACATGGCTGATGGGAGCTGCATTCTTCGTGTGCAGAACACGTTATTCAAAGTATGATTTGAAGTGAGGTTCATGCCCACGAACTGAATGATTTGTGGTGTATTAGGTCCATCGCACAATCTTGTCCAAGGATCAGTCATCCTTCGGGCCTATGTTTACACTCCCACAAGGTGAATTCGGGGAAGAAGGGATGTCAGATGATCATCCCATCGTTCTGCAGGGAGATACTACGGAGGAGTTCAGACATTTCCTCTGGGCACTCTATGCCCTGTGAGTGTCATTTAAGTGTCTGCAAGGTCCATCTTTCTCATACTCGAGCCTTGGCTCATAACAGACCCTCAGAACTAATGATAGTCCAGTCTCCAAAAGCCGATCTTAGCCGACTAATAGACATCGCGAAGGTGTCCAGCAAGTATTCTTTCAAGTCGACAGAAACATGGGCATTGGACGCAATCCAAGAGTACCTTGAACGGAACACATCCCCCTTCTTCAACGACAACCCTCTAATTCGCATGTTCCCTACCTTAAACACTCGCTCTTCGGCTCTTTTGGAAAGTGAAGGTCAAATTGCTCGCTTGATCAGACTTGCTCAGATGTGTTCGCACTCACGTCTGATGGACACGATGATTCAACTTCTTCAAAAGCTAATGTCTGGTTCTTTGCATTATTCATATCTGGCCATGACCCTCGCGGATGAGTTTAACCTTAGGGATTTGCGAGGCGCGGCGTATCTCGAAGTCATGCAAACGTCGGTCTTTGTTTGCCCCGCAGTGGCTAATGATCACACATACGTGGAGGGTGACATTCAGGAAACGAATGAGGGGCCGCAGCGGCTGGTGGTTAGCCCGGTGCAGCAGCTGAGACTTCTGTCGGGATACCACCGCCTTTCTAAGGCATGGGACAGATTGCGTGCTGTCCCTCCGCAGTTCGAACACTCACCGTCCTGCGGTGCGACGTGGCATCAACATGGATGCACTCAGAGCTGGACAGATTTCTGGAAGGAGAAGACGAGGTCGGAAGGCGTGCTATCTCTCGGCTGCGCAAATGTCCTCGGGAGATTGGGGATCATTATCAAGGAGTTTGACAAGTGGGGATCTGCAACATATATGCACCACGATTGCAAGTCTGCGGCAAGACGGTCTATCCACGAGAAGGTGAAGCAAATGCAGCAAGCGTTGCCGGATTATTTTACAGAAGGTGGTGAATATTAATGTCCATCCGACTCGATATAATACATTCCATAGGTACTACTGCTAGTTGTTGTACTTGTACGAATTTCTGTTGTTGAATACGCAGGTTCGTCGATAGAGTAGAAACGGCCACGACATAAGTCAGGTTTGCCCTGGTCGCCCTTTCCCGGCAGCGGTCCTCATACTGCTAGAAGTGGAAGTCGCATGAGTAGTGTTGCGCCTATTCCAAGGACCATCTTGTATGTGGCTTGCTTCGTTTCCTATCGAGGTGCCCATCATGTTCTGTATCAAATTCTCCACGTTGTCAGCTGAAGGTAGTTGTTCCTTTCCAATTTGAGAACCGTTGATGACTGCTTGCTGAAATATTTCATCCTCCTCTAGCTGTTGAACACGCTGTCGGAAGCCACGTAATATTTCCTCAAACAGCACTAGCTGGAACGATCAGCAAAGGAACTAGTGAAACGAGGATGAAGTTCAACACACGCTTCTGTTCTTGCGGATCGCTAGGACAAATTATCAAGGGGTCTTTCAAGTTATGGACTTCATCATGTTTCGGTTCATCAAGTCGAAGGTTGGCAATCCACTTTCGCTCGAAAACATCCTGATTCAATCCCGAGTCAGATAGAGACGTGTCATCGGGCCCGTATGCGGTTCCCACAGAACTTGCAGGAGAAGGAGGACGAATTACAGGAGAAGCATATGCAGGGTCGCCAGCATGAATCTGTTGAGTGTGCGGCATCAGAAACCCTGGACTAGCGGATACAATGAATGAGTCAGAACAAAGTCGGACCCTAAATCACTCGGATGCTCGCGCAAGCAAGCCAAAATAACACGGTACGCGATTTTCGTTGATTAGCGTGTCTAACTCGCGTGACATTTTAAGTAAACGTGCCAGAAACTCTTTGTCTTCAGTCTTGTTTCACACTTTGATATATGCACACACGTACATACCAGCCTGAACGTTTTGAATGGCACAGTGGGAGAAGAGTTCACACCTACATTGAATTTACATTCGTTCAATTCTTGTTTGCTGAACGCGTGACGGATTCTGATAATCCTATCTGGGTTGTTTGGCTGAGTAATGCACACGCCACTTAAATTCTTCGCGACGCGTCTTTCCTCTCCTTCATCTCGCCCACTACCAGACTCAGTTTTCTTCTGCTATTTTCCTCGTGCTTGATTTCAATCTTTGAGGAACAACTTATTATGGCTTTCGTGTTCAAAAGAGGTCAGTTGTTCCTGAGTTTGGTGTACGGTAGCTGATCTGTGTGTTCCTCTGCACAGATGGGTAAGCAAACGCACGCCGAGAACATTCGTTTCAAAACCATCTGACGCGTTATTCACGTGTAGTCGCAAAGAGGACGTCAAATTTGACAAGGTATGTTCCCACTAAGCTGTATATTGCGTCGCTCACTGCTTGGGTAGATCACGGCAAGGATAAACAAGCTTTGTTATGGCCTTGACCTTAACTATGTCGAGCCGATCGAGTTAGTCGACAGCTTTGTCAATGTCATGTAACTAATTGCTCTGTAGGGTTGCCAAAAAAGTCATCACAGGTGTATACCAAGGCGTCACAACCGTTGAGCTCGATGTAGGTGTCTATGATATTTTGCCCTGTTCACTCATTGACCTGAGATAGAACCTTGCCGCCGAGACGGCAGCCTATCTTACTACGAAGCACCCTGACTATGCTGTCCTCGCTGCTCGTATCGCAATATCAAATCTCCATAAGGAAACCAAGAAGAACTTCTCCACTGTGGTGAAAGACCTCTACGAATACAGTATGTTTCCACATCTTTGGTGTGCGTTTTGTATTTGACTTTTCATCGTCAAGTTAATCCTAAGAATGGAAAATCTGCTAGTTTGATCGCCGATGATGTATATGAGGTTGTACGAAAGAATGCTGCTCGTCTTGATTCTGCAATCATCTATGACCGTGACTTCAGTTACAACTAGTGAGCACGATCATCAAGATGTACGATGATATTGTACTGATCTTTTTTCAGCTTCGGCTTCAAGACTCTCGAGCGGTCGTATCTTCTGAGGATCAATGGCCGTGTTGCCGAACGTCCCCAACATATGATCATGCGTGTTGCTGTGGGCATTCACAAGAACGATATTGAAAGCGTGATCGAGACGTACAACCTCATGTCTGAACGATTCTTCACACACGCGTCACCAACTCTGTTTAATGCTGGCACTCCTCATCCCCAACTTAGCTCATGCTTCTTGGTGTGCATGAAAGATGACTCCATAGAGGGTATCTATGATACCCTCAAGACTTGTGCCATGATCAGTAAGACCGCAGGTGGAATCGGCTTGAGTATTCATTGTATTCGTGCTACTGGGTGCGTTAGATTAATTCATGACATTGCTCAAGTAGTAACATTTTGCCTGATAGCTCGTACATTGCTGGAACAAACGGCTACTCGAATGGCATTGTTCCTATGCTTCGCGCATATGATGCCACAGCACGCTATGTTGATCAAGGTGGCAACAAGCGGCCGGGAGCTTTCGCGATCTACCTTGAACCATGGCACCCTGACATCTTCGATTTCCTCGACCTGAGGAAGAACCATGGTAAAGAGGAGTCGCGCGCCCGTGACTTGTTCTATGCACTGTGGATTTGTGACCTGTTGTATGTGTTCGACCGTAATCCCCCTAGCCACCCTAACTCTCCCTTATCAGCATGAAACGCGTCGAATCCAATGAAAATTGGTCGCTGTTCTGCCCAAACGAAGCGCCTGGTCTTCACGAGGTTCATGGCGAGGAATTTGAGGCTCTATATGAGAAGTACGAGATAGAGGGACGCGCACAGAAGGTCATTCCAGCTCAAAAGCTGTGGTATGCTATCCTCGAAGCTCAGATTGAGACTGGTGGTCCTTTCATGGTGTACAAAGATTCCGCTAACCGTACGTCAAATGACTTCGCGGCACTTTCCTTGCTCACAATCATCTGTAGGCAAATCGAACCAAAAGAACTTGGGCACCATCAAGTCGTCCAACTTGTGTACTGAAATCATAGAGTACTCGTCGCCGGAGGAAACCGCCGTTTGTAACCTTGCCTCTCTCGCTCTCCCTACTTTTATCTCGAACGGCAAGTACGATTTCCAAAAGCTTCATGATGTCGCGAAGGTCGTCACCCGCAACCTGAACCGCATCATCGATGTAAATTACTACCCCGTTCCGGAGGCTCGCACTTCCAACATGCGCCACCGTCCCATTGGTCTTGGTGTCCAGGGTCTCGCAGATGCTTTCATGATTCTCCGTCTACCATTTGACTCACCGGAGGCAAGGCAACTCAATCTTCAGATCTTTGAGACCATCTATCACGCTGGACTCGAGGCCAGCTGTGAGGAAGCTGAAAGAGATGGGCCATACGAGACTTTCAGGGGTAGTCCTGCCGATCTCGGTCAACTGCAGTATGATCTCTGGGGTGTCACTCCCTCTGACCTTTGGGATTGGACCAGTCTCAAGGAAAAGATCGCACAAACTGGATTGCGGAATTCATTGTTGGTTGCACCCATGCCGACTGCATCAACTAGTCAAATTCTCGGTTTCAATGAATGTTTCGAACCCTACACCAGGTACGTTTGACTTCCTTGTCAGGTTGTGCAAGCTGACGCGTTCGATTAGTAATATCTACACTCGTCGTGTCCTTGCTGGTGAATTCCAGGTTGTATGTCCCTGGTTGCTCAGGGACCTTGTCGATCGTGGGCTCTGGAATGACGACATGAAGAACATGATCATTGCTCATAATGGCTCCGTCGCCAACATCCCCAGCATACCAAATGATATCAAAGCCATTTACAAAACCGTTTGGGAAATCTCACAGAAGAAGGTTATCGACCTCGCTGCCGACCGTGGAGCGTTCATTTGTCAGAGTCAGAGTTTGAACATTCACTTGCAGTCGCCTACTGTAGGCCAACTGACTAGTATGCACTTCTATGGCTGGAAGAAGGGCCTCAAGACTGGGATGTACTATTTGCGTACTCGTCCGGCGGCGCAAGCCGTTCAGTTCACTATCGACCAGAGCGTGCTCAAAGCAGCCAAGGTGCAACAGGGCGAATCCGGCAAGGCTGCCACTGGCATTCCTACCCCTTCTGCATCTCCATCCCCTCTTCGCCGAGTTCCTCCACCATCTAATTCGAATGACAACGGTGTTGCGCCGAGTTCGTCGGGCCCCAGTGAAGCTACTGATGTTGACCCCGAGTATGCCGCAGCCCTTGAGCGTCAAAGGGAGCGTGAGCTCGAAGAGGCAAAAATGCTGTGCTCGCTGGAGAACAAAGAAGCCTGCCTCATGTGCTCTGGTTAACGGAGGTGGTATGTTGTTGGCGTGGTCGGTATTTATTTGCATCGTCGGAAGTTATTCAATCATGCATTCCTTGTCCTTGGTTACCCACATTTGTTCTCATTTCTCGGCACGATTGTATACCAGCTGTTGTAATTGTAATGAAATAGATGGATTTCGGTCTGTCCCCGATCTGACAATAAGGATATACACTAGTGACAGAGACTATAAACATACAAGGAAAACGTATAATGTAAATAACAGGGCAGCGTCCTATGGTATATAACACAGCACCAGCCTCCAAAACGGTAACAATACACCCACTGACTATGAGGCCACAATTATAGTCGATTGACAGTCAGGATCGCAATGCGTCCATCTTGTGCAATGGCATGATTGATTCCTGAATGGCAAGTCAAGAATGACCGCACAGTGGAAATGAAGCTGCTGACCTTTGTATCCTGGTTCGAGGAGGCCTCTCCGCCACTCCACATCAGCCTGCCACCACCTGCCATTCCAATGGCTGACAGACGCAGCGGCTTCGACGAGGAAATCGCGACCGATGTTATACCCGTCTGGGATTATCATATGGTTTTTAGTGGAGTCCTGCCAGAAATAAATATGATTCCTAAATTCTACTCGCGTTCTACTCACCATTTCCTTGGAGACACTGGGAATGGAGTATCAGTAGTCGCAACTGGAAACGAGGAGTTAAGCGCTTACGCCAAAAACCATGCTCCCGTATCAATTTCTGAGCCATTCTGCTTCCAAGCGCGGAAGTGGTTTCCTCCTAAACACCGAATCACGAAATATCTTACGAAACGTGGAGGAAGACGAACCTGCTATACTTTCCCAGCATGTTCCCCACTTAGGGAAGTAATATTGCCTTGCTAGAATATGCTCGGATTTCTTGCTATCGCCGTCACCGAGGTCTGCCTTGTGGACATGACCATAATGAAGTCCTAAACACTCCTCGGAAAACCCGATGGACCTTGCAAGGCGCATCAATGGGGCTCGAGCATGAAGTTACAGGTGGCCCACTTGTAATACAGACGGAAGCCAGCATCCGTCAAAATGAAGGGATCCGACCGGTTAGATATGATGACATTTAGCGGTTCCCCGTATCTGGGAGTCGTGAACTACAAGCAAACTTGAATGTGGTTGGGATCGTATAAGTTCACGATGTACTTACGTCTAGAAACTGTCCACCATTAAGACGTGGATCGGTCCAACCAATCTCAGGTTTAGGAAGTTCTAATGTAGTCCCAAATATGTATTGTACTAGGGTATCCATGAGACGGGTGGGGAGTGCCAGCGCAGAGGTGGCCAAAGCCAGAAGAATGACGCCGGACTTGACCATAACGAGAAATCTTCAGTCTTGAAAAAGACTTGTTCAAGGTGGTCCAGGTAAGCGCAGCAGAGATTCATGTTCTCAGACTCGTGTATCGATGTGAGTGAGCATGGCAACCACGTGAGTGCTATGGCTGTGATTGGCGCTTCTGAGTTTCCTTCGCCAATCACGTCGTCAATATTCGACATCATGTCCAGCACTGAGAGGACTGATTTTGAAGAACCTATCACCGATGGTTCTATCGTAAATGATCACAGCGAATTCGATGACGACGATGCCGATGCCGATACTGCTTCTCAGCGCTCAATTTCTCTTTCCTCTCCTCCACATTCGCCAGGACACGACCACAATGCAGCTCTACGCCCTCAGGATTTTTTTGCTAGACGTGGATCACAGGATGACTCTTTAGATATTGATTTCAACTCAGAAATGGACGATGTAAGCGACTCTTTCAGCGAGAAGAACGCTCGGCGTGCTAGTTCGAATACATCTGCGGCTCCTTCAAGTTCTGCAGCTCCGTTTGACGAACCGAAATTCAACACCCCACATGCTATGACTTATCCGCCAACCCTTTCATCAGGTGCAACGGACACAGATTCATTCACCTCTGCAGCTTCTTCGTACTCGAAGAAAGCACGGCCGGAGTCTATGTTGCTACAACCTCCCGAAGGCCCATTAGTCCTAGGCATTGCACTCATAGACTTCAATCATCTGGTATGATGATTAAACTTACCTGCATTACTTTCGAAGCTCATATAACTTAGGTTGGTCCGAAGATCGAGTTCTGCCATGGCGACATTTTCGAAGATGAAGAGATCTTCAAGATACTTCCCTTCCTGGCCCTTCCAGACGGTGCACATATGGTAAGCACAACGAAGCGTGCGCACAAAATTACTCTCATAAATACCCTCATACAGTCTCTAGAAGATTATTCTTACTTTCATCTTGTTCCAAATGCTCCAATACCTACCACCATCTTTGGCATCTCGTGCGGATTATTCTCAATCGTTATATGCCTGTCGGGCCCTAACTTTTGGTCTACAGATGTAATCGCCAAATACCAGCCTCTGTATTACTTGTTAAAGATGTAGATGTAACTCGGTCAATTGTTCAAAAGGCTGTCGTGGTCCTGGCATCGAAGCCAGTCTTTGGCCCCATTCGGTTGGTCTGCAATGCCATGCACATACCCTTTGACTATATGACTTGCTAGGGATCGCTTGGGTGTGGTTACACGTGCATTGTTCGAGCAACGGTGAGCTTGAAAGTCGCCTCGATGACCCAAGTCTAACGTGCTTTCATAAGTGACTTCTCGGATACCAGTATTCTGGTGGATTTCGGCGCGTCACTGGAAATTTCCCTTCGCACACAGCTAACCGAAAGCGGATTGTATATTGGTGTGTCGGGAAAGCTCGTCAAGACGATTTAGGCACATCTAATCTCTTTGTATTTATGCAGGCACAAGCATGTGAGTTGCGTAGTACTAACCATCCTGAGAAGCTGACGTGGGTAGCCGGGAGTTTGTCCACACCTTCCGCCACCGCACGCTTATTCTATTGAAAGCCCTCATGTGTCAGAAGAAGGTTTGTCACAAACATTGAAAATGCGGTCCGTATTGAATATATTCTAGATTATGTTCTTCGGTCACCCAGTAGAACGATTATGCACTTACCAGTACTCGCTCATATCATTGATCCCTGGTAATGATTTATATTTTTCTTTTCTTGATTCTCGAATTCATATTCAGGCTTATTACAAACGCTGGAGGATTCCGGATCCCCGCCTCTCGCAGCACGTGCACCCACACTTTCATGTCCACAATCGTTACAAACTTCAGATCGCAAAAGTATGATGGCATACATGGGTTTACCGCTAGATATTTTCGGCAAGGTATGCTCTGCGCTGCACAATAATGTGCACAGCTGACCATGCGGTTCAGGATGCATTCTTTCAACCGTACTTGCCCTTGCAACAGTTGGACCTTTTAAAGGATTCACAAGGCTGGCTATGCGGGAGTACGAACACCATCGTGACTCAGCAGAAGGAGGTTGAGTTGTTTATTAATGTTGGTCTTCAGATGCCATCGAAGCAACTCGATGCTCACCTTTGCTTTCCAGACGGAGACAGCCACACTAGAGTTTCGAAATCCTAGGTTGGAGCGGCTAATGGGTCTGACAGCTGCCGACAGAAAATGGATGGATGAGATCGTTCGAGACGTCAATGATGCCTGGGACGATGCAGATCCAATGAAGCCTACCATGCAGTGTGTCACCTTGTGGAATTGCCCGGTTCCGGTTCTCATATGTTTGACAGCTTCAAAGGCAGTGATGATTACTTGCGAGCCAAGGTTGCGTTAGCTTATGTGTCAGATACGATTTGACTTATATCCTGCAGTTCGAAGAGTACGTTTCCGCCGCGCTCGCATCTGTTCGATATAGAGAGTTCCTTGGAAAAGGGAAAGTGAACAATGTGATCATTACTGGAACAGGTAAGTGTCAAGCGTGTACAACAATAATCAACATTCACAACATTCGTGCAGGAGGGGATGATAACTCGATCGACGACTTCAATCCACTTTGGATCGCCGAGTTCACCAAAACGAATGCATATGATGTGTGGCAAAGGTCTACAGACCCTATGCTCTTCGACATTGTCGAGCCACGGTTGGACAACTTGTTCCAACAATTCTCTCAAACACTTAGTTTTACCCCGACAGTCACCCGTGCAACGAGAAGCCCTCTGTCGTTGGAGACATTGGAATACGATTGTCCGAAGGACTTCAAGAACTGAAACTAGAGCAACAACTAGCTCCGACACGAGACGCCATTTCACGCACCATCACCGCTAGTTCAACGAATTTTTTCAAAGCAGTCGAAGGCGTCCGTGAGCGGTGGCAGCAGCAGCGCACCACCAGCTCTGCTTCATTCAGCTCCGATCTTGCGAGCAGCAT
Organism: Suillus tomentosus; assembly: GCA_016647685.1. Classification (NCBI taxonomy): domain Eukaryota; kingdom Fungi; phylum Basidiomycota; class Agaricomycetes; order Boletales; family Suillaceae; genus Suillus; species Suillus tomentosus. Next base: position 105,767 of record JABBWJ010000055.1, read on the forward strand.
GTACGAGACCCCAGTGGAGGTTTCAAAATTGGAAGCGGGACTGTCTTCGCCCCCCGTTTCTGAGGGGAGCAAGCCTACTCCTGATATCAGCAGACAGACGTCGAGAGATTCCGTGCTAGGTACACTTACGCGGCCCGTAAGTGTTGCCCAAGCCGCCTCAGAAGCAAAGGCAGCGTTGGGAAACTGGGGTGTAGGTCTGCAGTCTTTCTGGTCCGGCCGCGCTTCACGGTTTTCCATGTCTCGCTCGAGCATTGCGAGTGTAGCATCTACAGATTCGTTATCTAACTCAGGCACAGTACAACTTCCAACATCGCCGATATCGCCGCGCCCGAGCGTGGGTACTGTGGAGGAGGAATCGGAACATGATTTGGATCACAAGGGATATGAGTCGCAAGAGCCAGGTGGGATTGCTCTTTGAACTGGTTTTGAACCTCATCACACATAGACCTATGTACTTCATTGCATCGCAGTTACAGTTCGCGCAATGTTTGTAATTGACATGAAGCAAAGACGCAACCATGCATCATGAGCCTAACCCAACTGCCACATGAAGATAGTAGGTCTCCTGAGATCTTTTCCGACTAGAGGGTACCATTTTCTTTTATAGTTGGTGTTTCCACTTTGGTGGCTGTTTTACCCGCTTAGCATGCCCCCATCTTCACGTGAATGTATATAAGAATATCACATTTATATAAAACTTGCCTCCAATTTTGCACTTTGCATGATCGATCGAGCTCGCTGTTGCCCACAGCGAGTGGCTTGGCTGTCGCCATCTGATGGATTAATCATTTTGCTCTGAATCACGAACGTGAGATCAGGTCCACAGATGCGATGATGATCTCAATGAGGCCAGATTCTTTACTATACCAGAATTATGTGTACTTGGAGTACATCATGGATACATAATATGACATGCACGTACGGATAGTTGCCTTCTGTCTCCAGTTACTCACACGCGTACGGATCTTTACCGTGTCCGTGTACAACTGTGTAAGTAGTCAAAACTGTCGTCCGCTTGACTGTGCATGCCAAAACAGTTTCAGTTTCTCGGACAGTATTTGTATACATTATGGGAACTCTTGCAAGAGGATGATATCAGCAGTGTCGGTAGGCATTAGCCTGCAATAGTGCGAGGGTGTACATAGTATGGGCGGGAAACTGCCAGAGTTTGAGCGACCCATTTGCATTAACTCCCATGAATCAAATCTAACTGATGTCAAAGTCCGCCAAATTAGTTGCATGATGATCGATCAGACGAAGCAGGCACCTTCGACACTTATAGAGCGTGCACCAAAGGCGCTTGGACACAGAGCAACCGATCCAGACAAGGGCCCAAGGGTCGTGCAGAGTTCAAACGGCACAATAACGGGGTTGATTTACATCGCACGTCGTCATGACTGGGCGTAAAAATATACCTGAACAGTGAATGATGATGCTAGACAAGAGAGAGTCGTGCCTAGACACGTAAGGTGGTATCGCATACGTTAGGTCGTTGTGATGGGTGCTCAGCAACGTTGTGACATATGCTACGCGGTATCCAGATGATGGTCCCTATAGAGAATACAACTGTAGGCTGTGAGCGTAGAAGTTTTACCATATCAGCGTCCAAGTAGCTACATACCTGCAAAAATAGTGCTCTTTATCCTGGAGATAAGCGATGACTCGGTGCCGACTTGCGCGTCTGCCTCATCAGTCAAGGGAGAAGCTGGTAGCAGAAAATGCTTGTTCCATAGACTCGCTGGATTGCACAGCATGCTGTTCCATGCTTGGTTAAGATGTAATGTATTGATATCAGTACGCGCCAAAGTTCGAGGAAACTCACGTTATAAAGTAAATCATGATGAGACTCTGGCGTGTCTCCTACGCAAACTGCCAGCCGTGTGACCATAACGTTGAAAAGGCCCTTTCAACCAAGGTACTGTAATTATTGAATGGTTTCCAGCCAGGACGCATCGAACGACGAAGCTGAGGTATGCATTGAAGTCACGATGCCACTGTTCAACGTTCAATATTGATATGTAGCTTATGTAATCTACTCGAGCCTTCTAATTCTAATGTGGTCGACTCGGAGTTTTGAACGTTCTGAACATTGAAGCAACTGCCTGAGCCCAGCCTTGCAAGTTGGCCTTGTCGATCAAGAGTTGATACATGGCTACACCAATCCGCAAGAAGCGCAACTTCAAGGCTTTGCAGCTTGATGTGCCCGCGAAACCAAAGGAACCAGAGCCAGTCCCCACAAGGGTTGCTCCCGCAACTACAGCGGCGAAGGGCAAGAAACGACCTCCGCCTATGACACTCAACGCCCCGAAACTGGGAGTATCTAACGCCGTTCAGGATCAAGATGGAAATATTGCGAACGCAGCAGGCGCGCCTACTTGCACCATTCCCTCAGCTTCTGCAAATACGCGGAGAAATACATACCACACTCACCTTTCCAACACGCTAGCAAACCTTGATATGAATGCCGAGACGCGTTACGATCTTCGTAATGAGGATCTGAAAGACCTTCAGGAGCTTGGCCAAGGCAACGGCGGGAGCGTCAAAAAGGTAGAACATACACCCACCAACACCATCATGGCCAAGAAGGCAAGTATATTAATGTATCAGATCTATGTCTTTTTAACTGTTACTTCTAGATTGTTCTCATTGATGCGAAGCCTTCCGTGCGGAAGCAGATTCTCCGCGAACTTCACATTATGCATGATTGCCATTCGCCATACATCATCTCATTCTATGGCGCATTTCTTTCTGATCCAAATATCTGCATTTGCATGGAGTTCATGGACAAGGGTTCTCTTGATGGAATTTACAAGAAAATCGGTGCTATCGATATTGAGGTCGTCTCCAAAGTTGCGCTGGCCGTACTCGAAGGCTTAACCTATCTATATGACGTACACCGGATTATTCATCGTGGTGAGCTTAAACACGGACAGCCTTGGGTTTCTTCATCGAGGTTGACGGTTGTGTCAGATATCAAACCGTCGAATATCTTGTGCAACTCGCAAGGTCAAATCAAGATATGCGACTTTGGTGTTTCCGGTGAACTCATAAATTCCATCGCCGATACCTTCGTAGGAACCTCAACCTATATGAGTGTGCGTCTGTATTTCTTGCGTCTTCCTTACCAAATCTATAAGGCTATCCCAAACAGCCCGAGCGGATACAAGGTGCACAGTACACCGTCAAGTCTGATGTGTGGTCTTTGGGCATTTCTCTCATAGAACTTGCCCTAGGACGGTTCCCCTTTGCCGATTCAGATCCGGATGACTCCGACCTTTCCGACTTTGAAGGTACCTTGTCGCCTGGTTGCATCGGACTTCCACCGAAGAAAGAGAAAGACAAGACGTCAAAAAAGGACAAGCGGAAGAGCAAGGGTGTCAGCCTACAGGGAGGTGGAATGATGATGAGCATATTGGAACTGCTCCAGCATATCGTTAATGAACCTGCCCCACGACTGACACCAGAAGGGCGTTTCCCTCAGGAAGCAGAAGATTTCGTCGATAGCTGTCTGCTCAAGGACCCTGATGCGCGGAACACGCCAAAGGATCTTTTGGTACTCCCTTCTTATTTGTTGCATCCGTCGTGTCCTTCTGACTGTGTCACCCCAGAAACATTCTTGGATAGACAGTGCCAGAGCATCAAGGTTCGATCTTGAGGTTTGGGCGAACACATTCTGAGTCCATTGTGTGATTCCCCTTGTATATCTCATATACCCCCTTATCCGCCCTCCCACGTCATATTAATTCATCCCTGCTGCCATTGCTCTGATTGCACATTTCATCCTCGCGCGCGGTCTGTATTATAGAAAACCATGGAATAATATTCCTTCAGACAACTCGATGATTGGAAGCATGAGTCATCTATTTTGCGCCAAGTACGTGCTCTGAGGCGATGTTTTATCGCTCACATTTCCAGACTGCAAAGACCCCTCATCTGCGCTGTGCGATACTTTTCCCACACCGCTATGTAATACCCGTGCTTCCTATGCCAGTGATTACTGTCAGTCATTCATAACAGCACCAATATTCCACTGTCTGGTTCCCATTTTTGGTGCACGATCGGCGGGTTTCGAAGTCCCCTGAACATTCCTTGCCACATCCTGACCAAGAACCACTGCACCAGACAGTGTCGCTCGTCAGTGAGCCGGGAGTGGCTCGTGCGCTCAAAGAACTGACGGCTGCTAATGCTAGGAGACTGATCGTTAAGAGATTCATCTAGGTCATTCCACATCGTAAGCTGGTTCTACAGGCTGGTGACTAACCCTTACCGTCAAAAACCACCTATAGTTAAATCACGGGTCTGTTGTTCGCCGGTGCCAGCGCTTACGGTTTGCCTGTTAGCATCTGATATAAGTAGCTGCTGCTTATAATAAACCTGAAAACAGCATTTGCGCCAGAACCACCCCCTGAGAAGAATGGAAGCTCTTTTGACGGCCCAATCACGTCCGCTGAGACGGGGTGCGATGATTTTACACACAAAAGATGACTTCTAGTTTCGGGTGGGACCCGGTTGTGGCACCACTATATATGATGGGCCTTCTTGAAATAAAGTTTACATTGCAGCAGTTTCACTGTGGAGTGTAACACGTCGATTCAATTGGAGGCAGTGTACGGCATGTATCATGAGGCTCTCTCCGCATGTCAAATATTACGGTACACCTATTTCCTCTTCATACTTGCACTGCCAGGGAGGACTCCTGAGGGCTTCTGGATTGAAACTCTCAAATTTGTAGTGGCGTCCGGTGCATATGACCCTGAAGGCCGCATGCGTCAGGGCCGGACAACAGGGTGTCCAATTGGTTCAAACGTGCGATAATTCCACGATCGAAGGCCGGCACAAGTAGAGGCAATTGCAGCATTTCCCGAGACTCACAGAATGCACGGTCGAAACACAAAAACTGGTGCCGGCTTAAACGTGTGGTCACATTATTATTACAATCATAAAGCGAGTTATAGACAAGTCCGATGGAAGTCTCAGAATATTACAGAGCATAAACTCACTCAAACAGCGTAACGCTAATAATATCCCTCAGGGTATTCGTGTTACGGGTTTGAAAGGTTTCTATTGTAGGTGTGCATCAACACGGGTGGTATGGCGGTCCGGTCGTCGTCGTCGTCGTCGTCGTCGTCATCATACATAAGCCACTTGATCGTGGAGGTATATCGCTCGTGGCTTGTATTTCAAGGGTGTGTAGTCCATACGCTCCTCAACGGATGAATGAAATTTGGGATGCCGGTAGGGAATAACGCGACCTTTACCCAGATGGAACCTGTCACCTAGAATTAAATAAGTTCCTCGCAGCGACAAGTAGCTCACCTCCATTTCTTGTGCCATTTGCCATGCGCATCTTGCCATGCACATGGAAGGGGCAAGATTTCAAGAAGCCACCAAGCCTTCTGAAGCTGCAACTGGTCGAACAAAGGAGCTAGAGCATCGCAATTTTCAGGATTTGGAGGTGAGGGTGTAGTGGGGGGACCGGTGGGAGAGCTAGAAGGGGCGGGTGAGGGTACGGTTTCTACGAAAGAGGACACAACATCGATAGACACAGCACTGAGACGAGGGTTTTCCATCATCAGTTGTGACTTGCCGGTCGGTTCCTCTGTAGCAGGAGGCGTTTGCGAAGTAGGAAAGCTTGATAATGGCATGCCAACGCGCTCAAGAGCTTCCTCATCAAAAAAGATGCCACAGTCAGACAGGATGACCTGCTCAACCATCCAGCGAAGAGTGATTTGCCCCAACGACACTTTGACAGAGTTCTCGACACTTCCGCCACCTACGTCTGCTCATGTTGTGTTCAAAGAGAATTTGCAAGAACAAAACTTGTGGACGCTCACCACTATGGCATCCCGAGAACCAGACTTCCATAACATCTGTTGGCAGTGTCGGCTCTGTGTCAGGAATGTCAAGCACTTCCACACTTGTCTGATCCTTGACGACGATGGTTTCCCCAGGCTTATCGATAACAATCTCGATTGTGCTCTGCTGGCGCAAGATCGTCTTGGTGAAACCACGCTTCAGTCCTTGAAACCTCTTCTTCCCCGCGAACTTCTTCGCACGTTTCATACCTCGAGGGAGTTTATTCTGCAACGAACCAATTTCATCGGACACATTGTCTTCCAAAGCTGTAACAACTTCAGATAACCTTGACATCTCGACAAAGTCCGGATCAGGTGCATCTGTACGGGGACGACGGTAAAGTTCTGGCAGGAATTTAACGCGATGCTATTGAAGGTAGTCAGTACCAAGTTAAGCGGGTAATGGGCTTAATTGACCTCGTCGAGAGCCAAAGCTTGTCGAAATGTCTTGATCAAGGAATTAGAGTCTGCGAATGGGAGTGTCTGGCTCCAGAGCACTCCAGTGCTTTGTACGGTCTCCCTGAAAACAAAAACAAAAGTTGGTTGTGGGTGGCTGGACATACTAGGAACAACCTACCAGACTCCCACGAACTCCACCTTGACGTTACGCGAAAATGTCTGCTTAAATCCTGCAGCAAGCGCATCTGCTTGTACGCCAGTCGTTTTATATGCATCGTAGGCAAAGCTAATTTGTTGGAGGTCGGATTTTGGAAGCAGTCCAACCTGTGACGAAGTCTTATTAAGGAAAGCAGCTCACATCTATGATCAACAATAACTGACCTTGTACAACATTCCCGCCAACGCACGTGCGGTATATGCTCCTCGAGAAAAACCTGTCTTGAGTTCAGTGAAATCTGTCGTACTGCCAAGGCGAATGTCTCACCGAAAAGACAAATCTTATCGCCAGGTAGGTAGTTATCCATCAAGAATCTGTAACCTTCCATGACATGGGCGTCCAGATACCTGCATATACTCAAGCAACGTCGAACTTTATTTCAGCCTGCCGTACTCACCATGCAAATGCCTCATCTAAGATCTTCGCGAGCCAAGTGAACATGGGGGATACCACTCCAGGAGAAAAATACGTCCCAACACCAGCCTGGATAATAAGAGTGGATTTGAGTTCCCTTGCTGCGACTCGCGATCACATAGTGCAGTCGCTGGAGTTTATCCGTGTACGTACCTGGTAATAGCAGAGTTGGCTATCCGTATCTTTCTTTAACAATGAGACGAACTTGACGACATTCGTGTTCTAATGGTGTGCCATTAGTCTCCGTATTCGCGATTGTGTATGATTTTTGGAGCCTCACCGCCGCATTGTAAAGCCCTGCGGTACCGTCGAAGCATGCAACCAGGATCTTCGGCTTCCTCGATACCTGGCTTCCGCCAGGGTTTGACATGGTATCGAGCGGACACGAACGAGAGAGTGGGAATATGCGCTCTGTGGAGGTGGAGGTGATGTAGTCGCTCACAGTTGTAGGAATACTCTACCAAAATTTATGTAGGGGTGTTATCAGCTCGGAGGGGAACGTAAATTCTAGACCGAAACGAGACGGTTTGATTTTTGTAGCCTTCGGGGGAGGGGGCACAGGTGTACCAATCTGGTGTTCGGGGGTTTTGCTGATCGGATGGTCCTAGTTGAAACGGCATATGTATCAGAAGAAGGAACCTCTGACACGGTCATATCGATTTGCTTGCGCTCCACAGCTGCCCACCGTGGCTCGAAATCAGATATAATGGTAGGTTCTGGTAAATACGTAAAGTAGTACTAGTCGATAAATGACATGGGCGCTAGGCTCGGGCCGGCACAGGGAGAACAGCGGAGTCCCACGCTTCAAAGTCCGGGATGTTTCAAATTGCTCCACTCAGTCGATAGTCTTTCATATTCCAAGCCTCGTGTAGTCCTCGTGCAGGTGCGACTCAATTTTGCGGCTTTCTGCCCCATATAACACTCCTGCTTCACAACCCAACTCACGCACACACACAAATCCGGCTCACTGGGAGGCGCTTGCATCAACCTTTCCTTGGCCTTGGAACTTACAGTTCTCTTCGTCAGATGATCAGCCCCAGATCAGGCAAGGCAGAACTATGTCATGTGAAAGCACAATCTATATCTGGAACTTTGAGAAGCTATAGCTACACTTGTCTAAGAGAAAATGGGGTACTTCCAATGCCACTATCACCGAACGATGCCAGATCGGGCTTTCGACTATGCGCAGTGCTGTTTCCTGATCATCGCAAGTTCCTCAAGTAGCGTGCGGTGCCGATATGCTAGTCGAAGATTTGGCACGTTTGTCTGTCGTCGGTGAATACATAAATAACTCGAGTATATGGAAATAGCTCGCTTACCTTATGAATATCATTGCCTGCAGCGCCTGGTAAATACCACTCTTGACCGAGCCAGTGCCTTTTGACCTCCATCTCAAAGCCACTTTGGATCACAGAGTTGCGAGCGAGCTCTGCTAGTGAACTTTGAGGAAGCTTGTAGATCTGTCATGTAGGTAAGCCGCTGGTAAATGTTGGATTGGTAATCGGTAAAAATATTACATGGGCTGCGACACTGTACTCTTCCAGTAGCGGTTCCTGTTACCACAATGTCCGAGTAAGCGAACAACAACGGTGTATCAGAGTCGGGGGCTCACCTTCGTAAAATGGAATTGCAATGGGTCATCGGTGCTTAAACTCACATTCAACCCGACTTTGAAAAAGTCAGGAAGCGGATTGCGCTCATAGGTCAGGAACAGCGCATTGTTACTCAAGGGACTCATAGCTAGCCCAATTTGCTTCAGGTAGAACAAGTACTGCAACGCGGGAACTTTGCGAAGCAAAATTCCATGTGAAATCGAGTGAGATGTAAGAAAGGCCGAGGTCAGGTGATCCGTGTCTCCTGCTTCACCAGCGTGAGGCCGGAATACGAACGTGTCTGCGTGGCAGTCAATTTCACTGGTGAAAATTTAAAAGGCAACGACGAAAAGAAACTCACTGAACCCTCGTGCTTTACGCCAGTGGTTCAAGCTAGCCATATTTGCATACATATAGTACATCCTGTGGCCGTGGTTATCCGATATTCAATTGACGAATAACAAATAGCAGATAAGTGCTTGCTCACCAATAAGAAAACGGAGGATTCTGCTGGGAGTCCCAGAGTCGAGGAAAGGGGAATTTGCGGTGGAATCGACGTTCCGCCTTAGATTCGTCATCCACGCTGTCGAAGCCGACGACACGTTGCAAAAATACATGAAGCTCAGGGTGCGACTGAGGATCCTTCGTGACCTCAAAGAGTGGGCGGAAGACATCTATAATCATAGTACATTGTTGAGATGGATGAAATCATGGAACAAGAAAAACTTACTGATGACAATTTCCTCAAATGTGTTGATTGCACCGGTCTCCTTGTACACTTGATACAGTCGAGGAACTTGAATGAGCCAGCGAACGTTGTGTGAGAAGAGTTCATTTTTTATGATCCATTTCGCAAGCTTGTCCCACTCATCCACGGATCTACCGTAAATACTGACACGCCATTCGCAGTTCTAAGGATATGGTAAATATTCCGAGGGTCACAGATAAGGCATTCGCACCTGGTATTTACTCTGCTCCACGTCATTCATGACCTCTGTGACATATCAGATTGATGCGGGAAGAGCACAATAAAGCACACCTCTGGTGATCTCAGCGAAGTATCTACCATCTATTTTATTATCTATTTTCAGGAAAATTTCTCTCAGCCTGGACTCGCCGATCGGATTGTACTTCAGATTAAATTTATCGAATCGGTGGAAGGAATCTTGGTGGGCATGCATATCGAGCGTATTGATGGACAGATCGTATGCGCTCAGCTTAAGCGACTGAAACACTTGTTCCAGCGTCAAGTCTGTCCCATCACGGAAAATAACAACGTCCTAAAGTGGCGAAACGTCTGAGCAGTTGATATAACACAGGTAAATTCATACAAACATGAGGGCTGCGTTTCATCTTGGATTTGATGAACCGCAAGAGGTGCTTCTGGTTCATGCAACTTGCTAGATGGACGTGCGTGTCCACCTTTCGCACATTGTAGAAGTCCCTTAAATCACTTAAATCAGCCCATCACCTTGTGTGTACAAGGGAGGAAGCACCTGTGCGGCACACTCTGCAGACGAATACTTCATAAATGTTTGGAATGGATTTCGGTGGTCTCCACGCACCTTCATGTCAGCTAATTCTTGAGATTCGTTTAAGAGACTGTACATCTCGAATTTGCTCGTAAGATACTTGAGCCTACGATATGCCATGCTTTTCGCCGGACCATCGGAGATAACACCGAGGACATAGTCTAGATCAACGAAGTATTCCCTGATAGTGGGTATATCGAAGAGTGGTTTCTTGGTTCCTGCTGGGAACAGGATTGAATCGAGCTCCTCTGGCAGAAAGGGAGCAGAATTACCATCAGCATTCGTGTATACTTGATACACGCCTTTGTCATCTATTTCAAACACCCACTCATGATTACTGGGTATTTGGCATTGAGAGAAGTCGAATTCGTTGTCCGGTGTGAGGCGACCATCTGCGCTAATGACTGTTTCTTTTGCAGTAAAGTGCCAGTGCGGTGGAGGTGGCGGAGGATATATGACCCAGGGCTCGTGAGGGCTATTCGCGGATGCAGCTAAAGATTGGTTAACATCGGGTTTGACCCCAGAAACATCCGCCAGGCCCTCAGTCACGCCATGGAAGACGCCGTCGTGGTCTCTGGGGTTATCCCCCAGCCTCTGTAAAGATTTCGTGATATACTTGTCGCGAAGCTCAAGGCATTTCTGAAAAGACTGGACAATACGTGCAAGCTCTGGGGTCATCATGGAGTCCACTGTAGAGACATATAACCCTGAGGGACCAGATTAGACACGTCAAATAAAGACGAACTGTGGTGCTGAGCATCCGAAACCTGTTCTTTATCTTCATCGTCAGAGAAAGGTGACGGGTGCAACTCTTCAGTCGTTTGAATTTGAAGGGCTTCACGGATGGAAGACAACTTGAAACTGTTGGATAGTGTGCTATCTGCCTGAGGATGCGCGACGTCGGAAGTGCGCCGTAGAGCCCATTTTTGTTCCTCCATCTGATTATTCAGTATTATAAGAGTCGGATGCATGTCTGTCGGAAAACACGTTCTCACTTGTTGGAGGCTCTTTTCATCGGTATAACCAAAGAATCCATCTCTAGTTTCCGGGATAATCAAGCCAGAGCTCGATTCGACGACAAAATTTGTTGCTGGAGTGAGTGGCGAGGTAGGAGATCCATTTCCACTCATATTTGGAGTCTTTGGTAAGAATATTTGGTTATGGTGGACGTGATGGTTTTACTTAGAGTGCAATGATGGCATTCAAAGTTATTTATATTATATATTATTGTTATCGGGACTTATCCCTTCGATAATAAATATTGTACAACCTCTTCTTGACACCATCGAGCTCAATAATTGCAACGAGGACGAAAACGACGTCTTCAACGACGAAGAAGGACGGACATCATCGTGAGATGGGAAATACTGCATCAAACACCAATCAAAGTTCACGCTCACCTGTCCCGAGCAGAAGAATTGACTCATCTGCGCGCCGACAAGCCCCATCACATTCACCATCACCCAATCCCCATCAACCTCATCGCTCGTTACGGACAAAGAAAAAATCGCTCGAACTTCCTGATCTTGCCTCTCTCTCGCTGACACCGGCAGCATCATATCACAACTCTGGGAATTCTTCCCCCTTATCACCTTACCGTCGACCACTGAGAACAACTTCCCCAATCCCGATTCCGAATCCTGCTTTTAACAATGGAACAATGAATAATGCTTCAAATACAGGCACTTCCCCTCGTGGACGTCGGCCGGATTTGAAAACCGCAAACAGAGTTACTGATACGGGAAACTACTCCGCAGAACTACTCTTAGATCACCCTCCATCCACGCATATCCCGGTGCATCATAACCCTCGCGCACGAGGGAACTTCAGAGGCGCACCTTTGCAATATAATTCCACTCATTCTTTTCCTGTGCGCGGTCAGTCTGCTCAGCCTCGTATGCAAGAACTCTATGCCGAAAGTGAGATTGAGGCATCTGAGCAACCTGATCCATCTGGCTTCATCCAGGAGACCGTCCATTCAACTATCCCGCTTGCCCTTCACAAAGCGGAGGAGGAGATGGCCAAATCGGCAAATGCTGACACCGACGGGGACAACGGCCAACTGATGAATCGACCAGATAAATCACATGAGGAACCAAAAGAACCCGTCTCTGTGAAGATAACATGGAATGGGGGTGGGAAAAGTGTTGTCTTGGTTCGTGCTGGAGACGATGATTGGAAAGGTCGTCTGCCTATGGAGCCCGAGTACGTCGTCTCCTTTGTAGGCTTCGCCCTTTTGTTAATAGCTTGTGATAGCGATCCATCGAGCGACAAATCATGGTCCGCATGGGTACCGCTCTTGCCTGGTACTCATCATATTCGATTCATCGTTGATGAACAGTGGCGGGTAGCAGATGACTTGCCAACTGCCGTTGATGATGAAGGTAGTCTTGCAAACTACGTTGCTGTTCCTATCTCCGGTTTGACTCCACCCCACGTGTCGTCTGTTGCCCCTGCTACACCGGGACGCCCTCCACACCCTCATGCGCACTCCTTCTGGTCAACAACAAGCTCTACTCATGGCTCCATTATGGATACAAGCGATTCAAAGGGTACGCTTGCAAAATGGACGGATGATATCCCCGCAGGGCTTATAGCAGCTGCTCGGGAGGAAGAAGCCTACCTAGCGTACACAGCCGGTCCCGAGTACGATCAGACACCTTATCAATATGTCCCTACTCCCAACATTCCACCTGCTCCCGGACTGCCACGGCATCTTGATAAACTGATACTGAATGCGAAACCCGGGCAGTCTCCCGCAGGTAACAGGGGCAGGGAACGTGATCGGGAACGTGAACGTGAAAGGGAGCGCGAAAGCAGACGGCGACAAGGACGATCCCTTTTGGGAATGACGAGCACTGTTGCTCGTGAACTTCACAGGGAGGAGAGGACTGCAGAACTAGAAGCTCCTGCAATTCCTATCACTACGGCAAGTGGCACGGATGTAACCAGTGCGCATCTGGCAGCCCCTGCGCATACTCGGTTGGGTCTTGATGGTCCTGGGCTCAGCGATGACGCTAGCGTTCTTCCTGTTCCATCTCATGTTGTCTTGCATCACTTAAGTACCAGTGCAATTCGCAATGGTGTCTTGGCCGTGGGTAATACCACACGATATCGCACGAAGGTTTACATTTTCGTATCATAGCATCTATCACGATTACTGACCATGAAACCGCAGTATCTCACGACCATCTATTATAAACCTACATGACGATTTTCGGTTTACCTTGCCTTTCCGGCTGGCACAGTTGCATCTGCAATCAGGAGATCGGCCTGAATGTGGCACAATAATTTGACGATTTTTAGATCCTCGATCTGGTATCTTGACGGCTTTCAAAGGCCTTGTGTTGAGGTATCATCATCATACGCAATCGTTGATCCATTTTCCCTATTTTCTTTTCTTTTCTGAAGCTGGCTCTTTATATCTCCTACTGCTTTTTTGTGATGACCGCTTGTACGACGTTCTATATTGCTGCACCACGACAGACCAGACATACATGATGGACTAACCTAGCTACGATCTCAACATATTAGAATACCCACCAAAATGTATCTTCCGTATGTCTGGAAAATTGTAAATACAGTTGGATTATCTACTACTGGGATAAAGCAGCTTCCTTGATATGCCTAATTACAGTATATCACTCGTCAATAATAAACTAGACGAAATAAACCGCAAATTCAGTCGCTTGCCAACTCCGAAGTTGCCCACGAAAATTCTTCGTGAGTACAACGCCGTTTCCTTTTCTCGCACACTGCTTGCTAGAACGGCTCGCAGAGCACCGCGTCTTAATACTAGTCGTTGTTTGTTGCGGTACATATAGAAATATAGAAATTCTTTCTCTAAAACTTTCTACTTGGGTTTGGCCCTGGCTACGCGCGCAGCCAGGCTGGTCGATCTCGGAGAGGGGAAGCCGGAGTTGGAAGATTTGCAGTCGATTGTGCAGCTTTGAGTAGTTGTTCAGCTTCAAACGATACTGCACTGAATCTCTCGTTCATACGGTATAGTCCGATACTCGATACGGCCCCTTTTCATTCACATAGTACACGAACTAGGACATTAAAATGATACTACTATATCCTGCGGTATTTTTGCCGCAGATGTTGCACTATGCATCAACCGTCTGAACCTCTCAGGGTTCGACCATCGTGGCCTCAGTGAAGACGAGAAAGTACTAGCTACTCTGGAAATAGTTGCGGATGATGGCACAGTAATAAACTCACTTGGACAAGCAGTAATGAGTGCCGCCGACTCAATCGGCAACTGCAAATTTCAAACTCCGTGCTTTCTCTGCCGAGATCGACCGTCATCTGCCCACGGCAGAATGATTATCGCTCCGCGGCATGCAACTTGTTAGTGAGAGTAAACACAATTTATAGATCCATTTGATCCAGCGAACGCACGTTGAATATTGAAATAATCATGTGATCGCTCTTATGGCATCTTGTACAAAAATAAACTATTTCATATTACATAATACTCACATCCTTCTCCACACCTCGCTTCCTGGCAGAAGTCGTGGAGGGGGATAGATATCGGTACCAGCCGCTCAATGCTACGAGAAAAAGAGGCGATTGGATCTGAAATTCGCAGCATAGCATGCATCATGCCTGACCAGTTTTCCCAACAGCAACACGCTTTACGCCTCTATACCGTCATCTTGTACTCGCTCTTTCCCATATTGGCAATCGCCTTGGTTTCTACTCCCACCACGTTCAAAGTGTATTGTCCAGTGGGGCGTATTCTCGTCACCGTTCGAGTGCGGCGGAGCTTACGATCAATGAATCTAAAATTCATTCAGGATTGCCTCCGATTTCGAAGACTGTCAGGACCCGGCCACTGGCTTATTCCTGAAATATCAATGTTTGGCTTGGACAAATCAAAGCGTACGCGTAGACTATTCCTTGAACGTCGGGCCCGGGGGCTGCGGCAACATATGTGACGTATGCTTCCCGAGGAAAAAGAGGGCGAATAGAGGGCGACAACACACATTATCGTATCGAGAGCCTGAAGATGGCCATATCGTCCTCGCACAAGCCAAGACATTGTACAGCATAAAGATCACATCACGGACACCTAGCGGATAATACCACCGAGGATGAAAAATGACAGCACACTGATGGAGCTGCCTGATGTCCTTTTTTGCGTCGTTGTGGTGAGCATCTAATATTTTTTGACTGTCAGAGCCGAGAGTGCCTTTACTTGTGAGTGCTAGTCATGGCGCAGCTTCGCTCGTTATCACTCGGCAGCGACACCATCGGCCAATTGTGACGTGAGCTAAGTGGAAATTAAGCCTTACTCACTATCACAGGATTTTGTCCACAAGAGCACACTTGGCTTCCCGAGACAAAACCAATCACAATATCCCAAAGGTCTCGGCCAAAATCACGTTCACCATCGGCGGCCGTCGCATCATTGATGACCCTTCTCTAACCAGACTTCTTGAGCATTGTCGCCTATTTCAGTAAGAAATCGGGTATTGCTTTCGAGATTTGTTTTGTTTTCGACTGTGGCTGTAAGTCCATGTGCCTTGGGTCAATCATCAAAGACACTTACGTGCGCATGACATGAGCATAGCATCACGGAGTTTCGAAAGTCCATATGTGCCTGCGACGTTCGATTTACTCAGAACAGTTTAGAGCGAGCAAAACCCCGAAGTGTGTGTCTCAAAAATGAATGTGGATAGCCAAACAATCGAGGTTCGAATGTGGCTGGTGTTGCGGACACCGAGAATTTTCCGCTAACATACGGCTCCGAAGCCCTCATCTAGCTAACGTTAGTGCATACTTGATCTACATAACTGGTCATCGGTCACTAGTCAACCAGCTGCATAGCCTCGAATGACATTTGTGCCCTTTTTCATGATGATCATCCCATCAATGACAATACACGTGTCAGCTGATATTTCTACCAAGTAACTTCCAAGTCGCTGACTCCATTCATGCTTTTTTGCTGTAGTAAAATGCAGGAGTAATTATGCTGGAATTAATGCTTCTCGCCTATGACGTCATATTTCGGTATCTTACCGACTCCGAGCCCGAGTCGGGTGCAAATAATTGCTATACAATCACAGGCAGATTGTAAGTCTTGAGAGGGTGGTACTAACACGAAAAACTTTAAACCTGCGCAACGTGCAGCACTGATGTGTAGTTCGTAAAAAAGTTGATAGATCTGTCATTAAACATCAATTGACTCACCACGGTCCGAATCAAATCTAATCAAATCTTGCACTGCGGTGGGCCGCCTGAAAAAAAGACGTCTGGATCGGGAACCACGCCATAAGGTTGAAATGAGATTCCTAAGTGCGGACTTCGCTTGATAGTCCAAAAAAAACCAGGTTTACGAAACTTGCGTGGCGGGGTAGAGGATGTTATAAAAGCAAGCTTCTAAATCCACCTGCAGACTCACCCAACTGTGCGATTGCGACTATGCATCTCTACCGCGGTACGCAAAGCTACCAACGTCCCGCGAAGCAAAGCAAAATTGCATCGCAGAGGCAGTATCGGGTCAAAGAGGGCGACGGGTTCCAAGAACTCAAAGACGTGATTCGCTCAGTGACAGGGGAGACTCCCCAGACAAGGCGTGAAACCTTGAAGAAAGGTAGGTTTGCTTCCAAACACGTTCTGCTTGCATGATCGCTTATCCCCTTCATAGCTGCACAACTCCTGCAGGATTTGTCGAGAGAACCTGGGGCAATTTCTAGGCATGAGCCGCTCCCGCCCTTGGAATACTCGTCAGCATCACCCTATGAAGCTGACCAGAGATCTCACACGACTTATGGTACGCGTTTTCAGCTCGTCGGCGACAGGATCTCATAGATATCCCTAGAACCTCTTGTGATTCCCAACAACGAGACATGGACAAACGCTATTGCGTCAAGGAACAGTAGCCCAATGTCAGACACATCGGTGACGAGCTCAATGCTAGAGTATCAAGGCCACCCTCAGACAGAGATCCACCATGTTGTCGGTGGTGGGGGCAACTGGAGTTTGGTTCAACCAACCCCTTCGCAATTTCGACACAATTCGTTCCCCGGGCAGTGGAACGATATGTCGCTCATTCACTCGAACATCGATCGAGTCCCGTACTACTTAGAAAGGGTAGAAATAAATTAGGTTATATGTCGGAATTCGAGGAATCCTTGAATATTTTGAGTACTTGTAGCATCCATGATCTATTACTTTTACGGATTCACCTACCTTGTAGCTTTTAGTTGACGTATTTATTAGACCCATATATACCCTTGGCATATACCCAACGAGAGAGCGAATGAGAGAAGCAAAACCGTTCGAAATCCTGGATGCTCCATGACAAAATAGGCCACTATACTCGCATCAGTCACAACATACAGATGCAAAAATAGTGCGTACTATATCGGTAATCCAAGCGCGTCAGCTGAACGCTGAGATCTTGTCCATATCAGTTTGAGGCACGCGGAAAATACCGTGGAATACATAGTGAGAGTTTGTGTGCACGTCCTTACCAAAGGACTGGTAAAAATGACATAAGTTAAGATCGTTGCTCACTCTAATCTGCAAACGTAACATGATCACCGCGGTGTTCTTGTTGCAACGATCATCTTTCCAAAATGCATCCCGAGAAGTGCGAAATACACGACTGCTGGCGCCAACACATAGCGAAGAACAAACCGTGTGCCTTTGGATGATAGAGCGGGATTACACGATTATGCAGGGGAAATGGGGCGCTGTTCAAAGTTGGGGTAACGTAAGATGACTGCAGCCCAGGGCATGACGAACCACGGGTTGTGTTGTCGAGATGTATTGATACCCCTTGCTGTCAACCGATTGCAGGGGTCATTCCATAAGATGGTTGAGTAAACCACACGAAGAGCGGTGGAGATGGGTCTGACTAGCAACCAACTGCATTGAAGAGCATCACCTCAGGGCCCTATTACGATGATCGTGCATTAGTGGGAACGTAGAACAGACGCCTCCAACACCGTGACAACAGGGAACGGAGACTTGGGATCAAAACCTGCGATGACGAGACTTCGTTTGGCCTTGTGTATAGGAAACCATCTTCGAAAGGTCAGACAGCCGCCCATTTGTAGAAGGCGGCCGATCAAACACGATTTTTGATCCAGAATCGAAAAAAAAAACCGTGCACGCGCGGAGCGACGATTTTTGATTGTCGACAATTAGAGCGTGAACCTAACAGTGGACGAGACTAGCTGATCCGGAGAGAATGGAAATCGAGTGCGCGCTTGAAGAACCGATCAGTGAAAAGTTAAAATCACGTGGTGTTACTGGCTCTGGCTCTGGCAATTGCCGGCGAACTTCAACTTGCAAGTCTCCTTGGTAAAACTTGGCATAAACCAGAGGGGTACTACTATAGCATAATTCTGTTACAACGCATGAGGTACAACAAGGTTTACTCAAGTTAACGCCGCAAACCGATGTATGATGGTGGTCAAAACTTTCAGCTCTGTCACATCAGTGGTAGATCAAATCTTCAGAATGAGTCAAACAGAGTTCGCTGCACAGGCGAGTGCCAATTCAATAGGAAACGGAATTCACCGTACATATGCGGGATAGTAAATCAAAGCTTGGCTCTGCTAGTGCATAGGGTAAGTCACGGTAGCAACATCGACTAATTATTTCTTACCTCGGCACCACAACTTGAACATTGTTCGATTTAAAGCTTGCAAGTCGCAATCAAAGTGAATGCACTTGACAGGACAATCTCGTCGCTTGCGGGTGTGAAATTGCTTTTTGGCAACGAGGGTACGAATGCATGCACTCTACTTCGAACACTTGCCTGCACATAAAGAGATGCTGCCGCACCTTCCCTCACGTGATGATGTCCTTTCTATTGAAAATTTTAATGTTCACTCTGATCTCAAGATTTCAGAGTTATTTACCCAAAATCATGGAGGAACGTTACGTGGCACTAGTATTCTGATGAAAAGGAAGTACTGAGTCAGGTGTTCCAGATCCCAGTACTTGGCCCGCGGAAAGATCCAGTTGGCCCCGCATCCTGGTACGAGTATCTTTCTGGCATCGATAGGCATCGCCTGGACGTCCTCGGAGGCCCGTCATCGTCGTTCCGAGATATCATACACTAGTAACAAACCTTAGAAGTTTTATGAGAAGTCGAGGCACAGTACTAGTATGATCGAAGAACGTTCCAGTAGCCAAAGAGAACTTTTAGTAGTTTTGACGATGTATCAGTTCACACGCTCCTTATAATGGTCAACTTCAAGTTACCTTTGTATTTGTTCGGACAGAACGTGCCCTACGCATACGCAATCGTTGGGCTGTGTAGAAGAGACCATCATTGTGTTTATGTTTCCTGGAACCTGTGAATGTGGTGGTCATCCCTGATCAAGGCCTGAAGATCAGAAAGTAGGAAATGTCACGGTGAGTTGCTAATTAAAGACTTAGCTGAGCCGGATCAGCCCCAGTGACCCATCGGACATTATATTGCAGGGGCGCCTAGCGCCCAGCTGTCAGGACGTGCGAGAAACATAAAGTTGTGTAATGACATAAGTAAAAGGGACCTGGGAACTTGCGGTATGTGGAGCGTATGCAATTGAACACGTGTGCTATGATGCGCGTAGCGCAAACTTTGAATATTTTCTGCATTCCTCGCACTCATTTCGCAACATTTTCTATCTGCTACTTGCAGGTGCAGTGTGCCAGGTACTAGCATGTCATTAACACAGGCTCTCTTGTTTTCTTACCATCACGTTCCTTTGGTCACCCAATGCTACTGCAGCCGCTAATAACCCACTCGAGATCTGGTCCTGAACACTTACGTTTCCTCGATAGCAGCACCTGCCTCGGAGTCTTTGTAGCAGCAGCACCGTGGATCAAACATTCGCTCAGGGTTCCTCGAACATTGTTTTCGGTCAAGAACACCATCCAGGCTGTCGTGGACAGTACCTCGTACTAAGTGTACGCATCGCGTGCTTCTCGTACCATCCAATTGCTTTCGTGCTGTGCTTGGACCGCTTGTTAACGTTTTCGCGCTGTCTTCGTATTGCAGGGAGCGTATTGTATTTTGCAGTAGCCATAAGCAACATGGCATGGTGTAATGATAGCGACGAATACAACCTCATTTTAAAGCTCGTTCAACTACAATCAAGGAGCCCGAAACACAAATTGTCTAGGTCATTGTTGCCGTTCGCGAGTGCGAGTGCAAGTGCGAGGATGATGATGTTTGATGGCGGTGGTACCGGCGCAGGCTGCCTGGGTTAAGGCCGGAAATATCGATATTCAATAACTTAGTGACGGTGTGCGTTGGCGGCGGTAAAATGTAGAATGAGTTTGGTGGAGGACGACAGTGGTCGCACAATGGCGTGGGCGCCAAAAGCACACTTTCAGTCACCAGAGAAGGATGAGGGCAACAGCGAAAGCGACAAACGAGGGCAGCGAAAGAGACGGCCGAGGTTTTCGTCCTCAAGTGTACTTGCCTTATTTTTAGGTATGTATTTCAAATGCAACCCATAATGTTACGTAACAAAACTTAGTTGTACCCCGAGGCTTGCCCCGAGGCCCGACGAGGCTTACTACTGTTACTGGACGCGTCAGCTAGTGACTGCCCGGCCGGGCCCCAAACTCGAAGTGTACGACGACTTTACCATGTCTAATACGACAGCCGGCGACCTCGCGAAGCTCACGGTCCCTCAGCTCAAAGTGTTGTGCAAAGAACGCCGCATTGTCGGGTATTCGAAACTCGGGAAAGCTGCTCTGCTCTTAAAATTAAACAATAATGATACTACCCGTGGTGATACTCAGTCTCAAGCTGTTATTTCGATCCAACCATTAATATCGAAAGCAACAGCACTAGAACAAATAGGTCACCCAGCCGACCCAGCTCCTGCACTCTCCACTGGAGTAATCGCTCTCAATCATACTCGTAATGCACAGACAGCAAACAAGGACCTTACAGCTACATCCGCAGAAAAATCTGCCCTATGCAAAGCACTGCCGGTGTCTGGTCCGGTGGATCACTCAGCTGCTAACCATTGTGCATCACCGACGGTTGACGCTCCATCAACTCCTGACGCTCCCAACGAGAGTCAGAGCGCGAAACGGCCCCGTGTTTCTTCTATATTCGAGTCCACGAAAAGACAAAAGCCCTTTCTTGTGAATTCTGTATCTGTCTGTGATGCCAACTCCTCTTCAAGTCCCACGAAGTTACGCACAGGTACTGGAACCCTCAAAGCAAGTGCTGGTCTGACTTTTGCCACCGAATCCCCGGGGGCGGCTGGTCATCTTCCACACAACTCTAGTGCTAGTGCTTCCTCGAACGCAGTACCTATCATCGCTCAGCCTCAAAATATCAACCTCGTTCAGAAAGGTTCTAAAACAAAACTTCAAGGCCGATTCAAACCTCCCGTTTTCATGACAACTCCAATTATCGCTAGTACATTACCAACCTCCCGGCGAGTCTCCCACAACGACTACCGGGTCGAAAAAATTACTTCTACACCCCCAGATACTTTTAGCCTTGAGAGCGCCCCCATTTCAATACCATCCTTAATAAATATCACACTTCCGCCTAAGCTATCCGACAGAAAACGGGTTCAAAGCCTGGCAGTAATCCTCTCTGCACTCACTGATCAAGATCGCCGGACTTGCACCATGGTCTCTCGGGCATTTCGATATGCAGGTAAGATACAATTTGGAAGTTTGGCATGCCTCTAATGATATTCCCATACAGTGTACCTTTCTGCCACGCATATACTCACTCAGAAGTATCATGGTCGCCGTCTAAACCAAATAATGAAGCGCCATCCACAAAACACGACGAATATGTGGCCCTACCTGCGTCAGCGTCAGAACGAAGTGGCTTTCTGGAGACATGCGTTCCAAAATTCTTGGGTTGGAAGGTACAACTCTTCGCTTGGAATAGACCCTCTGTCTGCACGTCTCTGGGCGAGCGCAGATGATGAGAAGCAGGTGGTGGTGGCGCTGAGGTATACTGTTTTTGATTCATCACAGTGCGCTCAAGCATTAGGTTTAGATTTATCCTCACAAGACTTTGGTTCACACTCTCCGTCGGAACGAATGAGCGAGATCCATCGGCATGGCTAAAACATACTGTGGAAGATGCCCAAGAAGTTGTGAAAGGTGAGATCTGGGCCATCACGATTCGAGATGGAAATTCGTTATCCGAGTTCTACGTACTGGAATCCACTTGCGAAGTCATCGGCCGGGCACTCAACGCTCCTCAACTTGAAGTCTACTCATCTGGTTTGCGCGCCGACTGGTCAAGATACATAGCGTCTCACACTGGTATTTCTGCGGGGCCACATAGCTTAATCTCAGAAAATCTTCGATGGGCGAATTACGAGGAATACGACCGAGGCATAAGCAGGCACTGGCTACGCCGCATCTCTAGTGAAGCCAACGTCGGCTTATCGAAAAAGATGGTCGCTGAGCGATATGTCCTGGCGTGTGTGGTTGCCAATAGGTGATCTACTGAATGAAATGGCTCACTTTGGAACATATTGACAGTCGGCAAACAGCATTAGTGGCCAGTGGATGTCATCCAACCAGATGGCGCAGGAATTCGCAGGTCTGCCGTCTCGAGTAACCCTTGCAGCTATCAGAGGCAAAACTCCGAAGATCAACCTTTACCTACCAGCGTAAGCAGTGCTTTTGTGCTTTCGCTCAGTGCTCTCAAGACTCCTTCATAGCCACCACCATGTCGAGAGCGTTCACTTTACCACACCAAAAGGTGTACCATTGCATCCGGCTCTTGCCGTCATACAGACCCCAGCAAGAGAATACGTCGTCTTGAAGGATAATGGAATGCAGGTCGGATGCGAAGAAGATGGTGTTGCAAACGTGTGGATGCATGTGCTTGGATGCGACAAAAACGGTATAGCGCTATGAACGGTTGCGTGACTCGTACCAAACCTGATGATTGTGTGAAAGGTTCGGTCTAATTCGAGAAATGTTGTTTTCAGTTTCCACGACGCCAAATATTGCTGTTCTTTGCGCACTGATGCTACTGAGTTTTCACGTTTTGTTCGGGATCTATGACGCTCCAAATGCCACTTTAATAAACTGCGCGAACACTGCGCGATACACAACGTCGAGTGCGTGATACCATACTAATGATAATGTTACTACGACACTGACGCCCTCTACCCTACTGACTAAACTACGCAAATGGTGGCAAATACCCGCCTGTGCCACCCCCGCTGGAGGGGTACCCCACTCCAGCGTTCCTTGACTTTGAACATCGTGTTCCATACAACTTGAATGGATCCAACCGCATGACGTTCCTCATCGGATATATCATTGATGCGAGCCGAAACCTTCATAGACGATCGAGGAGCAACCATCGATGAAAGATCCTCCTGACGATTCCCAGAGACGTCACGGTTGGCCAGAAGCGTCGTTTGGCTGAAGGTGTGAACGGCGAACCTTCCACCTCTGGACCACATGAAACCAGGACAACGCAGTCACCTCCAAAACGGTTCAAGAAGGAGAAAGGTAGCATCTTTATACCAAAGAAGAACAAAGTAATATTTCTTTGAGTTTCGGTGATCAGTACTTCAGTGCCCATAGTCATCATTCTATCAGCCTGGGAAACCATAGGCGATCGCTTGCATATCGCTATTCAATTGTACAAGTAATTCACCTTCAGGCCTTGCGAGGATAATGTGACAATTTAATGTCAGAATGATATGCGTTCCCACGTTGCTTGCATCCAGCCCGAGGTTGGACTAGTAATTAATGTGATGAACACATTGTACAATAGAAAATACAGCACGCCATCTTTTCATCGTGGACACAGTTGCAGATAACAACACTGCAATCAGCTCGGTAAACAAAGACTACGAGCATCGTACGAATGGCAAGTCTTGCGAAGGCACAAGAGACGTTACGCAGGACTGCTCAGTGGAGGTCGAGTTGGAGTAAAAAAATATACCTGGTGTCAATAAAGCATACAAGCGTCGAGCGATCAATTGGGGTTGTCAGCCGTAACTGTCCATGATACCAGCCTGAGCGCGCAGGGGTACGTCGATACAGGTATCGTCTGCATCGCTGATACGTTCAGTGATCATGGTGAGTTCCTGTCACCCTGCACTTATGGTCAGGTAGTAGTCCGATTAGCACATCCTAATCAATGATTAGTGCTCCGACGCGATGTACTGTTGTATTTGAGAGGATTAGTACTGTACTTTTCACGGTACGAAAGAGTTGCGTTACCCAAAACGGCATACCGGCATCTGCCAAATTTCAAACTCCTCGCTTCGCCTCTCCT
Source organism: Suillus tomentosus (assembly GCA_016647685.1). Lineage (NCBI taxonomy): Eukaryota > Fungi > Basidiomycota > Agaricomycetes > Boletales > Suillaceae > Suillus > Suillus tomentosus. The sequence continues at coordinate 130,024 of JABBWJ010000055.1, forward strand.
CGATCGACTACGTCTTAATACATTCTCGCCATCTCAAACTATGTCGACCCTGCCTGCAACGGCTCGACGAAACGGAATAACAACGAAAGACATGGCGTCAGAAAGTTCTTCGTCTGACTCTGGCTCAAATTCATCCCACTCGGACTCGGACTCGGACTCGGACTCAGACTCGGACTCGGACGATGCTTACTTGCGGTCTCTTTTAGATGCCGCAAGGTCAAATATTCGAGAGGCGGTCAAGTTGAAAAGGGCACATGTGTTTGGTGACGGAGAAGACATTATCGAATTGGGTGGCGACGAATCGGAAAGGTATTGCATGTTATATGCCTCATTATCTTGCTGAGTTTCGCTATAGACCATTGCCGCCATTGGATCCCGGGGAGCTTCCCCCTGCATATTTCGAATTTGTCAAAGATCGACGCGACGCGCCTGCTACTGTACGAGACCCAGACATACAGCGCGCAGAGGCAGCAACCTCTGGAACCATTGCTCCTGCACCCCCTCCAAAACCAATGCTTACCGGCAAAATATCTGTAAGTCTCACTATGACCGTATCAATTGAAGGACTCATGGACGTGTATTTTCTCAGACGAAAAAGCAAACCGCTGGACCAAGCTGGTTTGACCTTCCAGCACCCGCTGAAGCCGATCTCCCTCGATTGCATCGTGAAGTCGAGGCTCTTCGACTGCGCAATCAACTTGATCCCAAACGCTTCTACCGTAAAGACGACGGCGATGGGAAGGGTATCAAAGGACTCCCAAAACATTTTGCTGTAAGTTTCCAACACGATCTATCATATCGTAGAGGCTTATTTTTATTATTTAGATTGGTACTATTGTGACTACGAACACGCCATTCGGCACAGCAAGTACAGACAACCTTCCTCGTGCTCATCGCAAGAGGACTTTGGTCGATGAGTTAGTCGATGATGCGGAAGCACGACGGTATGCGAAGAGGAAGTTCGAGGACCTGCAGGCGGTGAGGGGCGCGAGAGGAAGGAATACCTTACACCAAAAGAAGGCGTTGCGCAGGCCAAAGTGGTAACTACATTCTCCATGCGCCAGTTATATCTCACAGTAGCAGTACCAAAATTCACATATGGCTGACTTATGCTTCAAACCAATATTCCGCGACGACTCGACAAGAGAACAGAGGGGATCCATAGGAACGGCAAAGACACACACGCCAATCTACTGCCCACCCCCCTTCCCCTCCAGAAGACATGCCATCAAGCTGCGATACGCCTCGCCACTCTACCCAAACGCCACCCTCTCCGCCCACATCTCGAACACGTTGTCAAGCACCGAAACATATCCCGGCACCATTCATCACTCCACAACCTGATAGCGTCCTTCCAAATGTACCCCGACGATGTCGAAACGATAGATTTGCTGCAAAACTCAGTCAAAAAGCAACTGATAGACACGGATGGCTCAAGTCACGGTGGAGGGGTAGGAGCAGCAGCCATACTAACCCGCGAAGGCAGAACCCTATGTATACTAAGATACCATCTAGGATCCGACAGCAAGCATGCCGTATACGAAGCCGAGGTCGTACGTTGGGACTTGAATGAGCTTGAGCTTGAGCTAATATACTCGACACTGCAGAAAAAGGCAGATCATGTCGGCGATGGATGTGGCAAAAACCTCCACATCCGTAGCCTCGGGGTTTGTATGCAGTCAGACTCAGTGTTCGTCGTCATGTCAGAGCAAGAAGTGTTGTGAGAGGATTGGTATGAAATCCCAGCACTACTGTGACGTGAGTGTTATATGCGACGAATGTGGTGTGAATGTCTAGATTCGTGTCAGATGCGTCCCAGACATGTCTAATCTGCAGTGCAAGTAAGTGTCATTCACACAGCAGGGAAACTGACATTTTACCACCTTTTGCTGCCAATTAAAATGATCCAAAGTGCTCTGGAACGCCCCAGTCGGGTCCAGGTCTACTTTTGATTGAAATTTTGCAAGAGGTAAAACCCCCGATATCTAATTCATGTCGAACGACGAAGACTTGGGAATTAAATGTCATGAACATTGTCGAGGTCACGTGACGAGTCACATGGAACAATAAGCTCAATGTAGCCGGGCGGACCGTAACGGCAGTTGTCATTGTTCTCAGCTTGTGTTTGACGTTCTGTGTACATTAACTAGGATCAAGCGCCCTACGATGACATATAATAAGAATGAGTCCAAACCCTTCTTTTTTTCTAATTACTTACCAGCATCCTTGAGTCGTGTCGGCTGCGCCGCAAACCCTTTATTAACCTTCAGGTTTCCATTCACTTCCTAACACTCGTTTCACTCATAGTGTCACCAGCAATGCTCGTGCACTTTCCACTCATTTTTCTTTCTTTTGTCGCTCTTTCCCTAGCTTCTCCCTTGAGGACTGACAGACACATAAACCATTTCAACCACCGATTTTCACGCAATTCTGCTGTGCAGCCTGTACTTCTCCTCAATTCGTCTGCTGGACCATCGTCCAGCGTGACACCTGCAAGTTCTTCTTCTTTTCCGGCAACTATGACAACGACTTCCCAGGCGTCCACTGGTACAAGCTCTCCGTCTGTATCATCAAAATATGTTATTGCACACTTCATGGTCGGAAACTCATACCCCTATACTGTGGATAATTGGCTTGCGGATATCTTTCTTGCGCATTCCAGCGGAATAGACGGCTTTGCTTTGAACGTAGGAGTGGATTCTTGGCAGCCTTCGCAGGTGGCCAATGCGTAAGTCCCTATTATTTTAACTGAGTAATGGACTTCTGATTCAGCAAATTTCTAGCTATCAAGCCGCTCTCCAGTCTGGAACTGGTTTCAAGCTCTTCATGTCCTTTGATATGTCGTAAGTTAATTATTCATTTCATCATCTTCAGCAGATCATCATTCGTATAGTTCTTTGCCTTGTACCACAGCTTCCGACGCTGCAAATCTTCGTACTTATATAACAACCTATGCCACGCACCCCAATCAGCTGCTTTACAATGGCCGCGTTATGGCCTCAACTTTCTCTGGCGAAACTTGCACTTTCGGACAGGGATCCGTTGCTTCTGGATGGTCTACTCAATTCGTGCAACAGTTGACAGGATCTTCCGCAGTTCATTTTGTGCCATCATTTTTCGTCGATCCATCACAGTTCAATACCTACAGTGGGGTGATTGATGGCATGTTCAATGTAGGTTATTCCAGTATAACATTCCTCATGAATTTAATTGTTCTCAGTGGAATTCCGGATGGCCAATTCAAGTTACGACTTCATATGTATCGTCCATACCTGGTCTGCTTGGAGACATCGCTAGTGGTCTATCCTCCACCGTCAGCTCTGCATTGTCTAATGTCATCGGGTCAACGACTCCGGATGACACATACATCTCGAGCTTGTCTGCAATGGGCGGCGGTAAAACGTACATGGCAGCTGTGTCTCCGTGGTTTTTCACCCATTATGGCCCGTCAACTTACAACAAAAACGTGGGTCGCTCTTCCGTCGTACATGTTGCGGATGCTGACAAGGCTCCTGTAGTGGATTTATCTCAGCGATGATCACTTGTACGCTACTCGGTGGGAGTCGTTGATCGCGATCCGCGACCAGGTAGATTTCGCACAAATCATTTCTTGGAATGATTTCGGAGAGTCGCATTACATTGGTCCGATAGAGGGCGCCCAACCCATGAGTCAAGCATGGGTTGATGGCAATGATCACACTGGTGCGCATTTACTAGTTTATACAGATGATGCGAATGCTAATTAGGTCCTTTAGGCTGGCTCAATCTTACGTCTTATTACGCCTCAGCCTTCAAGACAGGATCATACCCCACTCCGGCCAAAGACCAGCTCATAATGTGGTCGCGTCCACATGCTGCCTCGGCTTCTGCGTCAAACGACCCAGTCGGAAAACCAACCAATTACCAGATTGTATGTGCTTTGTTGATATCAATGAGGTGCTTATCTCGACTACGATAAATCTAGACTTCAGACAATGTCTGGGCCGTGGTTCTGGCGACCTCCCCTGCCACAGTCGTGCTCTCGACCTCGTCTAGTCATTCACAAACTTTCAACGTCCCGGCCGGCGTTTCTAAGTTAGCTGTACCCATACAACCTGGCGGGACTATGTCTGGCACACTAACTCGAGGAGGGCAGACCGTCATTGATCTGCAGGCAACAGACTTCACTTTTGAGGCTAACCCGACGACATATAACTTTAATGCCCTCGTTGTTGCCTCTCCCTAGTCTCATGTTCAGCATTCGCTATTCTCGACAAATTTTCGGCTGTGATTCAAATATACCATCTATAGTATTACATTTTCGAGCTTGAGTGCATTGTATCTATATATCTTCTGCTAGCTATCATGTACGCTGGTGTACGGCATACTTACCTTGCTTGCAAGGTTTCTCTTTCTCATGATACAATCAATTTGCAGTGCAAAAAATTGTGGACCACTCATGAGTCAGTGTGTATCACTTCAATTTGACTTCGGTACATACTAAATAATTGAATCTCATCTCAGCGAGATGGCTGCAGCAGCTCCCGGACTCGTGTTACACACTGTTGCTAGTTGTGATTGGGAAGGGGGGAGCGAATGCTTCAGGTAAAGCGTACGCAACAACAACCCTGTGAAGCCTTCTACGGGAGATAGTATGATAAACAGTCTAAACCCGGAGGGCATGTACTCCTGCTAATGGGCCGACCGGAGATCAGAATAAACGGTTGTAAGTGGGGGTGTTCTTTGCTCTAGATAACAATGACTCGGATCTCAAGCCTGTTACTAGGGCTGCGGTGCACGAAAAAAATCTGCCACACTGCGTTCCAGATATCCCTCAGCCTTGAGCATATAGATACTGTCCTTGTCGAGCCATGTCTTTTAACCTGCCAAAAACTAAATTTCCTGCCCCATACAACTTCGACGTAAGGCAGGGACATTGGAGTTGTCACAAGTTACCTCAAAATTGCCAAAAATGAAGCATTCTGCTATTGCACAATGACCGTCTGTATTCGCTTGAGTGAAAATTCTAACCAAGGAAAGAGTTCTACAACCACATGGTGTGAGTTAGCATCGTCAGGGAAACATTAATTACCGCCATAGTGATTATCTTTGTTTTTTAATGTGTATGGTCTGGACTCAGACGTACGTGGAATTGAGGGTTATACTCTACGGGATACTCGGCTAGCATCTTCTCGTCTTATCATACAATCAATGAAAAAATCAACCGGCGTGTGGGATCCTCTTCAGGTGCATTGCAATTTACCTCGCGTAGGCAACGTTTCACCTTCCTCTCGGGGCCTCTTCTCACTTAATACATTCGCATTCGCAAATGTGGCTACGCACCTCACAGGGAAGTGAAAGTCCCGACTACTATGTAGACTCTGGGGCCAAAGCCTCGGGCAGGTCAGGGGCTTCGGCTGCTCGATGACAAAGCGTCACGTGTCAGCAAGTTCATGCGTGTCACTGTCAGACGCTTAAAAAGAGGTATGCTATTGTCTGTGTTGGGGATGGCGACTGTTGTCCACTTGTTTCAACGATGTACTGAAGTTCGGAGGAGGACAAGTATGGTGGGAACTAGAACGAGACGAGTCTCAGCGTGAGTTAGGACAACGCTGAATATAAATACCTCAAACGAGACCAGTCTAGGTACATGTAAGTTAGGCTAGACGTCAATGACCTCAAGTTTGTCAATAGGGCTTGTCAGGAAATTCGGATCGCCATCGAACGTCGCGTGTTCCACATCTGCATGAAGCATATAAATCCTCTCCTTGTCGATCCACATGTCCTCCAACTCTGAATCAGTGCAATCAAACTTTCTGTCTGAAAATAGGACCTGGACGTAAGGCAGAGATGTTGTCAAGCTCTCTTCAAATCCATCGGCACTAATGTATGTGCATATCGTGGACGGCTCTTTCACCACTCGTCCTAGACCCCGACTGTTTGTCACAGCTAGAGGGCTAAAGTCCATTAGATGTAATATAAGCTGCGAGTTGCGCGTGCCGACAGGGAGTGCCTGCAAGACTCGATTTCCGTTAATGTGAATTTGGAAATGAAATGGGTGCCGGAAGATACGAGTATTTGAAGGACCCCAATGTTGCCATGGTATTGGCGTTGCTGCTACCATTTCGTTAAGGTCGAAGAAAATCCTCGTGGAAATGATGAAGACTTGAGTACTGAAAAATAAACCGGAACGAGAAGAAAGCGCAGTAAGGCATATGAGTCGATGTGTAGGGTCCGAGGTGCACATCGTCGCTTGGGCTTGCATATGCGGCTGTGAGTTATACCCAATATCATCTATCGGAGAAAGGTACCGTAGCATCAATGGGATGGGCATCAGGAAACACGCCAGCAATTCCGGCGTCTGGGACATGTTCTCAATTGAATAGAGATTCAAGTTATCGGTTATAACCAGTAATCGATTGTTGCCGAGGAAACAAAAATCAATTAAGGCGCCGGATCGGTTGGGTACTGCACCGCTGAGGATGCTCTAAATTCAGAATCAACTGTCAAGTCTTTCAACTATTTCAAACCAAAGCTCACACTTGATGTTGTCGAATATTTCCAGTCCCAGATCTGCAGCTGCCACACCTTGTCCAACGAAGTCCAATTTTCATCGTCCAAGCGACGCGACAGAGCGATATGCCTCCCAAAACCTTTGAGCTTTGCATTTGTCGTTTCAGAGTGGTTTTCCGAGTCGTCCGACCAAAATAGTCTCTCTCCAGCAGCCTGAGGGTGAACACCATCACCATCTAGGGCTCCAAGGTTAATATAGACTGTCTTGCGATGAATAACATAAGCGACAGCGATCAGGTTTTGTGCTGGGTCCATAAAAACATCAAGGTTGCATGAGTGTGGAACCGAACACAACGTTCCTGGAAGCCAGTTTCGCTGGATTGACTGTTGTGAGGGCTTTGGAAGTATCGGAAAGATCATGGCCGTATCTTCGTGTGTGGTCCACAAGCAGAAGTGCCCACCAGCAACAATGTTTTCTCGAGATAGCGGTGCCCTTGTTATGGGGACCGTTTCGAAAGAGTGGATGTCAACCTTGAACCATGCGTGAGCTTTGTCTCTTAAAAGTTGCAGACGCTTAGAAATAGGTATGCTATTGTCCGTGTTGGGGATAGCGAGCAACTGTTGTCCACTTATTTCAACGATGTACTGAAGTTCGGAGGAGGACAAGTACGTCTGGCGAAGGGTTCTACATATCTGCAAGAGGAGCGTCAGAATATCTAGAACAACGATAACATGAATGGCGACCCACAGATGTACACCGAAGAATATCTCGGTAAGGAAGGAAGCTCAAAATGCAAAACAAGAGTTCTTCAGCAAGAGACAGGAACCCTGTTTGTGGCTGCATCTCGTTATCCACTATGTACTAACACTTGAAGGCAACTTGCCCGCCCCTGATTACATAACCATTTTATGGTTATTGAAAAAGTCTATACTACAACTTTCACCAAGGGTCCAAGACAGCCTGCCAACGCTTCATGGATGAGCGACACAATTCCAAGGCGCGCCGGTCCACAGCAGGCTCGAGGAAGAAGGGGAAGTTGCGTCGTAAAAGCAACGGTGTCGTCCCTACAGCTGATGTCCCTGATCCCAACGCCGCGATCCTTGAATACAAGTCGCTCGAAGATAAGGAGCGCGACAGAAAAGAGAGGCTCGTGAGAGAGGTCTGCCCGTTACATCCTTGAAGGCTAGAAGACGCTGATACTGGCCGAAGCTTGCAGCACAGTCAGAATCCAAAGTATCGAGACAGAAGCGGAAGAGGCTGGAAAAGTATGTTGTGCGTCAATCTCCCTACCGTCTGGAAGAGTTGTACAACGGTGCTTGCAGGAAAAAAAGTTAAGAAAAGAAGAGAGACTTGTGATTTTTGAGAAGCTAGCGTATGTGAAGTTTCTGCATTTCATCGTCGCATCTTTACAGAGGTTTGTAGCCAGACACAAGCTCAAACTTCAAGCCTTGATCTTCAATCGTCATCTACTCTTGGTACAGGAGCCACATATACAGCTCGAGAATGCCAGGAAAAGCTAGAAGATAAGGAAGTACGTCATGCCATGGAGGGCCATCCCAATAAACGTCGACGGCGCCATAACGATTTCACTATTCATGAATACGGAGATAGCGAAGACGGATCCGATGCGATGGATGGAATTGGATTCGTTGAGAGAGCTGATCAAACACCAGAGCAACATGATGAACATGAACATGAGGGGCCAGTCACGAAGGAGTTCTTCACGGATCCTCCTACGGCTTCGACAGTCTCGCAGCCAGCTGAATCCACATTTACCGTTGGTGGAGCGCTCAAACGGAATCCTGATGGTTCTGTCGTGGCGCCCCTAGTCGTGAATAAAAAGAATGCAAAGAGTCGAATAGTATGTATGCCCATGCCCTAACCGAGGAACTTTCGAACTGATTTATTTTCTCGGAAGGCCTCCTTTCCGAGCTGGAAAAGAAGGGTGCCACACACAGGGGTTTCAGAACAGGAATCAGACTCGTCATTTGACAGCTCTGATTCGGCCTATGATACGGATGAAGAACACCACGACGACGATCGAGAAGGGGACATCTCAGCGGTGGGTTCAGAGGAGGAGGAAGAGTGTCCTTCACCTGCAAAGAAACGACTCGGATTCAAGGACTGGGCCGTAAAACAGCTCAACACAGCGAAAGGCCACGATGTTACTAAAGAAACCCCATCGTTACTCGAAATCGAGCATCCAGCCGCACCTGCATCTCAAAAACGAAAGCCGATATCGTCACAGCTGAATTCAATGCGCGGTCCCCTGGGTGAAGACCTAAAGCTTCCTTCTACATCTTTTGCCGAATGCATGACGAAAATTTCCTCCAAATCATCTTATAGAAGCATAAAGTCGGTGTCTGTCATTCGTCCCCTTGATATCCAGGAGTCCAGGATGCAGTTGCCTATCATTGCAGAAGAGCAGCCCATCATGGAAACCATAATGCTCAATCCAGTGGTGATCATTTGCGGTGAAACTGGTAGCGGAAAGACTACTCAGGTCCCACAATTTCTCTACGAAGCCGGGTTTGGTGATCCTACTGGAGGTTAGTTTGCCTGTACGAGTATATCTCATGATGACTGATGTTGATGTACGCAGAAAACCCGGGCATGATAGGCGTTACGCAGCCAAGGCGAGTTGCGGCAATGTCGATGGCATCTCGAGTGGCTCGTGAACTATCCTTGACCTCTTCCCGCGTATCGTACCAGATCCGATACGACGCAACCGTGTCTCCTTCAACTACGATCAAGTTTATGACCGATGGGGTGCTTTTGCGTGAACTTGCTACCGATTTCTTACTCTCAAAATATTCGGTGATTATCATCGACGAAGCGCATGAGCGTAGTATGAATACCGATATCTTGATCGGCGTCCTTAGTCGAGTAATCAAACTACGCGAACAAATGTGGAAGGATGGTACAGAGGGTACGAGACCACTACGGCTTATAATCATGTCGGCGACCCTACGCGTCGGTGACTTCGCAGAGAATCAGACCCTCTTCTCGTCACCGCCTCCAGTTGTCAATGTTGATGCTCGCCAACACCCTGTAACAATACACTTCAATCGGCGGACGTCGACTGACTATGTCCGCGAAGCAGTCAAGAAAGCGGCCAAGATTCATGCTCGTTTGCCACCGGGAGGTATCCTCATATTCTTGACAGGGCAAAATGAAATCCAGGGCGTCTGCAAAAAGCTCGAGGCACGATATGGCAGAAAAGCTCTGGAAGCAAGAAAGAAGAGGAGACAAGTTGTCCAAGCTTCTTCTATTTTTGCAGAATCCGTTACCAGTGAAGCTCCCTGTGCTGTCACTCCGCTTCACGGTGAGGAGTTTTAGGCAATAATCTAATGATTTTATCTCAAAAGGAATTTACAGCCGACGTTGAAGCCGAAGATATCGAGTTTGGCATTCATGAGCAGGAGTTAGCACTCGATGTGGACGGAGACCTTGCGGAGGAAGATCCCGAAGGCCTTGATAGTGATGACGAAGATGGCCTCAACGCTGAACTTGGCATCGATATCGAGGAGTGTGATGGTAACTTTTCGATATTTTGATATTTGACAAGCTCAAGTAACATGAATCTAGTCCCAATGCACGTCGTTCCTTTGTACTCGCTCTTGCCGAGCGAGAAACAAATGCGAGTTTTTGATACACCACCACCAGGCTATCGTTTGGTGGTAGTATCAACAAATGTCGCAGAGACCTCCCTTACGATCCCAAACATACGTTATGTAATCGATTCTGGTCGAGCGAAAGAGGTACGAGCATTTCTATCGATAGTGAAAAGCACACTCTGACAGTGTATAAAGCGACATTATGATATAGCGAGCGGTATCCAGTCTTATCAGGTCAGCTGGGTCTCCAAGGCCTCCGCCGCCCAACGAGCTGGTCGCGCGGGTCGCACAGGTCCAGGCCACTGCTACAGGCTCTATTCCTCCGCTCTTTACGAGCATTATTTCGAGTCATTTTCACAGCCTGAAATCCTGCGCACACCGATTGAGGGTGTCATTTTGCAGATGAAAAGCATGAACATCGACGCCGTTGTCAACTTTCCTTTCCCAACCCCTCCAGATAGACAGGTGTTGAAGAAGGCTGAGACGGTCCTCACTCGTCTTGGTGCCCTCAGTAGTACACCTCTCGTATCGCAAGCCGGGGTGTCTATGTCAACGATCGGGGGGCAACTGACGCCTCTAGGGAAGGCAATGAGCCTGTTCCCGCTTTCCCCGCGCTTCTCTCGATTGCTTGTTGGGAGCCAACAACATGGCTGCCTGCCCTATGTAATCTCGATCGTGGCAGCTATGTCGGTCGGGGACCCTTTTCTTCGTGAAGAAGGGTTAGACGTCGACAGCGAGTCCGATAGCGACGATGAAGGACTGGGACACATCAAGAACGCTTCCATTAGAGCGAAGGAGGCGAGGAGAGCCCGTCGGCGGACATTCTTTGAGTCTCAGCAGGTTCGTCTTCCACCTATCCGTCCAAAATTTTACTGAACACTAAAATAGATTCATGGATCGCTGGGTAATTTTAATAGTGACATTTTCAGGTTACTCTCGGTTGTCGGGGCCTATGAGTATTCTGGAGGCGGTCACGAGTTTTGTAAGGCCCACTTTGTAAGGCCCAAGGTATGTCTAATGGTCATATTATCCAGCTCACGGCAACATGACGGGAGACTACAGGCCATGGAAGAAATACGCAAACTGCGAGCTCAGCTGAGCAGCATCGCAGAAACAAATTTCCAAAACGCTGAAGTCCGCTTTAACACGAACATCCGACCTCCCAAAGACACTCAGGTAAGCGTTGTCTTGTCATGCATTCTAACTTTGGTGACATCAATTTGTTTAGCTCAAAGCCATCCGTCAACTGCTTGCCGCGGCATTTATTGATCAAGTAGCAGTACGGAAGGATCTTATACAAGAAAACTCGAGTGGAAAGCAGTTTTCGACTACTAAAGGTGTACCGTATGCGGCGGTGGGAGTACCCGGGGATGTTTTCATTCATCCAACGTCTGTGCTTGCAAATCGCTCTCCACCAGACTATCTCGTCTTTTCTGAAGTAGTCCAAACATCACGGACCTGGATCAAAGGTCTGTTTGTTGCCGCTGCAATTCTGATACATGCTGACAAACACGAAGGGCTAACGGTCATAAATCCTGCATGGCTGTCGAGTCTGGGAAAACAGAGTATGTGCACGTTTTCGAAACCTTCCAGAAACAATGCGGGAGTGATGATGTCTATACCGCGGTTTGGGCCAGATCAGTGGGAGCTGCCGCCCGTGAAAGCGTGATTATGATACAATTGTGTTATTCGATATGTATGCGATGCGGTCCAGAAATCACTACCCTGCGCAAGGGCGAAACGGCCGGTTCCGCTAAAATAATTCGCGCTCCCATGTGTGGAGCTCCCGGTATGCAGGATATTGTAGTTGCATGGTGGATGGGCGAACTGATGGGCTGACTGCCAGGCTGTTGTCGAGGTTCCATAATCGCGTTGTGCCGTTTTCTGATCGCGATTGCGAGGATGCGGCCATTTGGAGATTTGGCTTGCAATGGCATAGACCGTGACGCTGTCAGCCTGAGTGTGCCCATCAAGCACAGGGATCAACTGTTATCCCATGTCCTGATCGAGTGAGCAATCGTTTGACCCGCCCAGGCAAAACACTGACTCGGACAAGACTCGGAGTCTGTCCTTTGAGAGTGGCGACACGTTTTGGATCCATGTCTTTGTGTCCTACATTTTTACTGGGTGGTCGTATGATCCAGGAGTCGGTTCATCGTACCCACTAGTCGCAATCATGGCCATGTCTGGTAAGCAGATGACTGCCTCCAACTTGTATTCGTGCCCGAGGGATTACCGCTACTCCCTTCTCCACGCCCCACCGCCTCACACTCCTATCCCAGCATCCGCTTACTACTCGCTGACCATCTCGACTCCAACGCACAGACAACACAGTTTCTGCGTCGCCTCTTCAAGTTGGCTATAGTGCTAATCGGACCACTACCTCAGGACCATAAATGCAGGGTGACAGGAACTCCGTGATCACTGAACATATCAGCGATGCAGACGATACCTATATCGACGTACTCCTGCGCGCTGACATCATCGACAATGATTCCACGTTACGGCTGACAACCCCATGCATTATTGACACCGGGTTTTTTTACTCCAACTCGATTTCACCTCCACCAGTGAGCAGTCCTGCGTAACGTCTCTTGTGCCTTCGCAAGACTTGGCCATTCGTACGATGCTCGTAGTCTTTGTTTACCGGGCTGATTGCAGTGTTGTTATCTGCAACTGTATCCACGATGAAAGGATGGCGTGCTATATTCTCTATTGTACAATGTATTCATCACATTACTAGTCCAACCTCGGGCTGGATGCAAGCAACGTGGGAACGTATATTATCCTCGCAAGGCCGGAAGCTTGGAGGTGAATTACTTGTACAATTGAATGACGATATCCAAGCGATCGCCTATGGTTTCCCAGGCTGATAGAATGATGACTATGAGCACTGATCACCGAAACTCGAAGAAATATTACCTTGTTCTTCTTTGGTATAAAGATGCTTCCTTTCTCCTTCTTGAACCGTTTTGGAGGTGGCTGCGTTGTCCTGGTTTCATGTGGTCCAGAGGTGGAAGGTTCACCGTTCACACCTTCAGCCAAACGACGCTTCTGACCAACGTCTCTGGGAATCGTCAGATTTGCAGGAGGATCTTTCATCGACGGTTGCTCCTCAATCGTCTGTGAAGGTTTAGAGGAGGGAGGCCGACGACTAGACTCAGCAAAGCTTTTGGGAGTGACTAGATCATCTGGTTTGGGTGGCAAAGTCACGACTGGCTGCTTCTTGGGTTTCGGTGGTGATGGAGGCCGGCGAACTTGGGGGTTCACAGCTTGAGTGGTAAAGAAGTTAACATCCGCCTGTATCTCATTAAGTTCAGCGGGCGAAGGAGAATGTGAATGTCAGACCTCTGTGAGTAATGATCTTTCGCGAGCGTCCTGTACGATATTGCGCCAGTTCTCGTCGCTTCGCTCGAGAGTAGGCGCATGACCCAGAATAAAGAGAGATGAACGCGCACGAGTTATAGCGACATTCATTCTCCGAACGTCTGAGCGTCTTTAGCTGCCTGTACGTATACAGATTGAAACATCATACCCGACAGGAAACCGACAGATTGCACTCCGGGACCAGCACGAACACAAGAAAGGATGATGATATCTTTCTCTTGTCCCTGGAATCCATCAACAGTGTGGAAGTGTACCCTGCCCTTAATATCTCTCCCAAATCGTTGTTCAAAAGCTCGTTGGAGCTCCATGACTTGACCGCGGTACATGGAAACGATGCCAACGCGGAAGTCAAAGTCTATGTCGGAAAATTCCTTACACAAGCGTGCATACAAGGCGAGGGCGACTTGGCTCTCCGTAGCGTTTCTTAGAGAATGACCGTTTGTAGACGTTTCTAGTCCCCGGTTAACGTTGAAGAACCTGTATGTGCCGAATTTAGGATGTAAATGCCATGGCTGCTTGGTTTTGACATCCATATCTGGGCCATCCAAGAGTCGACCCTGGTAGAAGATCCTGCTGGGAAGACGGCTAATATCGGGGTGCATGCGGTATTGGATGCTAAAGACCATGAGCGTATAGACTACTAGTGAAAGACGGAAGACATACCTCAGGAGGTGAACGGCATCGGGGCGGTGTTTCTGAAGGCGCACGAAGAGCGATTGATTATACCGGTACTTACAGGCCTTCGATCATGATCAGCATATATTCGGCAGGACTGCTGAAGCTCGGCTTACCTCCTGAGACAAAACTGTGGGAGGAAGTTGTTGTGGATCTAGACAGGGCTCAATGGGATGTCGGGAGCACGAAGGCATATTACTTACCACCAACCATAATGCATCTTTGACAAGGAAACTTGAGTGGAATCAAGGAGCTCAACTCAATGGACTGGGCCGCTTCGTCGATGATGACCATTTCGAAATCAAGCTGTTCGAGCGTTTCATGCCCTGCACCTGACAAAGTGCAACAAATAACATCTGCCTCTTGGAGAACCTCCATCCTAACGCGCCTCCGTATAGCATCGAGCGTCCTAGAGTCCGATTTTTGTTGATCTTTCAACCGATCAAACTGCTGCGTCAGCGTCATCCGTCGTGAGTTAAGTTTCTTGATTTCTTCCTCCAGGACCACCATCCGGGCATTGTTGTCGCGAACAGAGGCCAGCTCAACCAACTTCTGCTGCTTGATCTGCTTGACCTGCTCGATTTCGCTTCGTAACACGTTTATCTCGTTGTGCGCATCCTTGGAAGTGTTGTTGGGAGTTTGCCCATTGAGCTTTTGTTCTACCAAATAGTCAAGAGAAACTTCTTTCACGCTGATATCGATAGCCTTTTCTGTTCCAACTCGGACCACCTTAAGGGAACTTGCTTTCCGTTGAGGGCCTCTGTATCCTTCTTTGAGACGGCCAGCAATTTCGTCGATGGCAGCATTGCTAGGTGCGCAGAGTAGGATTTTCTTCACGGACTCTGAAGAGGTTGCGGTTTTTCCAACATGAATGGATGTCGCTGCACGTGGACGCTTCTGAAGAAAAGCTTCGACGAGACCGCAGATGGTTGATGTTTTTCCAGTTCCGGGAGGTCTGTGGAGATTTTCATTCGAGATGCCGGTCTGATGCCATATAAAACTTACCCTTGGATGAGCGCAAAACCATCTATCTTAAGCGATCCCATTATAGCTCGTGCCTGCGGCTCGTTGACATGGTATGCGGACATGGTGTGCTGTACCTCGTGCTGCTGAAGGGGTGGCATACCAGACAGTTTCGGAGTTAATATCATTTGAAAGAGATCGTAGTGAGGCAATGCCATAAGAGCTCCATACTCCCGGTGAAGAGTGCTCAAGCTATCGAGCGATAAGCAGTTATTGCAACACAGACAGTAAAACGCACCTGAAAGCCTTCTTCAGGCTCCAAACAGTATTGATATGCAGACCTATGTCGCCCATAGTGGAATGTACGAAGCAGCGGAGACCCATCTGCGATCCAAATGGTGTGGTCCTAAAACTCTGAACCTTCATCATGATCGACTTTTTACCCTCGGGATGTCGGAGTAACACGACATCCGTCTCCCCCAGCCGCCAATCTTTCTGGACAGGCTCCGAAATAGTTGCGTCAAAGTCCACGAAATCATCGGTGAAGTGCTTGGAGGTGATTTTACAATCGTACACTCCTTCTACGTTTTCTTTGGCTTGAATAATTTGAGACCAACATTCTAGGAGTAACAAGGGCTCGAAAACTCGGAGATAGTGCTGATAATCTTGGAAGGTGTCAGGAACATGAAGCAATGGTGCTTTTTGGGCAACAGTGGGAGGGTTGGGACCATCATGGTCGTAATTCCAAGATAGGAGGGTGCGATGCAGTCCGGTAATGTCGGGCTTCAAACGCAATGCCCGACGACGCGCATCTTCTCGACGGTGGAGACGCTCCATAGTCGCACTCTTGGCTTGGTTTTGAATGTCCAGTAACTTTACTTGACGTCTTTCCGTGGGCTTCTTGACTTTTGGTGATCGCTGGAATTTACCCAAGGCGGCCAGACCGCCCTGCACGGTTTCAGCCTCAGATCCAGAATCACTGGAATATTCTGATGAAGGGGCAGAGAGGAGTGTTGGTGCTTTACTGGCGCTCGTCGACGTACTCGTTGATAACCGCTGGAACTTGGGAAATGCGCCCTTCATAACGTCGGGTTTGAATTGGTCATTATCAGTGGGTTTCCGACGAACGACATCACTTTGCTTTCGTGCTGCCGCCTGTGCCTTCTGCGGTGGGAGTTCGTGGGGTTTGGTAGGTCGAGCAGGCGGCGCACGAACAACGGAAACGACTTCAACTTCCTTCTCCTCGAATGACGTCAGTGCGTCCTCTAACTGGGCTATTCGACTTGCATCAAGTTTGGTCTTTGAAGTGCCGGATTTATCCTTGCGGGAAGCCTCAACGTGCCTGTTCAACTTGGTGAGAGAAGCTTCCGATGGAGGTATATCCGTTGTTCGAAAACATTCGAGAAGCGTCTGAAGCAGCGCAAAGGACTGATGGAGAAGCTCTTCATCAGAAAGCCGCAGCCACCGTGCAAGCTCTGTCAGCACTGGCTGCAGGTCGCTCATCATGTTCTTCCCCATCCGGGAAAGTTTTCGAACCTTCCCTGTTAATAATGAGGACGATTCATCTGTAGCAGTGACGCTAGCAGACTCCATTACTCTCCACTGAGCCAGAAGATCTCTCCCAAATATGAGCGCATCTCGCATCCAGACCGTCATGTCCGGGATTTCAAAGTACTCTGACCAGAGGGGTGTCCGTTTGAATATCACGGTAATGGACCGCGTCATCAAGTTCCACAGACGAGGTATTTGTGCTGCAGGCGCTTCTTTGTCTTTTGACCGCAGGAATGAGCTGTCGTGTAACAGTCCGTCTGGACTGGAGCACAAAACCTCAATGACGTCGGTGAGACACTGCACAAGCGATTTGGAAAGGCTGCAGGCCTCCGGTACCTGTGGCGCGTAGTGAATGTATCGTTCCAGGAAGCTGAAGATGCCCTCAAACGAAGAGTCTGAGAGATTGGAAAGAAGGGCACGAAAGCAATCAATCCGAACGTCGACATCAAATGCTTGGCCAACAAGCGTCTTCGCAGCACCTTGGAGGTCTTCAATGGGAGACAGCATCAAGACCATGATATCACGTGCGACTCCAGGTCGACCCAAGACATCAAGAACGAATGACCTCTGGTTGTAGTTTGCTAGCTTGGATACTACATCAAGAAATCCGCTTCGAGAAATATCGAGGCATCGATTAATGGCATCAAAAGCTTGGGCATTTGGACTCGAAAGAACGAGTCTGTACGCGGCTTTGTTCAAGAAGTCGATATGAGAGAACTGGGCAATAATGGCAATAATGGCGATGACGCCATCTGTGTCATTTGTCTGTAGAGACTCATATGTCTTCTTCCACATTTGTTCTCTAATAGCACAGACGGGGAACACCTTCGTGCGCCCTGCCAAGAACTCGCAGGAGGTTGTGATAGATTTGGAAATTTCATTGGCGTCCTGAGTCAAAGACGTCGTGATGAGCTCACGAGCAGCGCCGCGAACTTCTTTCCACTGCGAACTTGCGTACAAGCGACTAAAAGCCACCGAAATGAAAACCTCTGCATGAATGTCGAGTACACTTGAAACTGCCATGCGCCGTGACAACGTCTCGTCAGACTGAGTTTTCCGCACCTGAGCGGCTAGTAACTAGGAACATTCAGTATAACGTTGGACAGGAAGATGAAAATACTAACTCGGACAGCAGAATACATGATCGCTGGACGTGCTTCCTGAAACCGTTCGTGCTGCAATTCCTCACAAAGAAAATCCACGATTCTTGCTAGAACATCCCTATATATGGCAGGATCGGATATTGTTGCAAGATACTCCCCGAACCACGACAAGAACCATGGTTTTTCGCCTGCCGACTTGAGATCCTGTAGCATGTTACTGAAGGAAGGATTGTCCTTGATTGCATCGAAAACGACCTGGGGATACTCTGGACCCTCGCCTTGCCATAACTTATTTCCTAAACGCTTTAGCAAGAAGAGTAGACACTTTAAGATATCAGAAAAATCTAGTTCCACATTTACTGGGCAATCAATCCAACAAACGAAATCAACTCACGTCGCCCAGTGTCGTGTAGATGGCCTGTCACGATTCTTCGATATCCAATTTCTTCAGATGGTTTTGCAAGAACTTCTGTTGGGAGATGTCGCAGAATGTGGCTGAATCCAGCCCAAAGTTCGCTCGAGTCGGAGGAGAATGAGTTCGATATGACACTGTCCGTTGTCGTTCCTTCGCCTTCGCGAGACAGTGTCAAAGCCCTTGTGACCGCCTGGAGTGCCAATTCATGTCCAGCAACAAACTGGTGTTCTAACATTGGGACCTGGGTGCTCTTGGTGATTTGAGCCTTCGCCCACTGTCTAACGGCAGATGATTCATCCACTACGAGTACAAACAAACCAGGAGGAGGCGGATCCAGTGGCCAGATTGAGATGGGCGGGCAGGCACGAATGAGGGGCAAGACCCGAGGGTCGCGAAAGACACGCATGTTTGAGACCATGTGGTATAACAGAGGTTGAGGCACTTCTTGAGGTGTCCGAGAAGCCAATCTAGAGCTGGACAGGTCTACTCCAGTGCGTACGAGAGCCTCTACGACTACCGATAGTTCCCAGTCATCGAACTTGCTATAGAATGATCTGAGCACATCATCAGAGAATGCGCCGAAATAACTGCGGGATGGTCAGTTGAAAACACGCATTCTAAGTACTGTCTCGTTGGGACACTCACGTTGTCCGAGAGCTAGCCTTCACTTCCCCAAACCCTCTGATACACTGACAGCATCCTGAGAGACAAGACTTCAACCTTCTTTTCCAATCATCCACTCTGGGACTGTCGTATGCAAAGAGCCTTAGTAGAAAGGTAGCAGCGCCAATGGTGAGCTGGTTGGCGCGACTGCAAAACCAGTGGTAGGTATTATCAGGTGCAGATGGTGGAATATTCATTAAATATAAGTATAACGGCTGAAGAATATCTTCTGCTCCATCGACCGTATTCACGGGCGTGTCGCGAACTGAAGTAAGTAACGTCTTGACTTTGGAGAGTTCGACATCGGATGTCATGAACGAAGTTCAGCGTTCAGGTTGGTAGTTGAAGTTTCTGAAGGAAAGCAGCAACCAAAAGCGGTTCGAGTCACGAGCACTACATATGTATTTGCAGCTCAGTAATAAGCCGATATGATCTCAGCCAGACGGTGTTAAGGTCTTCTCAGTACAATAACTCGTGGGCGCCTCATCATCACAATATGGATTCTTGTGATGTAGAACGTCTTAACGAACTCTTGGAGCAGGATGTAGAACTGCGAGAGGTACACATTTAATTTTTATAATAATATGGGAACTCGCTGATCACCGCTGACCTCCAAAACTTCCCCCTTCTAGAAAATCAAGGAGCAAGTGACGGATCTGGATAAGAAGACTCGCAACATGGTCGGGGTTCTCAATAAGATCCATTCGACACCTCCCGAGTCAAGTTCTGCTATTGCTAACTCTTTCGGCTGATTGCCAATGCCTATCTTAGTTCCAGGTCTACTTGATAGTGTGCGCCCAATGTTGCACAGTTGTCAGACCACCAGTGCTGCAATGGCTGCACTCATCCCCCCTAGCCAGTTCTGGCGATGGAAGGAAATGTGGACTAACTCTTTGCGCACTGCCATCTTTTCAGCTGCCTTGGTCAAATTTCTTGCAACAGGGAAACTCATTTCCCTGCCAGAAGTCTGCCAGATTCTAGGGAGTAAGCATTGTTGTCCTATCTGTGGTATGTGCATAGTAACTATTCTGTCCCGGATTCCAGTCAAAGATGAATGGAAGGGCCGATTTGCACTGCCCGTCGAAGATTATCTTCACGGTCTGATAAGCCTTGTTAACGAGTTGGTAAGTCGGATCATGTTAATTTGAATGCATTCTGTTGTTGTTTTCTTGCAACAGCCTTCTCCGATAGCTTTGGCGATTTTTTACCCTCACGATACGTTCAACTCACTCATTATCATTCTGTATAGTCTCGTCTCGCTGTAAACGCAGTGACCCTTGGGAACTTTGAAGCACCTATTCAGATATCTATCTTTGTGAAAGATCTATTCGCCGGATTTTCGATGGTTAGTTTCAAGTGTATAACTGGAAATAGCTCCAATGAATTTGATGGTGTCCAGCTGAATCTAAAGAATGACACGCTCCGGCGACGTTTTGATAGTCTGAAATATGATCTCAAGAAAATAGAAGAAGGTGGGCTCACACCGTGTGCGGGCTGTATGCCACAGTCTTTGACTACCTTTTGTTCAGTGGTATACGATGTCTCGCTCCGGAAATTGGCACCTCCACAGGGAGGACATCAAATGTAAAACAACTTTAATGTAACAACGTTCGACAATGTTGTGTTCGCAATATCAATATTTGGATACTCTGGTAGAAATTGTACTAGTAGATGACTTGACCCTATCAACGGCGAACCCACTAAGAGATTCGAAATTGACGTGATGATAGGGTGGCGGGGGCCCTCGGTCATTGCTAGGAGTAGACTCCGCGACAACTGTTTGTATTCAACTCCAAGACCGACATCCACGTTTCCACAGCTTTTCGTTCCACTTCGTACATGAACTCACCTAGAAATACTCGCTAACAACTATTTTCTGCACCTCATATAGCTAAAGTCAACAAGAATGGATAGAAGGCGTGTACCACCGCGACCTCAGGAAGGTATGTTCTCACGCTCAGTTCATCGCCCTCGAACAACCCGAACGGTGCGGACTGCTCACTTAGCATCAGAGGTAGAATGCTGGTCGCAAGCATCTAAGTCATTGGTATCGTTCTCCAATATTTATGCCAGCCCTAGCAGCCTCGAAACTATCGGGCGCGTCAACAGACTAATCTCCGCGTGGCCCACTGATGACGTCCTTCCGGCTGAAGGGTATGATCACCTGAAAACCAATTACAAACGGCTGTCTTCAGCCTTGAAAGATGTTCAACACATTAATGAAGAGGAAGTCAAGTACGCTGATTTCTCAGTCTCCCCGTAAAGTATCACATTTTTTTTCCAGGGCTATCGATAATGTTATCGAAAAACTCGACGTTTTGATAGCCCTTCGAAAAGCACCAGAGTTGCCTTCGCAAGGTAATATTGTGATTTTACTCTAATCTTTAGACTCTTGCTCAGCCAAGCACATTTTATTCAGAGAAGCGAAACAAGCGCCCAAGGCCCCCATCGCCTAGTACTGCCACAGCCACGTCAGTTACGCCACCCCTTATGTCTTCCACGCGGCCTATGACAACACAAGTAACGTCTTCGCGGAGCTCGACAGGCCCTTCTCCTGCTATCCCATTTTCGAGAGAGCCAAAGGCTCGCAGAGAAGCTCTTGCGAAGCAGCTGCCGTTACAAGAAGGGCGAAAAGTTGCGTTCCATCCACCTGCGGGAAAGGCAGCTGACGGTAGCACGGCTGACGCTGATGAAACATGGATCTTGGCTGTTATCACAAAGTGTATAAATCAGGATAAGAATCGGTGGGGCTCATTTTGGGGGGATGTTCTTCTAAGCCTTATTATTTACTAGGTATGAAGTGCAAGACGTTGAACCTCAAGAAGACGGACAGCCCGGACAGTAAGTATTCATTTTCCATCATCATCATACGGAATAGACCGCTTGATATCAAATATCATCCTCAGATGCTATAACACAACCCTTCGAGCCATTATACCACTACCGGATCCGAACGCCTCTCCAACAAGTGCCGCGCATCTGAATGCGTATCAAGAATTCCCTGCTGGTTCGACTGTCATGGCGCTCTATCCAGACACGAGCTGCTTTTACAGAGCTGAGGTCATATCCCCCCCGAGAGACGTACCAGGACGCGTAAGATACTCAAACTTTTACCGCGTTTACCTGACTCATTTAATTTAGGGTGTGACCACGAAGACCATTGCATCGTACTACCAGCTCAAGTTTGAAGATGATGACGACCAAGAACATTCTGTTGCTGCACAGTGGGTTGTCGAGTGGCCCAAATCATGACTATATCACATGTCTTGGCATTAAGTATCTCTATTTACCATGATTTCTTGAATGTCTATGATGTTCCTAGGCCGTCTGCCAGACCGATGGAGATCGGGTTTAGTCTGACTTTGCAACAATGCGTTCGGGACCCCGGACACTCGTTCATATTTATGTGACCTATGACGCGTTTGCAAGTTCTTACATATACGCCGCAGGAGGTGACTCGTTTTGCTTAAACACCATCATGTCTATCGCTCGACAACTTCTACACGAGATCCGCCCTATCTTTCGGATGCTGGAGGAACCTTTTGGCAGGTCCGCTGTAGGATCCATGTACCAACAGCGGTCTCTTTTTGATGACCCCTTCTTCCCCTCTCCTGCTGCCATACGTCCTCCAGTTGACGTAACAGAGGAAGGAGACAAATACATTATAGAAGCTGACCTTCCTGGTGTTAAAAAGGAGAACGTTGATATCAGGGTAGGTGATGCTGGCCGTAGTGTCACCATCCAAGGTAAAACCTCCTCTCGCCAAACCAATGGAGAATCAGACACTACCGCTGAAACGGCTGGCAAGAACTCAGCTGAAGGTTAGTGAATTTCCTTCACACACCGACGAACTATGACTGACACATCCTCTCAGGAGCCGTGGCAAAGACAGAGACAGGCACGCAACTTGCGATGGAGCGCCAATATCCGGGCAGCGCGACCTTCATTCGCACCGTCTGGCTGCCTCGTCCCGTTGACAGCTCCAAAGTGTCTGCAAAGCTCCAGGATGGTATCCTCACCATGACCGTCTCAAAGGCTGAGGATCAAGAGAGTATCAAGGTTCCCATCGAGTGATTTTTTACAATTACTGATTGGCATCAGTATGGCAAACGTTTATTCTCACCTGCACAATGTTGTTCCTACTCCCTATCTCACTTTTTCTTGCTTCATAATGATCTACCTTCATCACTCAGCTCACACGATTACCGTCTTGTATTAGTAGCGGTTCGCTTGTATGCTTCGCCTTGGTGTTTGATTTGTATGTACTTGTACTTATAAGTTACAGAGCTTGGTCCTCACTCAGTCCAAGTACTGAACATGACGTTTGTTTCACTCTCGCTGAGTCCTGACTTGCTCTAGCCTTTATACAATGTGGTTTTTTTGGCCAGCCCCCAACTTACTTAATCCTGGCATGTTTTGTGTGCACATAGTACCCGTTGTGCCTTCAGCACGAGAAGCAAAAGGCACTTCGTGCTAAAAAGGAGCTTCTTGGCCGGCGCGCGATGATCATTGTGAAGGCTCCTTTAGGTGCCTTATGTAATAACCATAAGTTTTGAAATAAATGATATTTTTGAAAAAAGTGCTTGTTACAAGGAACGAATGGTCACTGCTGCCGAGTCTAATACTTCTACGGTTTCAACTTTTAGCAACCAAGGTCCAAGACATCGATATATCAGCGCTATCTTATACTGTTGTTCACTGTCTCATGCATTCAACTCCAACTTACGTGTCGCTCATGACTCTGGGAACACGATGAGGCAAATGTCTAGCCTATCCAATACTCTATTACTCCCTGATTTGTGCGTGGCGGAAGCTCACTATGCAGAGTCGAACAGGCGCGGTGACCTTTTTCGACGCTCTCCCATCCCTCGATTTGCATTAATTTCAAGATTGCTCGTACCATGTTTCCTCACACGCAATTGAAGACATTGCTGGTGCGGTCAAAATGTTTCCTGGGAAACACGAGGTAAGTATCCAGCCTATTCAACACCCTATCACCCACCAATTTACGCGTGCTAAAAGCTCGCTATTTAGGTCGAACGTGCGTACCCTGCTCGACGCTCTCTCATCCCTTGATTTACGTCAACTACAAGATTGCTATGCACCATTTTATCCTCACGCGCAGTTGAAAACATCGGTGGCACGATCAAAATGATCCCTGGATGCCTGGTCCTCAGAAATGGAGTTATGATGACAGATTAGCAGCAAGTGGAATATTTTGCCCTTATGCACCCTCGAAGTAGTAATATCTTATGTATCAAGATGACTTTTCTTGAGCAAAGAACCTTCTGGTACGTCACTACGTTACCATCGAATGGCGCAAGGAAAGATCCTCGTTGGTATTAACAGTTCGCAGGCTGGGCGTTGATGATTAATATTGGGCGCACTTGTCCGTTCTTGTTTGACGCTGGTGTAGTTTATTTCCGTCTCGTTCATGGGCGCAAGTAATATATCTGAACAGCACAATAACGTGACATATCATATCATTGTTCTTGATTATCAGAGCATGAAGAAGCTCACGTTGTAGGCCTGTGTCCTTGCTGTGTCCCATCAATGTTTCAACAGCAATATCGTTGTATGATGAAGCTCTACATAATCGGTACGACTCACGTGAAATCAAGCCAGCTAAGCAGTTGATACACCTTTGACGGATTCTAGGTATTACAAGCGTCCAGTCGGTCGGTACCCACTGTGCCAGTGCATTGGGTGTGCACATCTACTACGTATAACCTTATTTCCAAAGGTACTTTTTTGATGCAATCTTGGAATACATCGCCTCACTGATAGATCTTCAATGCCTTCATATATTTCGTACGTTTCTTTTAAATTCAAAATCATTCGATAATAAGGTTTGCTTCGATCAAGGACTTTTGATCATGAAATTGCTTCTCCGTTCTAACTGTTCCATCGACAACAGTTGATGCAGCCAATCAAGATTCTCACCCAAGGAACAGATACCCAGACTGACTGCTATAAAAGCGCTGGATGATGGTGTGTCTGCACTAACACCATACGCCCCATCCAGATATGACTGTAGGCTCAAATGATCCCGCTTGGGTGCCGTTTATCAGTTCTGCGAGTATTAACAGCTATTTTACAGGTCCGTAGAGAGCAAGTGGGATGAATATGGTGACGTCTCACTATCACTGACTGATTTTGCAGTTGTATCTTCTACCATGATGCTATATGATTGGGGTGAGAAAAACTATACTTTCCGAGGGGCATGATATATTTATACGGCATCCAAGTATTGACATTCAGACAAGAGGTAAGTTGCAGTTTCATCGGCGCAGCCGTCTCACTTATAATGCTTCAACAGTTCGAACTGGTCTGGGTAAGCAAGGTCCTACATCAGAAGCAAACTGGATAATGCAATTGGCTTGGAGCAGATGCAACACTGGTCCTTCATGACCGTTCTTTATGTTTGTGTACGTTATGTTATCAATGCGGTCGAGATGCTGAGTCGACTTTAACGTATGCTAGGTGCGCTACATCGGAATACTATATTCTGTGTAAGTTAGCAAGGCTAACAAGTTGACATTGTACTGTACTAATAATCCATATTCCACCATTAGGATCATGATATTATGCATGTATCCCCAAATACACTGTGTTCATTTCTTCTAACCGGCGGCATGTAGGGAATATCCCACACTGGCTGACAGATGCAGTGGGTTTTCTGCGCTGATGGCTGCCATTCTCATTCAATTACTAACTGCACTCCCACACAGAAGTGAGTGACATTCTCAACCGCCCTATTATGTCGAGCATAATGACTGCAACAGCTGTAGGTTCATTTGAAGCATTGAGTCCATTAATGAATTTGGTTTTCAGGCCTTATTGTTTACTTTATATGGGAATGGACGCCTATCGTAGCCAATGCTATTCTGGGAGGTGAGCTCACCTGTGATACCTTGCTGAGACCGACCTAACTGAAATATTATACAAGTCATAATGATGATTCGGATACATGCGATGTATGGACGATCCAAAAAGATGCTCGCCTGTCTCGTTCTTGTCTTGCTCGCTTCCACGATCGCCTCCGTCGTTATGGTTGCAATAGCAAACATCGGTGTTTCAGCGGGTAAGCTTTAGTTATCAATGAAACCTTCAAGCACATGCGACTCATGGACAAATACCAGAGGAATTCGTCCCTCTTGGCTTCCATATATGTCTTGCCATATATGCTAGAATGAACCATCACATGAACCAGATGGATCTGATTTTCGAGAGTATGATATCAACCGCTATATGGGAGATCCTCACCTTCATCCTTGCATTCTGGGTTGTCTTAAAACACTTCCGTGAATTGCGACAATCTCCGACAGGACCGACCATTGGGGACTGTTTTATGGTGTTGACCAAAAGTCACGCGTTTTACTTTGTAGTGTGAGTTTGGTTATTTAGATGTTATTATCTTGTTTCGCTGAAGTTTTGCATGTGCTAGCTTTGCCGTTGTAGCTTGCTTCACCCTAGGCTCAACTACAAATATCCGACTCATGGTGCGCCAACCTACAACTAAGCATCTGTGTCTGTCCGCTCATCATCATTTCTACAGTTCGCACAGTCTGTAGGAAGTGAAGTTTATATATGTACTCTCCAAGTTGCCCAGGCATTGCAGATGTTTGTGCTGGGACCGCGTCTGATCCTCAGCATTCGCAAATATCACGCCAAGCTTGTGGCCAGGTCCGACGAGGGAATAGGCATGACGACCATTCGTTTCCAGGCTGGTGGCGATGTGTCAACTAGCGGAGATGTTTAACACGGGTATCCAAATGACCGGTTGTTTTGTGGTGGTATTTATGTGGTGATTTGGAGGATTGGATTAGGATGCTGTATTACTATTAGAATTATCTGCCCTCAGCTATGAACGAAACGTCTCGTGATCTATATGTTCTCTTTTGCGCACACCTCAAGTTCACGTTTCTGATTGTTTTATTTAATAATAAGCAATTTCCTATAAATAAAGTTTCATGCACGTGTCATTTGTCAGTACAGACAAAGACAATAAACTTCGTGAAGTTTGACGTTCGAGTCTAGACTCGTGACCAGTCTGACGTACGTCACATGAGAGTGGGGAATTTTTGACGTAGTCAGACTGGTCGATCTCGGAGAGATTTGGCAGGCGAAGCACGGAGTTTGAATTTTAGCAGGTGCCGGTTGTGCCGGGTGTCGTCGTACATCCAGACATTGTACAGACGCTATACTGTTTTGCTACATCTCTATGTTATGACCATGAGTTTCAACATTGGTTCTGTATTGCCTATGTCCCTATCAGCTTTGAACGCTCTCGAAAACCTTCCAACGGACTTTACAAACACACTTTCAATGATACAGATCCAGGCTGCCAGCAAGTACTCGAAGCTTTCGCGCACCTTGATTTTGTCTCGAAAGGCACCGTTATTTCAACTCAAGGCTCTCGTATCTTTGCTTGCAGGAAGACATGTGGTTCTTCGAGCTGCAACGGGCTCCAGAAAGACACTCTGCATGATTTTACCATTGCTTCTCTCCCCCGACATAATATGGAGCAAATGGTATCATTTAAAGTATCCTATTTCAATTTTAGTGATGCAGCGCAAATGCAAGAAAGATGTGGTACTCTATGCAGTGCGCGAACGAAAGTTTCTGAGTGATTGATAGTCGACAGTAACTATGTAGTACAATTACTTCGACCGGCACCTGCTAAATTGAAACTCCGTGCTTCGCCTGCCAAATCTCTCCGAGATCGACCAGCCTGGCTACGCCACTCGACTTGTCCGTGGTTATATAAGCCAGGCTGGTCCCGAGCCTAGTTCGAGTCTCAAAATTAGGGTATGCAGAAAGAATAAAGGCTACTCTCGATTTAGGGGCAAGCGAGACCACGTGACTTCGCGCCACGCGAGGGTGAGGCTGTGCCATCGTCCCCCTTCTATGCAAGAGAAGATACCACTATACCTTTCAGTCAAACAATAAGGCGTAAGGGCAACGACGCAGGCGGCAGGCCCCCATGACCCACTTCAAAAACCTGAATGAAATTAAATCTTCGGACGAGTACCGTGTCTGAGGACCCTAATTTCATGGAATCTACTCTTGTGCAGCACAACTTGTACCAGTGATTATCAAGCTTTCTGCGTGGTCGTTGAGGTAAATCGATCGGTGGTCGGGTGAGAGCGCTTGAGAAAGAAAATGTAAGTTATAGCCAAGCCTCGTAAGTTGTGTGATGCCCACATGTTGGACACATGCAAAGTGTTCTTCCTCCGCTCTGCACCCGAAGCGGTCAGCTACAACAATACTGCGTGACCTGGGTCCACTCCGAACCAAATTTCACCAGGTCTCCCGGTGATGGCAGCATACTACGCCACTCCTTCAAGTTCCATAGTCGCCCACACCTCTGCCTTACAACCCTATGGGCAATGCTCTGAGCTGAGCGTTCCAAACCCAAACGTTAGCGTCTATGATCTACCAACGGACTCCGAAAATGAAGCAGAGGTGGATGAACTGGAGTCCGACACAGATCCCGAAGACGAGCTCGCCGCCAGCGCCTCCGCTAACCAGAAGAAGAGCGGACGACGGCTTGGAGAACGTGTCCCCGGGACAACTCTACTCCCTCCTTCTAGAGTAGAGAACATAGTTCAACCGGATAGTACGTTGAACAACATATCTTAATCAGCGCTCGCGTTGAGTAACTTTTCAGCCAGCATTACTATGTCGAAGGAGGCGCTGTTCATTTTGTCGGTGGCAACAGTGAGAGAACCTGTTTGGCGGTTTTGCAGTGCATCTGAACGTTGCGTCTTCACTTGCAGGAGGAATTCATAAAACGAATGGCCCAAGCTGGCCACAGACAGGCGGCAGCAAAGCGTCGAGGAACTGTAAATTACTCAGATTTGGGTGAGTGAAAGTGTCTTTTCTAACTTTTTGACAATAACTGTCCGTCAGCGTGTTCCACTCAACAATATCAAGAGTTCATGTTCTTGCAAGGTTTGTACGTCATTCGTCTGTCTCGTATCGTCTAACACAATTGTTCCAGACACCATACCTGAGCCGATATCCTTAACAGAGGCACTTGACAGACGGGCAATGAAGGAGAAGGAAGACTTGGAGGCCAATCCAGCGATGTCCACCACCCACCGACAGTCACCTCCTTTCATAGCAGTATCTGCACCTCACTTAAATGGGAAGCCAAAAGCCAAGCCAAGACCGTCAGTCGCTAATGGCAGAGAAACGTCAAGTGCAAGTGCAAATGGAAGTTCTAAAAGAGAGCATAGACGGAATGAGGACGGGATGGATGGTGTCGTGTCAAGAAGCCGGAGCACGAGAGTCGCGCATGAGGATCGTTATGCCGGGGAAGAGCACGCGTCGAGTGACGTGGGCAATGAAACAGGTGTACATCAGGCGGCTCCATCACCGAGGCATTCAACCTCAGGCCTCCAGGACACAGGACGGTCACCTCGCGAGTTTGCACCCAACTGGCCTGGTCATTACACTGGCCCCGCAAGCGGCTTTCTGCAGGATGCACATGGAGGGTTTAGTCGAGGGATTGCTAGCCAGAATCCCGGGCGTACTATTTACTCGCAGCAATCACGTCCAGAAAATGGATCGTATCAGTAGCATGTGCTGAATTGTTCCTATTGGCTATTCGACGCCAGTATACTTAGACTTATCCGCGTTACTGTAACCTTATCTTATCTTCAACGAACTATTTGGCACAGCCATTCGTATCTTGACTTGAACCTTCTTTGAACCTTACCCCAAGGCTATCAGATCAATGACACACACTTTAGCAAGCCTCCCAATCATCGACATCGCACCTTACCTCGAGACTGAGCGTGACCTGGTGAAATGCCAGTCCACATCAGACGCGCTACACAATGCCTGTGTCAAGTACGGGTTCTTCTATCTAGACATTTCGCAATTCATAGATCCCTCAGAACCTGAGGAATTGACCCAACTAGCCCGAGAGTTCTTCGCACTGCCACAAGAAGAGAAGGATAAGATTGGTCTGGAGCACCAGGATAATGCTAGAGGTATGTCACAGTTTGAGTGGTCTCCGAACCAGAAATCTTGAGCTTCTTATCTAGGATACCAAAGACTCAAGCAGAATGTGACCGACGGCAAGGCGGATAACCACGAAGGAATCGATTTGTACAAGCCTGTTGAGAAACCAGACAAATCCAAACCACTGTGGGGAGAGAATCAATGGCCTGATATCCCTGGATTTGAGCATAAATACGAGCAATGGATTGAGAAGATGAAGAAGCTTGGCCTCATTGTTATGGAAGCGTACGTTCTTGCTAAATCCATGGTATTTTCTTCCCTATATGCACTCTCGTAGGATGTCTGTTGGACTCAAGATGACAACAGAAGAATGGATGGAGTTGCGAGCTCAAGTAGACGATAGCTTCTGGGTAATGCGAATAATCGGTGAGCATTATTTGGCTGAAGTTCGTAAACATTGGCCCTGCTTAGCTACGTGAAAGGCTATCCTCCACTTCCAACTGACGACGATGGTTTCTCCTGTGGAGCACACAAGTGAGATGTTGTTGGCTTTCTGATATCTAGATATGCTGATGCACATGCATGAACAGAGACTATGGCTGCCTAACGTGAGCTACGAATGAAAGCTCAACAATCATGTCCCTGACGTCGATTCCTAAGCTTCCTATACGCCGATCCTACTAGAAGTGCTCTACAAGTGTTCTTGCGACAATCAGGCACGACAGCATCAGATTTGGACGGCCTGCCAGCAGAGCATGGTACAGAAGAAGGGATGTGGATAAACGCAGATCCTGTTCCCAATTGCGTCGTTTGCAATATCGGCGAGAGTATGTTGCTGGTATTTCAAGCGTCCTCGCTGGCTAATGTCAATCACTCAGTGTGGGAGATCTGGACAAATGGATTGTACAAAAGCACGTTGCACAGAGTAGTTCACAGAGGATCAAATTATCGGTAGGTGTCGCGCAGCTTTTTGTTGAACTATTTCTGATTGATTTGTGTAGTGTCTCGTGCGAACCTCCCATTCTCTGCGATATATTCGTTTACTGATATACCGACAGAATACCGTTCTTCTTTGAGCCCAACTTCACCGCGAATATCGCCCCACTTCCAGCAGCTCTGCGTCTTGTGCCTTCTCAAGACAAAGAATCATCAAACGAAGGACAGAGCTACAAATCCGTTGTATATGGCGATTTTTTACTCAGGAAAGTTGATAACAATTTTGCATTAGATGGTAAAGGGAAGTACGATTAGTGATGATCATTTTCGTAAATAAGTGTTGATACAGGAGTTGTTTGTCTCGCCCTCGAATTTTATCATCCCAGTGCCTATAAACTATGAGATCTGAGGCTCCGTATGCAGCTGCTATGTATGAGTCGCCAGCATACTCAATTAGATTGCCGTGCTTGTCCGGCGGAATCATTTCAGGAGGCATATCCGTCACTGTAATCCTCGTAATCAATGAAATCACCATCATAATCCTCCTCTGTGTCAGTGAAGTATTCTTCATCGCTTTCATATTCATCCCAGCTCACATCGGCCACCACCTCTCGCAACAACTGCACGTCCCGGGCGAATATACCCGAGGTTGAAGTGATCGTAAGGTGCTCTAACCCTCGGCCTTCGTTGACGCGATCCATGAGCACGTCGAGGAAGTCAGAAGGCCGCATCCAGTTGAAGAGGGAGGAGTCGAACTCCAGGTCGTGAAAGACAAGATGGGAGAGTGCTGGAGAGAAAATGGGCCCCTGCTGTGAACGCCCGCCTACGGACCGCGACACACTGTGCTTCCGTGAACGCAGGGATTTGAGAAGTTCTTCGAGAGCTTGGTTTGGGCCTCGCAAGTACATGTATGCAAGATTACGAGCACCGCCACGGGTAAGAATATCAGCCCAGAAGCCATCCCAACAAGCGAAGAAAAAGTCGCAGTACATAGCCTCGATACTCCCAAGAGGAACGAGCCTTCCCAAGTCACTAAGGATTGTTCTCCTCATCTCAATGGGAAAGTCAAAGTCAAGAATGACAGGGCACTCCGCCGACAAATCCGCATCATGACAAGGCATTTCCCTCGCCCATGAAAGAGGGTTTCGGATAGTGCTATAATGCAAACGAATGCAACTATTAGGGGAAGATAGTTGCATGGAACGAGGGACTTGTCGAAAGTCATTTGGAGTGTCTTTGAAACAACTTTCCAAGGCACGAGAGATGATGGGGAGGCTCAAATTCCATTCTTGGTTCGGATCTCCTGAAGATGCTCGGCATACTAGTCGAACTTCCGATGTTGTCGATTCAATGCAAGCTAGCACGTTGGCCACTTCCAACATTTTTGCCGTCAAACGCAATTGTTTCAAGTGGAGGAGTTGAACATTCATGGTATGGGATGTGTGGGGTAGCGACGACGTATGGGGGGAAAGAGCCGGGAGAGCATCTTCTAATGTAAGGGTATGCAGAGCAGGCATACGACGGAGCGCAGAGACCAACTCGTCTAGTGTCGGAACGCGTTCCAGTGATACTTTTTTGATGTGAAGGACAGTGAGTCCTGTAAGGACGGAAGATGCCCATGACAGATCACAGTGCTTTATTTGGAGCTTGCAAAGGTTGGGCGCGGAGAAAGAAATGGGGATTACTATCCGTGGTGCTTGTTTATCCCCTACGTCTAAAGCAAGCGATTTTAGTCTGGGAGCGGAGCATGATGATAGCTTGTCAATAAATTCCATGATACAACGGTGTCCCGCAGTATCACCGTGCAAGAACAGAAGAGAGACCACTTGCAAACGCTCTATGTGCATCAAAGCCTTCTGGATGGCGTCTATACGATATTGCAGACCGATTTTCAAGTTCAATGGAGCCATTTTGGACCTCGTGAGCATTTCATCAGTAGCTGTTGAGGAGTTGAGAAACGGGGTGGCCCATAGCTCGGGTGTCCCGAGAGCAACCCCGCGCCAATGGCGACAAATGTGTCCGACAACGAGCCATGAAAGAATAGCAGGGCTGTGAGGTTCATGAAGAAACTGCGTCTGCTGAGCATGATGAACGAAAATTGCGCTAAGGAGCTCTGGAGGGAGAGAGGATATGGGTGAGAGACTGTTGCGGCACGTCCGAAGAGCTCGCGTTCTCTCTTCAAGGGCAACAATTTCATCGTCAATCTCTATCTGAGCTCTCGAGGCTAGCACAGGACTGTCTGGAATTACTTTTGGACAGCAAAGCGTCATATTGCAGGCAAAAGCACTGGAATGGTCACCAGTTTTGAAATGTTAACCAAAATCTTCAAAGTTTCAACTGGCACGTACCACCACGTACTGATACTGCTGAACCACCGGGTGGTTGATTGACTGTTTTTCTTTCTTGGGTCAAGGGCTCGGGGATGGCTGTGGGTAAGTGCCAATTTTGAATTATCCTAGGGTAACTCGAATGAATGAATTTATATTTGACATTATGAATTATATTACGCTCACATTAGTAAGCTCAATGAATGGCGGAGTCACGTGCAATCAGTAGATGTCAATGTATACTTTGACTCGATCATTCCATCTTCTGATTCCTCATCGATTGTCAACGCAATTAATCGCGCGACCCCATCCATTGGCGCGAGAAATGTCTTACGAATCTTCTGTTTCCAAACTTCCTTCATCACTGAAGGATCTTGTCGTGACTTCGCAAGTAGATGTCGGAAAGACTGAAGCCGACAAGGCTGAAGTAGCGCAGTGGATTGAGAAGCTTGCAGAAGAAAAGGTTGCTCTTCAAGTAAGCCGTATAAAGGAATTGACCTTAATTACCTGATGAGCCAGTATTGTTGCAGGATCTTGAGACCCAACTTGTCCCTCGCACATATATTGTGAGCAACTATCTTACTGCAGCAGATGTTGCTCTATATGGAGCACTGCACCCAATCTTTGTTCGTGACCATTACAGTATCTATTTTTTTCCAAAACTTATGCCCATTATTCCAGACGCAGCTACAACCTGGTTACGACTACCCTGCAGTCACGCGTTACTTTGACCACATTCAAACGCGACCATCTGTATTGGCTGCTGCAAGTGCACTGTCTCCACCATTTTCCCTTGTTTCTTTTGACTTCTCATCTGCCCCTCCAATTGAGAGGAAAGTGGATGCGCCGAAGAAGAAGGAGAAGGCTGCAGCTGTGGCGGAGCAGGCCGAACCGACACCTGTAGCGGTATCAAAAGAGGATAAATCGCCCGAAGATAAACCTAAGGAAAAGAAAGAAAAGAAGAAGGATGCGGCCGCTGCTGAAAGCGGAGGCAAGAAAAAAGAGAAAGCTTCTGCACCTGCTGGCGGCAAGGCTGTTGCTGAAGATGCCGGTGAACCTGTGCCTTCAATGATTGATATGCGGATCGGTCACATTGTTGACGGTGAGCTGGTCCCTGCTTTAGAATCTAAAATACTCATCAACAATTTTGACAGTAAAAAAGCACCCTGAGGCTGACAGTTTATATATCGAGGTAAGCTATTTCCCTATAGTAAATATTGATCATAATGAATGTATGTTTCATCAGCAAATTGACCTTGGTGAGGAGACTGGTCCACGAACGGTTGTTTCTGGTCTCGTGAACTACATACCTATCGAAGAAATGCGGGATAAGTACCTGGTTTGCATCGTGAGTCACCGTTATGACGACATAAACAGATGGTTGACCTTCCACGTAGTGTAACTTGAAACCCGCGAATATGCGTGGAGTGAAGAGCTTTGCGATGGTCCTAGCTGTAGGTTCATTGTATAATGGCGTATCTCCATCTGACATCGGCCAGGCAACATCAAAAGATGGGAAGGACGGTGGCGTTGAGCTTATCCAACCTCCGCCAGGTTGCAAGCCAGGTGACCGGGTGTACTTTGAGGGCCCCGATTACGAAAGTACGAAAATATGCCTAGGTCTCCGCTCTGTGTGCTCAGACTGCTTTATTTCAGACGCCCAGCCATTGGCTCAAATGAACCCCAAGAAAAAGATATTTGAGACAATTCAACCAGGTGCGGAGACTACTTTTCTCCAGAAGCTTGAATGTTAATAGATCGGGTGTCTTAGGATTCACGACGCTAGATACGAAGGAGGCAGCGTGGATCAACCCGGTAACCAAATCAGTTCACAGGATCCGTACCAAGGACGGTATTTGTGTTGCTCCGAACTTCGTTGGAGCATCGTTATCATAGATGACACAGGTATAGAGACGTAGCCGAATAACCCCATGCAAGGTCTATCAAATACATTCTACATATCATAAGGACGGGACGATTTCGAAATTGGTGTGACTGCCACATGCGCGCACCAGTTGAGCACCACTGATGCTATACAAACCGCGGGTAAAACAAGGAGCAAAGTGGAAACTACTGATATTATCCAGCGTGATTTGATTGAGGCTTGTCGCATACTTCCGCATAGCTTCCATCAATGTTGTCCCAACGTTGACAGCGTATATAGCTAGCCAAAGCGCCGTGACGGCGCGGCAGATCATGCTTTGAGAAGCAAAGCCTGCTATCAACATCGCTGGGTGGAATGCATGAGGGACCAGGGAAAGCCTCGATTGATGGAACGACTCACCAAACATGAAACAATGCAGGGACAAAGCGACGAAGAATATAGGGGTGACTATCGACAACAGATAGGACAAGACGAAGTAGCCGCCTTGCTCGAGTTGCTGATCATATTTAGGTCAGCCGGGGTAATCAGTATGGCGAGAATAAGACTTACTTCTCGAATCCAGTAGCGATCGGCGTGCAGCCAACGCATCATGCTCGAGCCAGACGTCAACATCGCGATCATGGCGAGCATGAGCGATATAAAGAGCAGACAATGGGGAACGGGTGACGTGTAGTCGAAATATGACACAGGAGAACCCGTGCTGACGAAAACACCGCTTATAGCGAGGAGGACACTCGCCTTTATGAGAGCATATCAACGTCGGCCGTCGGCTTCAGTCCGCGACGGGCGCGGAGTTGGATAGCTTACCGTGGTGAAAGTGCAGGCCAGGATAGAGCACGGCCTGTTCCTAACGGTTTCGAAGGCTTGCTCGGATTGGAGCGACTTCCAATGATCATCAATATCTGGGCGTCCGAGTGCCAAAAAAACAGAGTACCCTCGTTAAGAGGGACGTGCGACGAAGGGCTTCGGGGAGAAATTGTTGCTCGGCAGGTGCTCTGTCGTCAGCAGTCACATATGACTGGAAAGGTCGGCGTAATTGAGCCATACGGCAAGGATTCTCAAGTTTTGAAAACGCACCTGAGTGGGATAGAATGAGGCCATGGCGTGAAACAGAACGAAGAGAGACCGATGCTCATACTGAGAACAGGGAGATGCTGTTAAAAGAAGGTTAGAAGGGTGGAAAATGGACGGGGACGCCATTGTCACGGACCCGGGAAATCGGTCTACGTCAGCATCACTAAAATTCTGATCCAAGGGTCGTGGTCCTCGTGGATGTGTTTTTAAGACTTGCCATCGGCGTGCTCAATTCTTAAGTTGTCAAGAGTTGTCAAGTCCCACCGTGCCTTAGAGCCAAACAATTTAGCCGACCGGGTAGGCTCCATTTGGGCACCCCAGCCACCGCGCTTATTCTGCGTGTTCTCATGTCGTCACACAACACAGTTGGCTCGTTATGCAGCGAAAACGGGAGCTTCGTGAGCTCTTAACTGTCCTTTCTGATTCATCTTCTATGTTGGACATTTTACAACGCACTCACCTCGAACTTGAGCACTTCGTTTTCGCCGATGACGGATCCGAAATAAAACATGTCCGGTAAGCGTCAAGTCGGAAGGTATCCGATGAACCTAGGTGCCACTGGTTCTAACTAGGTAAAGTTCGTCCTAGCCAGCCACGGATCCGAAATATAACATGTCCGGTAAGCGTCAAGTCAGAAGGTATCCGATGAACCTAGTTGGTTCTTACGATACTGCATTTTAGTTCATGGCAAATAAAAGCCCTCGCGATTTTGACTAGAGGGTCCATAGCTATAGCACCCAAATACCCACTGTCATTTCCAACCATGCAACGCACACTCATCTTCACCACACTCGTTACATTGGCTACTATCGCTGCGTCACATCCGACACCAAAATTGGTCAAAGCACGTACTTGTGAGTGGGCTCGTGCCATTCTTGCTGATGAGAGTGACGCTGACTCGGAGATGCCATGCAGCTAAGCCCCAGAAGCTTAATCCTAGCACAATTGATTATGATTATAACCTCACTGAGCTAATTACACTTGATAAACCTGATACACCTGACTCGGTCGACTTTGGAGATACACTCGTGTCGCCTCGTCGTTCCCTCGATTCTGATGCACGCGGTGAAGCCGACCACAACGACAACATTAACAATGACGTTCACAAGAGAAGCTCCCGCGACTCTAAGTCCTCCGTCTCTCATTCAACCAATGAAAGGGACAATGGCGACAACAACGGCTACAACATCGGCAACAACAACATCGGCGACAACAACATCGGCGGCGACGACAACGACAACGGCGACAACGGTGACAACAACAACGGCTACAACAACGGTAACAACAACACTGGCGACTACAACAACGGCGACAATGGCGACAACAACGGCGACAACAGCGACAACAGCAACAACGGCTACAACACGGGCAACAACAACATCGGCGACGACCACAACGGTGTAGACGAAGGCCAGGAGGCTGGGGGCGATGATGTCAGAAGGCGCAAGGACGTTGAATCCCACCATGTTCACGAGAGAAGTAAGTCATTACAGGCCTGCTGGATCACTATGTATAACACCTGTCACCAGAGGCTTTTTACCCTCTCAAGGACGAGAAGCGCTACAACTAGGCAATATATCCGAGAGAGGTACTGGTTTTTTGCTTCTTGTATTACTACTATGAAGTCTTATTGCTGTTTTGTTCAGCTTTCGAATTAAGAAAGGGTTGCAAGAAGGCGAATTGAGTTTCATACATCATATAGCTACAGTATCAGGATTCAGGACGCAGCCTAGCTCGTACGAGAGTAGATAATTGAGTACGGACTCAACCGACACAGCAGGCCCATTCCAGCTCTATATATACTTTGGGCCTTTGTCTTCCTCTTGCATGTTACCCCACTGCCCCGAGTGGCAGACTGTCCACAAGTACCCTCAAAACCACCCACACGTACTAAATAAGATAGATCGCTTCTATATTTAGTGATGAAGTACGCCTCGCCGGTCAAAAAAGCACTACCCTTCTCCAGTTGAGGACCGCAGTATACATTATACAGGAACGTCGACTCACCTCACCTTCAATTTGACATAGTAACCCGCGACCCCTTTCCTTCGCGGCCTCTTTGCGCCGTTCCCTTTCAGATTTGCAAGTATAGACGATTGATGTTATTCTGGTACCTCTATGCGGTGCGGTTGAACGCATCTTAATTAAGCTCTCTCCATGCGGAACTCAAGTTACAGGGTGTATGTATTTGTGGCTAAGTGCTGATGACACGGACGAACGGCACGAATGGCTGTCGATCAGCTCGGACATCACTTCTACATTAAGAATGAGGGCTATTTACTAACTATCGTGTCCGACCTAAATATTACGAATCTACAAATCATATTTGAAAAATGTCCTGTGTAATGTTCTTTAGAAAAAACGGAGGCATAAACTAGAAATATCAATCAACGGGAGGGAGAGGGAAATTCTGTTGAGGAATGCTATTGTATATCGGACAGAGCTGCCTCGAAGCATCTAATGCTGATCGTCAGACCCGGTCTAGTCTATAGTGCTCGGTGCTTACTGTTGAAAGGCTGCGAAGCCGCCACATCTTCAGGAGCCTCTGCGAATACTATAGCCAGTCCGCTACGGATCCAATCATTAGTTCGAGTACAGGCTCAGTGAAAGGAGCAACTCACGCGGATAGATGCCAATCGATATGGCTTCACAAAGACAAAAAGTCATTACGAGCTAAAAAGACATGGATATAACACTTACCAATGCAACAGCCAAGGTCCAGGGTTGTCGGTGATGAACCGGATAGTCACACGATCACCAGTGTTGCCAGTGTTCACTGTATCGCGCATGACGGGGTCGACGTAGTTATAATCG
The DNA here is from genome assembly GCA_016647685.1 of Suillus tomentosus. Classification (NCBI taxonomy): domain Eukaryota; kingdom Fungi; phylum Basidiomycota; class Agaricomycetes; order Boletales; family Suillaceae; genus Suillus; species Suillus tomentosus. The sequence continues at coordinate 168,901 of JABBWJ010000055.1, forward strand.
GTACTTCCAGCACTCCTGATAACAGCGAAACTATGCTACAAACCAATTATGATTAGTCCATCGAGTGTATGTAGATGACACGCCAAGACGTACCCCATGAAGATGGAATGGATGCTGTAAAGACATGTCAGTCAAGGACATGCACGTCATTTTGAAATGGACTCACAGGACCCCCAGGGGAATTATCGGGATTGAACGTAAGTTCGATAACCTTATTCCGTGGCAGAGTGTACACGGAGCCGTTGGGCGCAAGATCCGCAGCCGTCATAGCACCGCTCAATAACTGTAATAGGACAGGGACACTAGGAGAAGTATACTGGATGTTATTGATGAGGAAGTTGAAATTGGACAGGTTTTTCCCAAGAACAAGGTCAAGTTTGACGTCCGGTTCCTGCAGTAAACGAGGCGAAGGCGGAGTTAGGGGGTGTAGGCTAGTCTCATTCAGAGCATCCCAGTCCGAGTTTGTCATGTTCTGGGGCTCTGCGTCGGGAGCGCCTGCATATCGAAAGATGGCCGTGGCATTTGTACCCGCATCGGGATCTGCATGCACCCAATAGTTGTTGACAGGCTGGTTTGTCTCGAGAATGAAGGAGTATCGTTGCGCAGCGTAGATCTGGATAGAGTCCACTACGAGCGGCTCGACGTATTGGCCATCGACTTCGATGATTGTGAGATTATGGCTGTCGATCGAGAAAATGTAGTTGGGCTTGCACGCCATGTTCAGCAAGCGGAAACGATATCGCTTTCCTGGCAGAACGTTGATGACGGCGAGAGGCACATCTGGGCCTCCATCATAACGCCCGACACCGTTGATAAGCACCGAGTCGGCAGTTACTTGTCTCTGTACTAGAGGCGATGGCAAGTTATACCTACAAAGCAAGCCGAGTCAATAAAAGAAAAAGATGTATAAGCCTTTTCTTTTCTTACCAGTCCATCAATGTGATGATGCTAGACTCTTTACTCAAATGTCAGAAACGCAACTCCGTTTCGTCGAACGCACTCACCATCATCAATATCGTACAATGAACTATATGGGTCGTTGGGATTGTAGATGATTAGCGGTCCTCGTAGACCATCACAGTATTGGACCTAAATTAAAATCAGTTTCCGAAACCATGAATAAACCGAAGCACGTACTCCATAATGAGAGTGGTACCAGTACGTTCCCACTTGGTCGGTAGCATTGAAGTCGTACAAAAAAGAGTGTCCCGGAGCGATCGGACATTGCGTGACAAATGACACGCCGTCCATTTGGTTGCTATGATGCTGGAATAGTCCATGCCAGTGCTGTTTGCGATAGACATCATTGTGAGCTCCTACATGCATTTATCGGCTGGTACTTACGATACTGGTACTCGTTAGCATCGAATCGTTGGTCAATTGGTTCGTGACGTTGATCTTGAACGTATCCCCCTGAATACACTTGAGGTCAACCAAGAGTTTGCGCATGCGAAGCAGACGCTACCTTCTGAGCCACGATAGTGGGCCCGGGATGAGTGCCACCGGCAAGAACACCCCTGCAATGAAGTCAGTAATCAAATAGGTCGAAAGGTAAGCAAACACTGACGATCTGGTGAACCCGTCTGGGGATACAATACCATTTGCAATGACGAGGTCAGAAACTGGGCCAATAGTCACGGCACGACCCTGGAGGCATGCCAGAAGGCATATGAATACATAGAGTTGGAACATGACTCGAAACTCGAGTCAATAGGAGGAGGATGATGAGCGAAATACGTTGCATCCTTCAGCTTAAGTAGTGCTCCTGGTATCGCCCTCTGGACCAGAGAGTTGGTCTACATATCTTCCGATTCGTGGGTAATCGGCTGAGGCAGTAATTCCCCGTACTGGTATCACCATCTGGACCAGAGAGTCGATCTGCATAACTTCTGATTCGTGGATCAAAATAATCGACTACGAGGCGGTAATCCCCTGTGCTGGTACATCCCAGCAGATTCCCACCTATAGGTCTCCACCGATCAACTCGAATGCATTACGGACTTTGTAGAATGTAAAATTTGATTACCTGTCAAAGGCAGTCTCCGTCAGCGATACGAACTCTTCGAAGCTGGGTAGTCCAAAAGGGACTTGGCGACTGACCGGAGTACCTGAATGCGCTTTCATGTCTTCCGCACGTTTTGTGAATGTCGTTGGCCGGGGGGCGTTGCAACGGATCACCTGAATAAGCACTGATGATTCGAGACGCAACTAGGCTGTCATGTCAATTACACCTACCGCCTTCAGACCTATTTTGGGCATGCAGGACACGATTGACCGCCTTGTATAATGCAATAGGATCCAATCACTAGCCAAGCGATACCGGTAGTAGAACATTTACATTTACATCAAACCTCGGCAGAGTTGTCAAAATACCCACGACGACAGATCTTCAAGACTCGGCCCCAGGCGCTGTAGCGATAAATTTGACAGTTGCCGAGTTCAAGACTGGTATGGAGATGGATCTGTTTATAAGCGGAGATCTTTGGTGCCGCAGCCACGTTGCATGGTAGTTGTCCAGTAAGTCATATCAGATTTGAATGAGTTCTGTAAGTAAAAGTTAGCTTACAGCAGTTTTCAAGAGCGTGAGTAGCTGCTGCCCCCCGCGCCAGATCACCTGTTACTGTGTAGAATGAACACCGGAAAAACTGATGAGTGGAATCTAATTATACCTCCGCAGCTTAAAAACATACTGCAGTCCAACAATATGTTATTATTGTAATTTGATTCGTTAGACCGCATTGCGGCGACGTCTTGGAACTATCAAGTGCCTGTATAGGCACATGAACATTATCCATCCAAGGTTATTGAATCATATGGCTGCTGAGCTCAGGTGACAGATTTGCGACCTTCTGGACCGCTATCAGCTGGTGTTGCTGTGATTCCGCAGGTGCAGTCAATTTGAAAACGGAGGCTATCATGTCATCGGTATAAATATAGAACCACGAAGTTATAGTTGGTTGTAGACGCAATGCAACTTGAGTCATAAGCGCCTCGTCGGATCAATGGAAGCAGGGGACTAAGTGATCGTCCACACTCGAGTAGGAATAAATATCTTGCAAGCTATCTGGCTGGACCCTGAGCGGACATAAAATCAATGATGTTGGGTGAACGCTATAGGCAAATAGTTGAGAGCAAAGTACCAGAAAGGAATCGGCGCCATTGACGTGTGTGCACTGGAGTCAGCCGAGTCCGTGGTATACGATGAGTTAGCTGTGGATAAAGGTACATTGTATGTTGGACAAATAGTGAGGCATTTCTCTGTAATTAACGTACCATACCTACCAGTAGGGAGGGCGAAGATCTCGTAGTGCACGGTACTTGAGTCCAAGAGGAACCTCTATTAGGGAGGAAAAATAGCCAACTGGACTGCCTGGGTCGAACCGGTGTTCATAATTATGCAGCCTAACATTTACAAATTATACTGGTATCATAGGGCGCGCCCGTATTCCGAAATCGGGAATTCGAAGGATGGTCGTGTTTTAAAATAAACGTGAACAGGGGTTGTAATACGCGTCAACTGTATATCAAATACTGTGAGGACATAACTTACTGCGACTCGACTGCGACGGGCTGAAGTTCACAAGCCCTTGGAAGCTGTGCTTGCCCAGGGACGACCGACGTAGGAACTCGGCCAGAGAAGCCACGCGTGCAAGCTGGCGGTGAGAGACATCACTATGAACATCAAAATGGAAAACACGTGGCGTTTGGTGGATGTCATTTGGGACACCGGCGAGCTGCTTGTCAATGAGCAGCCGGCACCAAATACAGTGCTGTCTGTAAGTCGGAAAGACCGGTGCAGCTTAGATTCGCACGTTATAATGTCAACGGAAATTAAAGTTCACACCCAACGGTTTACTGTCATACACGATCATTTACTAGCTAGCGTGCAGAGCTTACTAGTAATAGGAAACATCGTACAGCCGCGGCACTGGCAAGGTCCTATAAGCCAGTGTCAGCCATCCAATTCACCAACAGGATAACAAGTTATTCTTTCTCGGCAGAACGACACACATCAACTGTATGTTATTCTCTCGAGATGGAAGTTGCTTGGTGTACGGCCGCGGTTGTGGATAGTCACAGGTATCATTCCTGAGGCCTGAGCGCTGAGCGCTGAGCGGTCCTACTAACTTTCATATGTGTCTTTGTCAGGCCCTGCCATGGCCCAACGATCGATCAACTATGGTAATATACCGACCTCATCCCGAATATTCTCGTCCGTTGTCTACGCTACCGCACTGGTAAGTCCCCTTCCTCACAAAAACCATATTAATAACTCATCCAGTGACCTAAAACCAGTTCCGTCCGACCTGGCAGACGACAATGAGCACAACTCCCGTCAACCCGTTACCCACATTCGCCCCTCCATCACATAACATGATAATACGGGTATATATCAGAACACCAGGAATTGCGTTGCGATGTGAGAAGTCGCAGCAACCGCGAGACACAAGATGAATTTTTATAGAGTCCTGCGGGATGCTGTCAGGTAAGTAACCCGATTTTCTCAGCATGAAGAAAGGTACTGACGAGATCTGTAGTGCACTTGCAAAGGACAATAAGTGCTACCATCATACTATATGCGTCATACTTGTAGAGGACAAAGTTTGGTGGGTGTACAGGTGCGCCCTACGACCTTACATGTATCGATGCTGTCATTTTTTCGCAGCGTCTTGCATAAGACTTTGATTTATCGTCATTCTACACCACGTCGTCTCTAATCAATCATCTGCAGGCGTCTTCAAATTGTCTTATTACCAAGCAATGAACTTCTTGCAGGCTTCGGAATCGCCCTCGCGTCCATGATATGCAGCTGCCCAGCGATGTTGATAGCAGGCTTTGCTTCTAAAAGCATGATCTGCCGCGCCATCACGGCGCTTTGGCTAGTTATATACGCTGTCAACGTTGGGACAATATTGATGGAAGCTATGCGGAAGTATGCGACAAGCCTCAATCACGCTGGATTATTTCAGTAGTTTCCACTTTGCTCCTTGTTTCACCCACGGTTTGTGTATGTTGTATATAACCTCCCTGATGTGGCACATAAATGCATTCGAAATGTAGACGAGTAGATGTATGCAGTCCGTAGCTTTCAATCAGATTTCAAGAGCGTTTCACGACACATCGAATCGTGTCAAAGTGAAAGCTTATAGAGAACCTCAGTACACACGCTTTTCACAAAAGCACCCGGCAATCAGAAAGCACCGGTACCATTCATACATTTGCTCTCATTCTTACCTTCCAAGTGATGATATCTTCCAGGCCAGGAATCTCGAGAATATGATGTCACCGATGCCCTCCGTCATGAGATTACACGACTACAAGCTATTCGCTGGTCCGGAATGAAGATCGGATATAACCAGGCCTAGTATATTATATCCTCAGACTATTTCACTCCGTGTTATGTTTCTCCGAGTACGACGATGAATCGCTCTGCCAGTCGATATTCGGAACGGGTCCTGTGAACCAATGTCTCGCGGAGAATATCCATGATCCTCCAGCAAATATAAAGACGGCCATGACGATCACTATCGAGTAATCTACATCTTGTGATAAGTCAAGATCTTGTAACTATAAAGAACACTCACTCATGGTTTGCACGTTTGCTGTCTGTGTATACGGAAAGAGCAGCATGACGACCATGAATGCTACCCAGGAGATACCTATCCAGCCGATCGGAAAAGACCACCAACCGAGATTGAATGGGCCGGGCTGTAGCTTATCCTTTCCCCAGGTAACACGACAGTAGATAGGCGTCACGTATGAGATATATAAACCTATTACAGACGCCCTTCAAAGCAACGGTATTAGCACAATGACTTGAGAAGATCGCTCGACGTACGAGGCCAATGAATTGAATGCTGCTGTAGAAAATACTAATGTCCCACAAATGGCAGAGAGCACCATCGCAAACCATACAGCATTAACCGGACTCCCCGTTGTGTGATTGATGCGTTTCCACCATCGCGAGCCAGGCAGAGCGTTGTCCCGAGAAAACGCGAAAATGACACGTGAGGCATCGACAGCTTGTGAGCATCCGCAAAGGTACTGTCCGGGAGTCAGTTATCCAAGCATGATCTTGGTCGTAAACGCACTTTCCTGCAACACTATGATAGAGCACCAAAGGGTCAGGGCGCCTTTCTTCCCCATGACATTCAAAAACACTTGGCCAAGAGGAAGCGCTAATTTCGACTGCAAGATGTCTGATACTGAGTTGGTAGCATAAGAAGCACCGATGAAATAAAGCCAGCCCAGTATCTCAGTTGCGAGGACCCCAACCAAAATTGCAATAGGTGCTGCACGTGCAGCTCCTGCGGTTTCCTCAGCGATATGCGCAGCAGAGTCATCTGGATAGACATGGTTAGGTATGTGCTTCTCGAAGTATACCACGCTACTCACAGCCTGTCAATGCCCACATTGGTGTTGTAAAAGCGAGAATGAAAGCCCAGACATCTGAACATTGTCAGTTGCAGAAACGTATTTGTAGACATGGCACGCTTACTATTGCTCCATCCAGTATTGTTCTCAAACTTTGTCCACGCATCTACCGACGAGACTCTCTGATCGCCGGAGCAAACGAGTAAGGAGATAGTTGCCCCAATCGATGTAGTTACTGCGTAGTACGCTGTGAGCCCAAACCAACTTAGCGCCTACTCTTTCGACTCACGGATGAGTACCATAGTCACAACTGTCGTTCGGGCGAGAATACGAGTCCCGGCTGAGCAGAAAATCGCTTGTGTGAGGTGGATAGCCTGGATTGGATGTTTCATTAGCAAGAGAGAGAAATGGTGGATTTGTCACGAGACCATCAGTATGCCAAATGTTGCACCCGACCCCAAGACCACTGCGCCGTCCGTGCTCATTGCTATTGCTGTAGTGATGAGTTCCGTGCTACGAGGAATGCATGAATTTGTCATTCATGAAAGCTGAAAATGTGCACAAACCAACTGAAATCGATGGAGCAAATCAACGCTACTTGCCCTGTGATGTTACTCCATCCCGTTATCCAAGACACAAGAGCGGACCGTTCCTTCGAAGCCATTTTCGCTGAGAAATAGTACAGCCCAGCGCTTGTTCTACCGTAGGAGGCCGTTCATTACATAGACATGATTCAATGGTGATCAGAAAGACTTACGGCATGGAGGAAGCCAGCTCTGCCATCGAGGCAGCAACACACAGGACGAATGCGCACGGTATGGGCCATGCCCATACCATGGCAAAATGGCCTCCTAAGGATAGCAATCAAGTTCCTGCTTTGATACATGCCGCCGAGTATTACTGACCTGAAAGCAAAGGGTAGGAATATCCGGTAGTGACTCCACAAGATGCAGCCATGATAGCCATCGAGAATGAGATCGTCTCTAGCAGCTGGGTCACAAAAGTCAGGTCTGCGCAAGCAAAAAAGAAATCCTGATACCGAAAATTCCCGTTTAAATTGGCTCTTGTAGCCAAGCTTCTGGAGTATAATATTATCTTCTCGGTGAACGGGGGAGATGCCATCCTGACTATTGAGACTGATAGACTCAGTGACAATGCCGGGATCATTATACTTGGCCATTTTATCTGAAGGAGAAAACGTGGAGTGCGGGGTTGAAGTGGATTCTGCCGAATATATAGTCATCTCAAATGAAGCTGAGAGCGTACCGTCATTGCAATGGCTGCAATTGGAGATAAGAGGACCAAAATTCCTGGGATAGACCAGGATAAACTGTGCTCTTATCTCGTTGCGTGTGATCCAAGCCAAACACAGGCTGTCATCTTCTGGCGTGTCACAGCGTGCTACGTGTGTTGCCTAAACTCGATAGGACAACTTGCAGAGCTTGGGAATCATGCACATGCACATGTGTATACCCAGATAAGGAAGTCGATTATATAGGCTCCGTGGCGTCAAAACTTAAATTATGTAAAAGACAAGTTGCAACCAAAAGTCATGATACCACGCCAGGCGGCGTTGAGCAAGACTCTACGACACTTCAGCTCATCCGCTCGTGCATGCGTGCACATATCCCATATCGGAAAAACTCCCATCCCAATTCCACCTAATGTCACTATCACCCAATCTCAAACTTCGCTCCAAGTAAAGGGACCTCTTGGCTCAACGTCCGTCCCACTGGAATCATACATGAAGCTCGCGTATCCGCAAGAAAATGTGCTGACAATAGCCGTAGAAGATGCAGAGGTAAAAAAGCAGCGGTCAATGTGGGGTCTTACGCGGACGCTCATAAATAACGCGGTCGTCGGAATGACGGAGGGTTTCTCTGTTCCCATATATCTTGTTGGTGTTGGATACAGAGCTGCGTTGGAGGACGACCCGAGAGGCACGACAAATGGTGGCAATGGCCAGAGGCTCAATATGAAGCTGGGACATTCTCATAACGTCTACGTGCCAATTCCTGCCCATATCAAGGCAGACGTGCCTTCTCCGACGAAGATCACACTCTTTTGCACGGACAAGCACTTGCTTGGTCTTTTTGCTGCAAGGATACGGAAATGGCGTCCACCTGAACCATACAAAGGCAAGGTGAGCATATCTTCAACCATAAATTATAGGGAAAGAGACTGATGCATGCATGCTTAGGGTGTTTTCATTGGTAATGAACAAATTCGTATCAAGTCCGTCAAAAAGAAGTAGTTTGGACTCTGGCACCTACTTTTGCTCTCTTAGACTTGACTTGTGCTCATACTTATCATTGCATGCATACGATAGAGATCGTATTCCTAATGAAAACATTAAAGACCACGTAGATAGCTAGTCCTTGCAATATCGGTCTGAAATTGACTTGCTATTTGAACTTTGAATAATAGCATGCGAATTGTCACGTGATACGAGCTCCTCGTACTTCGCCTGCGTAGTCCTTTGTCACGTCCAAGTACTTGGTTTGCGCAGATTCTTTTTTTTCGCTCATCTAGTAACCACCTATATACGACATTCCTTGAAATGCCAGCAGAACTCTGCCCACCATATGCGCCATTTTTCGGCTTTGCAGGTGTCGCTTCAGCTGTAAGTCATCGCAGTCGGAGTGCCGTGTTCAGTTCATCATAACAGTCCTCCGTAGATGATTTTCAGCAGTACGCTATGGCTCTGAGCTCTCAAATGTTATCTGATACACTCAAATACAGCGCTTGGTGCTGCCTTCGGAACGGCAAAGGCTGGAATTGCTATTGCAGGTTTGGGGACGTTCAAACCTGAACTGATCATGAAGGCGAGTGCAGCCCTCTAACAGGTTTCTTTTAATTCACGTTGCAGAATATAGTCTCTTGTGCCTGTGGTTATGGCAGGAATCATTGCGGTGTATGGACTAGTGGTATCGGTTCTCATCGCAGGAAACTGTCAGTATATAATCCTAGCATGACGTTTGCGTGATTTGACTGGTTCGTAGTGAACCCATCGAAAGACTATCCACTGGCTGCAGGCTTCATTCATCTGGGAGCAGGCATTTCCTGTGGAATGACTGGCATTGCTGCGGGCTATGCTATTGGCCTCGTCGGAGATTCGGTGGGCCTTTTGAACTACTATGAATGTATGCATGAATCTCACTACTGGTTGCAGTGCGTGCGGGCATATGTTCACGAGCAACGAATATTTGTGTCCATGATCCTCATCCTGATCTTTGCGGAGGTCCTGGGGCTTTACGGGTGAGTACTTATATGTACTTGCTCATACTTGCTGATCTTACGTGTATTTCAGCCTCATCGTTGCATTGTTGATGAACACGAGGGTCACTGGTCTCGTGGGTGTTTGCGATTAATCACTCATGCTTCATTACATACATTTTGTTCGCTACATAAATACAGGCTCCGAATAAAAGCACAGACAAACTATGTCGGTGGATGATCATTTTTCAGTCTCTGGATCTACTGCGAGATGAAGATGCTGAACGAATTGAAGATGAACCTCGCCGCTTTGGTCGCTTCCTGCTGCGATCTCTGGAAATCGAACGTGAGGCATCTGAACTTGACGTAGAGCTGGCAGATGATTTAGAGCTAGACCCTGAATCTGAATCTGATTCCGAGTCCGAGTCCGAGTCCGAAGTGTCTGAGGAGGACCTCGAAGACCTGTTTAAAATGACGATCAGCCCACGCAGACACAATAAGTGAATTATAAACAACCTTCTAGCTTTCTTGCGAGCTCTGCCGTCTTCCTCCTTGGATTTCCCTTTGGATTCCTCCAGTACCAGTCGTTCCTGCTCCTTTGACTCTAAAATTCGGTTTGCCGTTCCACTCCTAAGTAACAGAACAGGGCGTCAGCCAAATTCAATCGTATAAGTCAGGTCATCGGTCACCGTACTTTGTTCTAAATTCCTCCGGCACTTCGACTGAAGGCTTTCCCTCTGCCTTCAGCTTCGCAAGTAACTTTGGATTTTCAAGTAATTCTGTCCGCGAGGGACGAGATACGTATGGACGCGTGGACTTGCATTCGAATATGAAATGTCCTGCATGATTTCGTTCGGTCTAAATTGCTTTTGCAACAACATCCAAATGAGAACACGCACCGGTACCGAGGCACTTCTGACAAACGGTTGCAGAGTTCGCTCTTGGGTTGTTGTTTGACCGACGGTGAGGCGCAAATTTCGACATTGTGATAAGGGAAATTCAGGATATAGGTGCTTATATTTCGCTTTGGTCTGATTTCTACGTGTGCTGAAATAAAGCTACACGTGGGTGTGATGGGCTAATCTAGGTGAGATCGAGTGTTGAGAGGAAAATGAAGTGTCTTGTTACTAGCACTAGGCGTCTGCTTACGTATTCACTATTTACAAGCTGGCTTTACAGTTCATTCACATACTGTCGCTGTATCCATGTAGGTGTGTTGCTATCCTGAAGGCACGATTACGGTCCCTGGATAGTATGGTGTTCTCGACCTTGCCAAAATTCCGGACCAACTTCTGCATAGCTATAGTGCTTTCGCTCGCCCGGAGGACTACTACTTCAAAGTATCTTGTCGCTGCCTTCACCCGCAATCATAGCATTCTAGCTGCTGCTGGCATTTAACCAGATCACCATGCTTTTGGAAATTTCCCTGAACATTCACATGACAACTTGAAGAGATATCTATACACTATGTTTGCTGTTGTGCTTTTCTTCTCTTCTCTCCCAGAATATGGCGCCGACAACCTCACTCTCGAAAGTGCGGTGGATAGTTGAGCGACCGTAAGCGAACGGATGAGTAAATAACTTGAAGGGCCTGGATATCCGTTGCATAGGTCGTATGAGGAATTGTTTGCGATTGGGCACCGGCATAAACCCTCCCAACTCAGTCCAAAACTTTTTCTATGGCTCCAAAGCATAAGTCACAGTGTAACAATCCCGTGAACTTGAAAAGAGCAGGCGAAGGCTATGATGGTGTGCATATGAAGGCCTGCCAAATCCAATGATTGGAACGTTTATCTTCTGAGTCATCGTGAGTTTTCGTCAAGTTTGCATCAATAGCCTGGGACTTCGGTTGCTTTGTCGATGCGGCGATGTGAAGACGACTCGGGGGCTTTTCTCTGGTATACCACTTGTCTCCGAGTCTATACCTCATCTGTGGCATACTCCGGTCATACAATGACAGTAATGTCACTCACGCCAGAAGAGAAGGAGACGTTGGAGGTGTTCCGCAAACAAGTATTTGATGAAGAAATCATTCGAGAAGGGGACTCTGTTGGGACGGATGACGCAACCTTACTGTAAGCCTTTTCCCCGCTCTCGGCATATGTAGCATCACTGCCCTGACTCAACTAACACCGTATCATGATGTGCACATTACAGTCGGTTTCTTCGCGCACGCAAGTTCAATTTGACTGAATCAAAGAAAATGTTGCAGAATTGCCAACAGTGGCGGAAAACCGTCGGAGGTGATGGGATAGACGCGTTATATGCCAGACTGGATCCTTATGATGTACGTCCTTCCTTCTTTCCTTCTAAATTGTAGTTGTAAAGGACACTTTCCGTTATCCCATAGTACCCTGAGCGGGAAGAAATATTCAAGTCCTGGTCTATGTATTTCCATAAGGCAAGTTCTCCACTAGAACTTTTGTTGAGAATTCTAATGACAGCAATCATGATGGCCATCTTAGACAGACAAGGTGTGCTTGATGCTGTTCTTGACCTATGGTTATCGGTACATTCTTACCTTGCAGAAAGGCCGACCGGTGAACATCCAGTTCTTTGGCGGGCTAAACCTTCCGAAGTTGTACAAGCATGTCACGCCGGAGAGGCACTGGGAGGCTATTGTTGTAAATGCCGATTCCCTTACCCGTGAAGTACTTCCAGCTGCATCGCGTGCTGCAGGGAAGCATATCCACCAATCGATCGTAATTGTGGACCTCAAGGGGTTTGGGTTCGTCGTTGGCGCTTTGCAGCTGCCAACGAGCTGATGTTCCTCCAGGTTATCACAGTTTTGGCAAGTGAAATCATTGGCACAAGCCTCATTCCAGATATCACAGGATTATTTTCCCGAGACGTGCGTCCTATAAGGTCATTTTAGTCCCATTGATTCACTGATGGTCTCAGAATGGGTCAACTTTTGATAATCAACGCGCCATCCTCGTTTACCTTTATTTGGGGAATCATCAAGCCCTGGCTGGCAAAAGAGACTGTAGAGAAGGTCGACATTCTCGGTTCGAACTATAGAGAGGTTCTACTTGATGTGATAGATGCCGAGAATCTACCAGAAATACTGGGAGGCACGTGCACTTGTAAGGGTGAAGGAGGATGCGACCTTAGCGGTGCAGGACCATGGATGGTTGAGAGGAATGAAAGGAAAAGGAACGAGAGTACTGAGGACTCTGGGTCCGGAGAAAAGACAGAAGACGTCGCAGTGATCGAACACAACAGTCCAATTACCCATCCCATAGACGACAAGTAGAAGCATACATGATTTGTACATGTGACATAGATCGAACAGCAGTTTCCTTGGAGTAGATGCTTGCAGCCTTTTGACGGATCTTCAATATGAACTGCGTGAATGCGAACGAAATGCTTCTGCCAGTCGCGAGGCTCTAGACAGCTTGGCAGCCAGAAATCAAAAACGCCGTTTCACCAGCTAAGACACCAGAGGTCAGGACAACTCCACAAACTAGAGGCCGAGCAAAGCCAAAGGTATACATGCCTAAGAGTGACCCAATGCCTGTGTCAACACATCGACGAGTCCCATCGCAAAAGCTCTATGTTACTGGAAGAGATGCGATACCACGGCGATTGAGGAAACGTTCGTAAGGCCTATTGCAACCCCGGCTGGACGAGTATCATGAAAAGTATGCTGGAGCCCTAAGGGTTGTCTGCTCGGCCATCTTGAGATAGTTGCACTCTGTGTGACTTGCTCCCCCGGAGCCGGTGACCCGCACGGAAGAATTCGACCGACTTGGAAGTTTGATTCAAAAATAACCTCAAAATGAGAGAGCGACCGCTATTGCCGGCGCCTGCTGGTGCCTTTGAGTTGAAGGTTATAGTGAGAATAACCACACGCAAGTCGATGTGATGCATTCTCATACCACACCCTGGCAACACTGGCAGGTTATTTCTCGTCCACTGATAGCTGATTTTAGCCATGACATCGACAATAAGGAACGGCTGCATGCCTTTTTATGGTCTGTCTAGGGAGCAGTATGACACAGCGATGCTAATGTTTGGTCATACGATGTCCTCCGCAGCCTGTAAACATTTGAGAACTAAAGTGCAATGAAATATTTGAAGTCACCGAGTTTTCCAATAGTACATACTGGCAGTAACAGGCACATATGATCTGGACATTCGCGAGGATCGACTAAGCCAGTAAGCCATGACAATACAGTACACAAGAAGGGCATGATGTTTCATGCATCGACATGAAGCTTGTCCAAAAGCGCGGATAATATCGGGTTTCCGCCAAGTCTCTCAACTTCTCCCCTGGCTTGTTGCTCCAACTTATGGAGCACTGCTAAGGTGTAATCAAACGACTTGGTGGTGTTTCTGAGATACTCGATAGCGCGATGCTTGAGGGTAGGAGTCTCGGGACGTTTTTGTAGGACATCTGACAATATCATTGAAATCAAATGAGGTAGAGGTCGACATGTTTGAACTCACCCATGATCAGTTGGTTTTCAGGTTGTTCGAGGATGCTGTGAACAACAGGGAAAGAGAATTTTCCTTCAGATAAGTCTTCTGCAAACCCCTTTGTGCCTGTGTACTGAGAGAATATTCAGGTCACGTCTCCAAAAAAATTTGATTGGAGACCAACCTCATCGCTCTGGAGATTCATGTAATCATCGCGTATTTGGTAATAAATCCCAATGAGATTGGATAAAGGGACATAGTCACTAGGACGGGAGTCATTCAATCCGCGAAAAATCAAAAGACTCCATTTGAGACTCACACATTCGTGTTCGTCGTAGCACATGCCATCATGAGTTTGGCAGTAGCCCTCAGATGACTGGCTGTTTCTGAGTAGCCATGTTCAAAATGGTTTCTTATAGACAATGACGACGACCTACTTTCTTTTACCATCTGCACATACTCATCTTCTGTGGGACAGCGGAGGGTATCACGCCAGAGGATGTCCAATCCCTGTCCACGGTGGGATGATATGAGCTCGGCTATCCTCGTCTTTATGTCAGGACTGTCTATGAAACAATGGCGATAGATGGCATACCATTCACTACAAGGTCCAGGTCGCGATCGGAAATAAGGCGTTCGGGTTTCTCGGCGGTGGAACAGTCGTCCCTGAGTCCACTGTTTGAACCTGCACTAGAATCACAAGCGCGACGGTGCATTTTGGGCCTCAGAGAGGACAACTCCTGATATGCTAAAAAGTAGACGTAATTGGCGGCATTGATGGTACGGGGAATGCCATATACTTTATGCGCGACTGGAAGATATCAATGACCCATTCACGGATATCGCCAATAACAGACATGCCTGTAATCCCACGTCTCAGCTGAGAGCCGTCTTCAATGTCGTCTACCCTGTAGATATGAAGATTAGTTAGTGTTGAAATTAGTCCGATAACTCTTGGAAAGACGTACAAGAGACCGGCATCATGGAAAAGACCGACAACACGGATGATGACCGCAAGCTTGTCCTTAGGAACATTAAGCCAGAGGTTGAAGGCTTGGACAATCTTTTCTGTGGTCTTTTTCCCCGTATTGGCAGTGATATATGTGTAGGGCTCGAGCAAAACCTAGCAGAGTAAACCTGAGCCTTGCGTCAAATTCAAGATCTGTAAAGATACTCGCGGATTCCTGAGCTTCGGTCCATGTGCTTGACGGTGGTGCACGCAGGCTTGAGAGGAAGCTATCATATCTTTCGATGTTGGCATGCATTATGCTATTAAGACGGATCACTAGGTTGGTGCGAGACTTATCACATAAAAATCACGGCACTGTTTGAAGTTTCCTATTCGGAGGCGAACAGTATGGTATTACAAGTATAGCGAAATTTGACCATGAGTGACATTTCCTCCTGTCATGCTGCAGGAGTGCGAGGATTAAAGAAAAACCGTAAGGAAGTCGTGCGCAAGAGCGCTGAGCCTGGCCACAATGTTTCATCATCAAAAATATTAGAGGTTGGGGCCCAATCCTGGCGGAGTTCAAAACCTAAAATGGAACTCGTCTATCCAAAAAAGTGGATTGGCCCGACATATCCTCCTGCCGCGTTGCAAGAGTGGGAAGTAGGGAAGTAGACGAGTCAACTTTCTACCTTGTTTCTGGCCAGTAAGAAAATATCTTATCGTCGACTGAGGGCGAATGGCGGTAAGTACGACAGCCACTGAATCCGTGGAGGACCGATTAATTACCGAAACCTAGATGCGGCTGGGTCGAACGCTGCTTATAAGTCTATGACTCGAACCGTTGGTCCAATTTGGAGTGTCCATGTACCGAACACCACATTCGAAGACATTTTGATAATGATGATGGACCTTGCTATAGTGACCTTGGTGATGGGAATCGTGGTCTGTGGGAAGTTTCCTTATGAAGTACCTCCTATTTGAACCACAGCCAGATACACATCTCTCACTTGCGCTTTGACAACCATGTCATCTGAAACTCCTTTCCAAATCGACGTCTCCGACGAGAAATTAACCACCCTCCGTGCTAAACTTGAACTTGCTAGTTTCCCGAATGAACTGGAGGATGCCGGTTGGAAGTACGGTGCACCCTTGGCGGATATCAAGCGGCTCACAGAGAGGTGGCAAAACGGGTACGACTGGCGCAAATATGAAAAAGAAATCAACGAGCAGCTGCCGATGTTTACACGCGATATTGACGTGGATGGTTTCGGCGCGCTGAATATTCATTATGTTCACAAGAAGAGCGAAACTGTTGACGCTATTCCGCTGTTGTTTTGTCACGGATGTAGGTCAATTTGCAACCTCGCAGACCAACATATTTTTGACCTTGACTAGGGCCTGGAAGCTTCTTGGAAGTCGGGAAGATTTTGCCCCTCCTGACTGCATCGGCCCCTGAACATCCTAGCTTTCATGTTGTGGCGCTTAGTTTGCCCGGTTTTGGCTTTTCGGAAGCTCCCCACAAACAAGGCTTCGGTATTAATCAGTATGCTGAGGTGACTACTATTCATTACAAATTCTCATTTCTCTACATATTGACTGTGTGCCCAGGTAGCTCACAAACTCATGGTCGCTCTCGGGTACAAAGAGTATGGTACGTTACTGAGTAATTCCTCGAGTGGATCAACGAATCTATTCATTTCTCTTACAGTTACTCATGGAGGTGACTGGGGTGGCATTGTGAGTCGTATGTTACAAGTAGACCTGACTTATCGTTAATATATCCTCAGATTACTAGGAGAATGGCTTCTGTCTATGGTGGGAGGCATCACAAGGCATGGCACACCAACTTACCAATGTATGCCATTTTCTCGTTCCACACACACCTCGACTCATTCTCGTCTATGTAGTGGCAAATCACCGAGCTGGAGATCGCCCCTGTCTTTCTTGTCGTTCTTGCTAACCCCATGGTCTGTAGAGGAAAAAGCGGGTATCGAACGTACCACGTGGTTCCATACCAAAGGACGAGGCTACTTCAGCGAACAGAGCACTCAGCCGCAGACACTCGGTTACGCTCTCACTGATAGCCCTGTTGGCCTGCTTGCTTGGATCTACGAGAAACTGGTCCTTTGGACCGACAATTACAATTGGTCCGATGATGAAGGTAGCAGCAACATTGCTTTTCTGGATATCGCTCAACTGTTTCAAATAGTGCTGACATGGATCTCATTGTACTGGTTCTCCCGCGACGGACCCGCTGCCTCCCTTCGCATTTACTTTGAATTGCGTGCCGAATGCGAGGATATAGGCCAAAATCCTACTATTCCTATGGGAGCATCGTTTTTCCCGAAGGAAATCATAGTTTTGCCCGCAGCGTGCGTTTCTATCAATCAACCTTGCTGAAGCTAATATGAGTTTGTAGGTGGCTGCGCAAGTCGAACAACGTTGTTTTTGAGTCCCATCATAAGACAGGGGGCCATTTTGCTGCCACTGAACACCCGGAAGTGCTTGTTCAGGATATCCGGAAGATGTTTGCGAAGGGGGGCCCTGCGTTCGCAATTGTCCCCGGAAGAACTGGATATGCTTGAACAACCAGCATTCCTCGCGTTTGGAATGAATATCGAGTGAAAGTGTACAAACAGGCAATGCAATTTCGGTATCATGTATGCTATGACACAATCAGTATGGTTTGCTCGCGACTCTTCATCACTGTCAGCCGTCGAATTTGCCACCTTGCCAGTCCCGTCTATCATTTTGTGTTTGCCTTTGATGTCTAAAAACAGAGTAAACTTCCCCTGGTAATGAATTCATTGCGAAGGTCACGAATTTATGCACATTATGACTAGCGGAGTAGGGGACCCCTAGGGAGGAGGTTAGGTGGCAGAGGGCGGCAGCATTTGGAGCGGAGTCATCAGAATCAGACGGTTTCGGGAGCAGTAGAGCAAGACATCACCAGGGTTGCACCGTATGTCCAGCGTGCGCATTAGCAGAGCCCACTCCACTAGATATCTCCTAGAACCATCGTGTTGTTGCACCTACCGTGCGGGATAGTCCATCTGGATTGAATCATGATGGAAGCTCTGGCACATTGATGAAGAACGCAATATTTGGGACACAGAGGTGCGTGTCCCATGATATTGTGGCCACTCTGTGCTCGCCTAAGTAATGTGGTCGTTCCCATTGTTGTGCCTATCAGATGTTAATTCCACCAGTAAAATCACGCAAGACAGACCTCTGACAGCATGGTTTCATACAACGCCAAGAGTCTATCTCGTGCTGCTCGAACCTTGAGGACAAAGTTCAATATCGGTCCAGGAACGACGAACTCGACAAAGGCTCGAATGTGGAACTCACCGCACGGGCCTGAGGTCCCGAGTCGCTTATAGCGAGAAAATGATGAGTCAATATCAAGTCTCTGACCCTGCATAGATGCGAACAATTGAGGTGACGAGAACAATTATCACCTGGCCAATCTGATCTACCCCAACGATGATGTAAATTATGTGAAGCTAAAGGAACCGCAAATTCGAATTATCACATATGTATTACGCAAGACGGGATACACGATTTCATACCAATATTCTGAATGACACTACCTATTCGTACACTTTCACCTAATATTCAGTCCGAGTCATTCAAGTAGCATACGAATGTTGAACGTTGATTGTTCAAGCATATCCACTTTTTCCAGGGACAACTGCGAACGCGGGACCCCCCTTCGCGAACATCTTTCGCACATCTTCAGTAAGCTCTTCTGGCCGTTCATAGGCAGCAAAGTGGCCTCCTGACTTATGATGGGACTCGATCACAACATTATTTAACCTGCGCAGCCACCTACAATCTCATGTCAGTTTCGTGGCAGCAAAGCTGATTGATAGAACGCACGCCGATGGTAAGAGTAGGAGCTCCTTTGGGAAATACGACGCTCCCATAGGAATAGTGGGGTAACTAGTACGACCCAAGTTGTAGAAATCGCCAGACACCTCGGAGTAAATGCGATGGGCAGCACCGGGGCCAGCACGGGAGAACCAGTATATGGAGATCCATGTCAGAGCTGTTTCAAAAGCAGGTGAGTATTGTATTGGGAAGTGTGACTGACTGCTGCTACCTTCGTCATCAGTCCATTTGTAGTCGTCGGTCCAGATGATCAATTTCTCGTAAAACCAACCAAGCAGTGCAACAGGGCTATCCGTAAAACCGTAAGCGAGTGTCTGTGGGAAGGTGCTCTGCTCAACAAAGTAGCCGGATGATTTGTTGCGATACCACACAGTGCGCTCAAGTCCTGCCTTTTCCTCTGCGGAATATGGGGTTAGCAGGTACGACAAGAAAGACAGGGGAGATTTCCAGGTCGGTGGGTCGGCCCTAGTCAAACATGAGATAAGTTGATGGGCGAGCAGTGACCGAGAAAAGGACATACATCGGAAAGTTGGTGTGCCATGCCTTGACATGCTTTCCACCATACTTAGCAGCCATTCTCCGAGTGATCTGAGAGTATATTAGCGACAAATTCCGTTTATTTGTGAAATGTCGCTCACGAGGAAACCCCAGTCGCCTCCCTCAGTCACTGCCATAAAATGAGTAAATCCACTGTAGAAGATAATGGCAATGGCGACGTGCCATACTCGTTGTACCCGAGAGCAATCATGAGTTTGTGGGTTACCTAGATACCTTAGTCAACATTTTAGGAGCTTAGGATGTGCGATGAACAATGGATACCTCGGCATATTGATCAAGACCAAAGCCTGGTTTGTGAGCACCCTCCGAAAAGCCAAAACCAGGCAAGCTAAGCGCCACAACATGGAAGCTAGGATGTTTAGGAGACGACGCAGTCAAGAGGGGTAACATTCCCCTGATTTCTATGAAACTTCCAGGCCCTGGCTAATGTCAGAAATATGTCGGTAAGCGTGGATAATACCTACATCCATGACAAAACAACAAGGGAATGGCGTCAACAGTTTCGCTCTTCTTGTGAACATAGTGAATGTTCAACGCGCCGAAACCATCCACGTCGATGTCGCGGGTGAACATCGGCAGCTCTTGGTTCAATTCCTTTTCATATTTGCGCCAATCGTATCCGTTCTTCCACCTCTCCACGAGCCGCTTCATATCTTCCAAAGGTGCGCCGTGCCTCCAGCCGATGTCCTGAAGTTCATCTGGGAAAGTGGCGAGCTCAAGTTTAGCACGAAGGATCCTGAGTTTCTCGTCTGGGATGTTGATTTGAAAGGGGGTTTCGGATGGCATGGTGGTCGAAGTGCGAGTGAGGGAGTGAATAGTACATCCTGGTGCATCCTGTGGTTTTATAGCTGCACAAAGAAGAGCCAACCTTTTGTTTCGTCCGGTGGGAAACGTCTATCCGAAACTTATCTCTTGTATCGTCATTTCAAAATAATAATGCGGTAATCCTATCTTTGACAGTACTTCCATAAGACACCGTGCACCTTGCGCTTTCCTTTTATTGATACAAGGGCCTTCAGCCAGGACATATGAGATTAGGACATGACTGGGTGTCGTGACGGGATTTTTTGTATACGATGTTGGAGAAGTCGGCGCATAAGCGAGAGACTCGGAGCGGTATAAAGTTTGTCCGCAAACACGTCCGAGTATGAGTCGAGAGCTGTGCGAAAGAAAGCGCAGCTGACCCCGGATGGCGTGCGCCTGCTGTGCACACATCGACGATCTCAGAGGCTGATGTGCGGGGAGGAAGCCTGTGGGAACGTCAGTGTTCAATACAGACCAGTGATAGTAACAAGATAGTCAGTGAGGACCCCATCCCCACAATAGTATGCATACAGGCTTCTCTGTATCGATACTGTGCCAAGGCTAAAAAGCAGCTTCTCGGTCAGTATATACATACAGGCTTCCCTGTATCAATACTCATGCTAGGGTTGCAAAGCAGCTTCTCAGGTATCACTAGCTATCTTATTCAGGATGAGTACCTTGATTCATGTGATACTTCTGCGCTTCCTGACGGCCAAGTGTTCCTTAGCCATCTTGTTTGGGAACCTTCTTCTCCTGTCCAGACATGTCGCATGCTTTTGGTTCCCTAAATCGACTTATTCCCGAACGAGTCACCGTTAGGTATACCTCCTTCTCGCCGTGTATCAATGCAGTGGCATGTGCTGTTGGTGATCCAAACTTCACGAACCTCAATTGGATGGCAAGGCTGCAGTAGCCTGCCCCGGATGCAAGATGAGCGAATGTGTCTCAGGTTGAAGATCATATACTTACAACGAAACAACAGGACAAAAACTGTGAGACTTGGCTGCAGAATATCTTTGGGACGTACGGCTCAAACGTGGGTCAAGCTGAAACTCTCTACAGATGAAAAGGATAAACTAGCTCACAAATTCTAGTAATGTATAGCACCCCTAGCGCTGGTCAGTCAATGACAGATGGCTGGCAAGTACAGCATTACATACAGTACACAGACAGCTTGATGTTGGTGTTGATATGTATCATATTAAGAGCATGACCACTACAATGCACAGTGCATTGAAAAGATCAAGATATCGAACCTAGCTGGTAAGAAATGAAACGCGTTCAGACACCACATGAAGGAATATCTCAGTCATTGCACCTAGTTATTATACTCATCTCATCTGCGTTGAGATTGCCTCTCAAGGGCTGTGGTGTTTATCCTCGCCCAGTGCACTAGAAACGGTAGTACTGGGTTAGCGATCAACAAATAATTTTTTTGGTCCCACCCCAGAGCAGCTATTGCATCTTATTGGCTAGATCCGCTATTGCTCGCGAGATATATTGTGATGAACGTTCAAGGATAGTAACCTAGAGAAGATGTGAAGGTTCATCGAGTTTCATCAGCTACCAGAGAACTTGGTCTAAACACTTTTATTAGCACCGCGTGTAGTAAAAGCTTCGGGCGGAACAAGGCTGTGAGACGGGAGGGTTGGTTGTAATCAGCAACAATGATTTAACAGAAGCCGCCAAATCAGCACAGTGCGGGTGGTATAGCAAACATATGAGCCTGGGCCTGAGTATCATATATTGGTGTGAACAATGATTAATATTGACACTGTAGACTCGAGAATCTGTGGAGGAGCACTTCCACGCACACAATATCGCTGATAACAACAGGGCCTGGAGCAAAAAACTGACTCCAGAAACCACGAACTTGACAAAGATGTGAAAATCACGTACTCACCGGGCCCCACGAGTCGCTTATAGCGAGGAAATGATAAGCCAATATCAAGTCTTTTATTTACCCCACATGCGGAGTTGCGAACAATTAAGGTGACGAGAACAAGGGTCACCTGGCCAATCTGATCTACCTCACGAGATGATTGTCGATGTCGAAGAGTTGTGTCGAACTGAACCTCGTGATCATTCACGCATATCCGTAAAAGGCAACAGGACTTCGTACACCGCCAAAAATGTTTAGACAACGGGACTTGCGAACGCTCGCTCACCTAGGCAAGACCACCCCATCAATGCTACCCTTCCAGATGCCCAGTTCATGAGAAAATACAGTCATTACTTCACTTATCGCCGCCCATACTATGATTCCTTTGATCCTGTGGACTCAGATGCGGACCGGTCGAGCCTATCATAGTCACAATGTGTCTCTAGTTTTCACACTTTGGCCATTTTCGGGAGGATTGCTTGGGATTGCCATTGGACAAAAGTTTCGGGGAGTCGCTTAGTACACGACTCCCCGAACTTCCCTTTTGGAGGACTTCCTTTCAATGGTCACATAGGACTACTGTACGTGAAGTAGCTCCTTAGCTAGCTCAGTGCGTGGATGAAACAGTAATAACTACTCACCATATGTATCACAGATCTTTCCCGCTATAGAAGGATTTTCTTTTGCAATACCGGGACCTGCCAGTGGTCGCTCGATTGTAGACAGGCCTGCGCGCCTTCACTCGTTCACTCATTCATGGCATCAACGAGGACTCGGATACTTACTGTCAACGCCCCTCCCTGACTCAAACATCGAAGACACAATCCACTTCCTATTCCAGCCTACAATACAGTACACTGCAAATACATGCCTCGATCGTGCCATTCACTCACGGGTCACTGCTCAATGTCTGTCGACGATTTCATCTTGAAAAAGTTGACGGTGATTATAGTGCATATTTGCATTTATGATCTGTGGCTATACCACGAAATTCATGGCATTATCCGACTTCATGTTCACCTTTCACCCTAGATACTCCATGTACGATATATCGAAAGCGACCTTGAGCTTATGCGACTACCTTCAATATTGTAGCTGCAAGTCAGAACTCACTGTCTTTCGGGTTCTCGACTGATGCTCGGACGTATTGGCGCATGGACAACTTTGCATCGTTACATCGTTTGTGCACCAACTTCCCTGACATCATATACAAAAAATTCCCGTCACAACGCGCAGACATACCCTAATCTTATATGTCCTGGCTGAAGCCCCTCGCTTGTGTCAATCAAAAGGAAAGCACAAGGTGTACGGTGTCTTATGGAAGTACTGGCAAAGATACAACATGTTCTATTGATTGGCGCATTTTATTTAAAGATGGTCTGGAATGAAGACACAAGAGATAAGTCTCGGATAGACGTTTCCCATCAGGCAGCTATTAAACTACGGGATGCACCAGGATGTACTAGTAACTCCCTCACTCGCCCTTCGACTACCATGCCATCCGAAACCCCCTTTCAAATCAACATCCCAGACGAGAAACTCAGGATCCTTCGTGCTAAACTTGAGCTCGCCACTTTCCCAGATGAACTTCAGGACATCGGCTGGAGGCACGGCGCACCTTTGGAAGATATGAAGCGGCTCGTGGAGAGGTGGAAGAACGGATACGATTGGCGCAAATATGAAAAGGAATTGAACCAAGAGCTGCCGATGTTCACCCGCGACATCGACGTGGACGGTTTCGGCGCGCTGAACATTCACTATGTTCACAAGAAGAGCGAAACTGTTGACGCCATTCCGCTGTTGTTTTGTCATGGATGTAGGTCTTATCCACGCCTACCGACATATTTCTGACATTAGCCAGGGCCTGGAAGTTTCATAGAAATCAGGGGAATGTTACCCCTCTTGACTGCGTCGTCCCCTAAACATCCTAGCTTCCATGTTGTGGCGCTTAGCTTGCCTGGTTTTGGCTTTTCGGAGGGTGCTCACAAACCAGGCTTTGGTCTCGATCAATATGCTGAGGTAGTTATTGTTCATCGCACACCTCTAAGCTCTCAAAATGTTGACTGGTGTATCTAGGTAGCTCACAAACTTATGATTTCTCTCGGGTACAACGAGTATGGTATATCGTTATTGCTATTATCCTCTACAATGGATTGCTCATTTTCTCGCAGTGACCCAGGGAGGCGACTGGGGTTTTGTCGTAAGCGACGTTTCACAAGTAGACAGGATTTATCGTTGATATAATTTCAGGTCACTCGGAGAATGGCTGCTAAGTATGGTGGAAAGCATGTCAAGGCATGGCACACCAACTTTCCGATGTATGTCCTTTTATCGGTCACTGCTCGCCCATCAGCTCATCTCATGTTTAACTAGGGCTGACCCACCGACCTGGAAATCGCCCCTGTCTTTCTTGTCGTACCTGCTAACCCCATATTCCGCAGAGGAAAAGGCAGGATTTGAACGCACCGCGTAGTATCGCAACAAAGGATCGGGCTACTTTGTTGAACAGAGGTCCTTCCCGCAGACACTCGCCTACAGTCTTACCGATAGCCCTGTTGCTCTGCTTGCTTGGATTTATGAAAAACTGGTTACCTGGACCGACGACTACAAATGGACTGATGACTAAGGTAGTAGTAGTCTCACTTCTTAATATAATACCCACCTATCTGAAACAGTTCTGACATAGATCTTCATATACTGGTTCTCCCGTGCTGGTCCCGGCGCTGCACATCGCATTTACTCCGAGGTGTATAGCGATTTCTACGATATAGGGCGTACCAGTTACCCCACCGTTCCTTTGGGAGCGTCGTATTATCCAAAAGAGCTCCTGGTCTTCCCCTCAGCGTGCGTTCTATCGATTAGCTTTGCTGCCACGAAGCTAACATGAAATCGCAGGTGGTTCCGCAGGGTGAACAACGTTGTAATCGAGTTCCATCATAAGACAGGAGGCCATTTTTCTGCCTCTGAACGGCCAGAAGAGCTTGTTGAAGATGTGCGGAAGATGTTTGCGAAGGGGGGTCCCGCATTCGCAATTGTCCCCGGAAAAAGTGGATATGCTTGAACAACCAACATTCGTATGCTACTCGAATGACTCCGACTAAATATTAGGTGAAAGTGTACGAATAGGTAGTGTCATTCAGAATATCGGTATGAAATCGTGCATCCTGTCCCTCGCATCTTGCGCAATACACTCTGCTATCCATGTGATGTTTCGGATTTCCTGTTCCTTCAGCTTCACATAACTGTAGAACACGCCATACTGGAACTGCTGCAGAAAAGCCAGCTTGTTGAGGTGTACCTCCATGCGGAAGAAACGATCCTCCAGCTGTGCAGCTACTCCAAAGTCCCCAAGATCTCCGTTGCTCTGGCCTGATGCTGAGTTGTCGAAAAATGAACGATATTCGCCGACGTTATCGCACACTTGACGAACTTGGTCTATGTCATCCGCTTTGGCGAGAGCATTGTTACCTGCGGGAAACAATCGCCCAATGGCAGGGAAAAGTTTGGCGCGCTGCTCCTTGGTGAGCTCTGTGTCAAAGGAATTGATGGTGATGTTTATCGTTCGTCTGTCAGCTTCGAAGGCGAGAATGTTGTGCATGACATCTACAGTTGTCGAACCAATAGTGGAGACATAGTTGTAGAAATCCTCGAGATACGCTTTGTAGACGGTATTCCTGATGATCTCGATGTTCATGTCATCAAGATCAGCAGCAGAGAGGCAATCGCGGAAGTAGGGCGCTGATCATGGTATTTAGTATCTGGGGTCGAGGTCGTACCAGGACAAATACCTAGAGGCGTTTCTACCAATACGCTCTGATAGAGCTCTTCTACGTTGGTTGCCACACATAATGCAGGCATGGTATCGAATATGCCTAGTGGATGACATCGTTCGAGAAGTTCATGCGTATCCCTCTCGTGGAGCGTGCCCGTTATGAGTAGGACGACATTGTCGATCATGTACCCATACCTGCAAACTATGAGCGCAAGAACATATAATTGATCATTACACACGTGATGTAATCCAAAAACTTGCTCAGAGGCTCAACAGAATTGCTGCGAAGAAAGTTGAAGTGGTCCACGAGAGTCTGTGTTGCCTTGTCTGCTATAGTTGAGGTGGACAGCGGGGATGGTTCGTTCGCGAGGAAGTTTCCATAGTCAGTCGCGGACAGCTGCGTTTTGAAATCTATGTCAAGCGCGCGTGAGCAAGGATTAGCTTATTTCTCCTCCCTTCCTGACCTTCCAATGTCTCGCACTGAGTCAAGCTGGCATAGTGAGATTGAGTGAGTATGCCAGATTTGTAGCCTCGGACGATTCCTTCTAGAAATCCGTTGTTCACCTAGAAGGTGCACTTCCATTAGCTTGAGAGGACGTGTCGATAGTGTATACCCACGTTGAAAAAGAGACCCTCCATGATGACCCGCTCGTGACGAACTTAGTACTGCGCGACTTGGCACAAGCCGATACTTGAGACGTAAAAGGAAGATGATTTCCACGATCGTTGGTCGTACGCGCGCCAGCCAGTGCAAGACTCAAGTGTTCCTATTCAACTCCCAGATCAAGTTATGCAGGTTCATGACTATTCCTTCATCATTTTGTTCATCATAGGGACATACTACTGGCTACGCTAGCCAATGTCTTTTTTTTTCATCCCTCTCTGGACCCTCTGCAAAGCACGTCGACACGTTTAACGGCGCACATTCTTCAGCCCTCTTCAGCCGAGAGCGAAGGAGCTACAACTTCGGATAACTCGTTTGCAGACTCCGAAGATATGGCATCGGAGTCATCGCTAAAGAAGGGGCCACGCTGTCTATCACACAAGTTAGAGACCTAATGAATAGGGCAGGTAATATTTTCCTCACGTCAAGTTCATGTAGTAGAAGGACTGGGGGTACATGAAGTGCCAGTCCTTCTACTAGAAGGACGGACAGCTCAGGTACCCTGGCCCAGCACATATTTTGTGCTGTGCCGCATACGGAGATGAAATAGCTCCTGTGAGTGGTGTCTCACGAGTCGAGGGAGGGATGGAGCATTTGAGGCGGAGTGCGCAGCACTACAGTTCTATATGTAACAGGAGCCGTTGCAATGTGCGGAACATCTATGTTTTAGCCAAGAGTCACGGATTCCAGGATTACTCACTTAAAGCATGTGAAGGCCGAGTGGTACGACAGTTGAAGTGGTAAGGCATGTGGTAGCTGTGACGCGACGTGGGTGAGGTTTCACGCGGCCGTGACGCAGCATGTGCCATGCTTGATGCGCAGCATGCAAGTGGGCCTTGAAGCTGCCAAAGCGCTGAAGCTTGAAGTTTGACATGGTATATTAGGTAAGTATGGAGCTTAATATTAGTTAGTACAGAGACTGCGATTGCCAGCATGGCGGCACAGTGGTTGAGGCTTGACATTGTACTAGTAGTACAGAGTACTGGAGGCTGCATCAGACTTGACAAGATGGGGTCGAGTCTGCTAGACAGTGAGATAATACTTCACATTGCATCTGAAAGACAACATTAGATCAATGATCATAGATACAACACAAACACGAGATGGACACTACATAGTACGAACAAAGAGGTCAACTTGATACACTGTAAATCTGGTGAGAAGTAGATCCAGCACTCTATTATATGGTTATGCGATGCTAGTAAGTGCCTGTAATTCGTTGATTTGTGACAGTGCCGCGTCACGGGCGCGTCGCCGTGACGACTATATCACGTGACCCTTGTCTATGTATATACCGTGTCCCGACTCTGTCATGGTGGTGAGACTGACCAGAGTTCGTGGAAATGAGCTATGATATCTTTGTTCCCTTAACACAGCTTTTCCAATACGCCATCCCGCCCATCAGTTGCGCGTATGTTTCTGCAACGTATAAGCGAATTGTGTAGGTGCAAAATGCCATCCTGTGCTTACCAGTCACGTTCAACTTACTATGTCTGTATCTGAAAAGGACTACGTGGTTGAGGAGGACCAGCCTGAGATTTCTGTAGAGGATCACAGACTTTTACGCAAGGTCGACCGTAGACTTCTGCCTGTTTTCACTCTGCTTTACCTCCTTAGTTTCCTGGATAGGTTTGTTATCTATCTGACTCTAGCTGCATTGTGAGCTCATAATATTCCAAAGGTCAAACATCGGAAATGCGAAGTAAGCAAAGCTAATATGTACTCGAGTCTTGCACTGCTGACGATTCATATTACATGTAGACTCGATGGAATGACAACTGTGCGGTGGTTTACGCTTTTCGTGATTTGAACCCTAGGCCTGACATGTGATGTTCGTTCTACATAATAGGATCTCGGCGTATCTGCTGCTAGTTATAACACCGCTTTGGCCATATATTTTGTCGGTTATGTTGTTTTCGAGATTCCTGCCAATGTATGTGCCGCAAATTCCAATCCACTTCTTCAGCTAACCTCATTTCGCCTAGATAATGTGATACCAATTTCCATCAATGCTGATATAGAGGAATCTAACTTGTTATCGTCGCTGTGCAGACTGAAGAAATGTAATCCGCAAGTCTGGCTCCCGTCATTGACTCTTGCCTGGGGTATCGTCTCTATTGGTCAGGGTCTTATCAAGAACCAAGCTGGTTTATTTGGAATCAGATTCTGTATGTTGGCTTGTGTGTGTGGACTCTGGGGGTACTGATACTGATTGCCTGCCTATCGTCAGTACTTGGTGCCACGGAAGCTGGGCTGTTTCCCGGTGTGATATACGTCTTCTCAGTATATTACCTGAGGTGAGAAGCACAGACTCTTATGCATACCGGGGCTTAACTGCTTTTGTATCGTATAGACGCGAGCGGAGTTGGCGAGTTGCAATTTTCTTCGGTGGTTCGGCATTGGCGGGGGCATTTGGAGGTATGCTAGACATTCTGGATATGGCTGCGGTTCGATTAAATTTCTGAAGGGATATTTGCATATTGCATTGGATTGATGAATGGTGTGGGCGGAAAAAGCGGTTGGCAATGGTATGTTCGTGTTCTCATGCATCACCTCATTAACACAACGTCGAAAAGGATTTTCATTCTTGAAGGATTACTGACAGCGGTCATTTCCCTTATCGCATATTTCATTGTGCCCACTTGGTCCCACAAGGCCAAATTTGTGCGTGTTCTCCTTCTGTTTCGTCACCCACAAACGTCAACTTTTACAGTTATCTGAAACAGAAAAAACGCGCCTGCTAGATAGATTGCGAGCAGATTCTGATGCGGGGACTGACCAAACTTTCAAATGGTCGTCCGTCGGAGATGCGTTTAGCGATCACTTAGTCTGGGCATATGCATTCCTCTTCCATGGATTCTCTTTTGTACTGTACTCGCTCAGCCTTTTCTTGGTACGTTCGTCATCGAAGGAAATTACGAATGATGCCTGACTGTTTGTCCTAGCCTACAATCATCGCGGGACTCGGGTTCGAGACATGGCAGGCTCAACTGTAAGTGCCTTTGATCTCGAAGTTCGATCCAATGTTGATGTAGATTTACACCAAGGATGACCGTCCCCCCGAATGTGCTCGCAAGCTTCTCAATATGGACCACAGTGTATTTCTCAAGCAAGTACAATGCAAGAGCGCCGTTCATCATAGGAGCTGCAATTGTATCCATCATTGGTGAGAGCATTTCTGCCACGCACTTTAATTATCTCATGAACCTCAAGGATATATCCTTCTCATCACTTGCACGAAACGTAAGTTGCCTTATTTGACCAGTCGTTTGGCACAACGCGTGCTCATACACATAACAGCCGGTCTTCAATATTTTGGAGTACACCTCGCAGCGGGTAAGTCGCAGAAAATTATTCGAGGCTTTGTCGTTCAATGTCCTGATTTAATACAGCCGGCGTGTATACAGGCAATTCGCTTCTTCTGAGGTCTGTTCAGGTAACTCCAGTTGCGCTCCACTAGCTCATAACATGTCACAGTTGGCCTGGGGAGAACGTTTCTGGTCAGGCTAAACGTGCAGTTGCGGTAGCCCTTCAAATCAGCGTCGGTGATATCGGAGCGATTGCAGGCTGTCTGATCTACAGGCCCACACTGGCTAGTCACCTGTACCGCACACCCAATCTTATAGCCATCGGCTATCTCCTGTTCGCAATCGTAATGACCACATATTTGTGGGTCATGATGAGTATGGAGAACAAGAGGCGAGATTGTTTATTGTCAAAGGGCGAATCAAAGGATGAAACCGAGGAAGAGAGAATCAGGTTGGGTGATCGTTCTGTGCGCTACAGATACCGAATTTGAGCAGATTGCTACATGTCATCTGAACATCCATTAAACGACTTTCCAGAAGGAATATAACGTAGTGGGTAGTGTGATGCGATGCGATATTAGTATGTGCGTAACGTGCAGCGAGCACGCGTATAATGATATAAACATAATGGACAGACTAAAAGCTACGTGGTCACACGGCGCCTCTTGTTAGCGCGTGTTGTCCGTTCCCGATATTCGTCATCACCATCATCTTCGGTGAAGTAATCATCTTCCGCTGCGTCTGGGCCATAAAGTTGCTTCCGCTTATCTAGGTCAAGTTTCCGTAGAGAGCGAAGATTGACCATCAGTGATTTATGAAACTCGCTCTAAATTTGGACGTCTGTCAGACAAGGGCCAGGTCAAGAGAGGGTGAATGACTACCTTTGCAACGCGACGTCTTCCCTCGGAAGGCGCACTCTTCTCAAGACGCTTGCGTTTTTCCTTGTACTATAAAACAAAGGTTGACATTTGAAGAGAAGTTGATTGATTAAGAACGGTACCTTTTTCTGTTCCTCGGCCAGCAACACTGACAGATGCTTGACCCACCGTTGTAGATTTGACTCTACCTTCCGCTTCTTTGCCTGCATTGTCATGAGGACGACAACGGCATTTTCGTCATCATCCTCAACGATAGCTTCATCATCAGAATCTGGGATGACATAAGACATGACAGCGGCCGCAGAGCGCCGCGGTCTCCGTTTAGTGGCGCGTGGAGAAACTTGAACCTTCGACGGACCGGCCTGGGTAGATAAACGAGAGATGGTGGGGCTAGTCTCCTTCGACTTCACTTTCACTTTGCTACACCGCTTCGGTTCCGTCGCTGGTGGTTGCTTCGAAAGATAGTCTTCTTCAGAAAAGTAAAACTCGGCGCCGTTCTCAATCTCGTGGTACAGACACCAGTTCTAGTAGGGGTCCAGAAACAGTCAGTAAAAATTACACCCTACCATCGAGTTATGCTAACCGGTGCTTTTCCAAGGCGTGCAAGTAGTCTGAAATGCTTGAGTGTTACAGGTACATGTTGTGATGTTGAAACATAGTTAGTTGAGGGGGTATTGCATGTGAAAAATACATGAAGAAGCTGTGCTATTGTGTCAGAGGGATCATTCCTCAGGGGAATACCGCACCGACCGTAGTGTTATTGTTAATCACGGCGTGTGTCAGGAACGTAGCAGCCATCGCACTTCGGACCGGATATCGTTCTTTGACCCATCGACCAACTGGAATGAAGTCTGCGATGCATTATGAACATTCATGGTTGTATATGCATAAGGTTCAATCATTACCTGTTGGGTACCCGAGCTTTCCGGTGGTGTCAGATCCAAAGTAGCTGAAATAGAAAGACCGCCTGCGAGAACGTGTGGGAGCCATTTCGTCCTGTCGAATCATAGAGGACAATGTGTCTTGACCGATGATCCCCTGCAACGTAGTGAGCAAACGTTTCAACGTTAAAAGCAACAATACACTAACCAATTCTGACGTGTTCCCGGTTTCAGCTTGAACAGGTCCTTCATTCCCACTTTCATCCTCGTCCATCTCGCGACCATCTGTAGCAATTGCATCTCCCGAAGCGTTCGGCTCTGCCGAATGAAGGCCAGCAGCCCCAGAGCTATTCCGTGTGGCTTTCGAGCTGGTGTTGAAATCTCTACATAGTGGGGCTTCATATGTAGCGCATGCCTCTTCATCGTCATATGATGGAAGATCGTCCAAGTTTATCGCATAACACTGAACCGCATTTTCTTGCAATACCGCATGAAGATATGGATGGCAGTCAACGAGTTTCTTGAGCGTCTTCCCCTATTTATCAGAGTCGTCAAAATAATGGCCCACCACAATCTTTAGTCCAAACACTCACCTTACTGCCAATCTTAAGGCACTTCACAGCAACTTCTTGAAGGATGTCTTTGATATCACTCGAACTGAGATTCATCTCGTCCTTCGCGAAGTCAACAAGAGCTGAATGTTTCTCAACAAATGGATTGGTTAAGATATCCACAATATCCTTCCTCGTCAACGGGAGTAGACCCAGGGGTTCTAATTTGCTCTTCAGTGTACCTGAGGGGTTTGGCTGGACCAGGACATTATCCGACAAACATGCTGTGAGGAGCATGACAATGCGGACTGTTGGATCTGTACTAGGAAAATCGGCGTATAGATGTCTGAGAACGTTGATGGTATAGGCGGAAGTGATAGAACGAGTGTTGACAAATAGCTAAAAACCGAGCTCAAGTCAAAGCCACACAAAGTACATTCTGAATTCACCTTGATCAACTCAGCAACGACGGTGCTATGGGTCAGTGAAGTAAGAATGAGAGGTGAATGAACGTCGATCTCAAAAGGTGGTGTACGTACGAAAGATCGAATAGGAGTTCCTTGGTACGATCGAGGATCTTAAGTGCACGGTAAGCCGACTCATTGCTCTTTGATTCCATGCAGATTTCAGCTGCTACTGTGCGACTCAGGAACATCCTAGCAGGTAAACAGGACCACAAAATGCGAATACGTATCTGAGCATGCAAAAACTATTGTAACAAGACTGCTTGCTCTCACCTAGCATCAAGACGCCGTAGCTCGCGTACATTCCTGAGAATGTCATCGGACCGTTCACCGTTGTTGAGCGCCATCTTCTCAAACATCTTACGGAAGACGAAGTCGCGGTACTATCAAATTCTTTAGTATTAGTGGTGGATGTGTTAAAAGGCAAGATTACCTTGGTGTCCATGTGAAATCCATTGGCTTCGGCATAGGGAAGCAATCTTGGCTCGATAGCGAGAGCAATCGGTAACTGCACCATAAGGGGGTCCTATACGAGGACACCTTGAGTATACCCAAACTGGTTGTGATGTTCCAGAAACCAACCTTCATGCTGAACGGGATAAACTAAAGCGAATCGTAGGAAACCATACCATTAAGGAAATTGACGCCGCGCACCTTATACTTGCCAAAAATATCTCGCACCGTCTCCCACTTTGTACTCTTCATATCTGGTGGAAGCCTACTCTCCTTTAAAAACACAGCGAAGAAATAACCGTCATCCTCATTCTTTCCCAACGGTACTTCATCGAACAACCCGCAAGCGACCTTCATGAAATGAGCGAAAACGGGAATCGACATGTTGCGAACCCATGCGGTCTTTATGAAATGATTTGCAGACCTAAAATAATGGTGTATGGCGACTTGGACAAGATATCTGGATACATATGCGCCACTACTGATTAGGATCTAGACAAAGGGAGCGCATATAATCAGTTAGGCTCCATGAAGCGCTGAGACGCAGCGAGAGAAATAAGTGACAAACGTCGATGACTTTGTCTGACATGATCTTCCCTCTTCCTAAAGCCCAAAACATAGCATCCATGCGGCCATAACGGTTGAGAAAGTAGTGGGCTCGAACGTAGGGGTCTTGGGACACATTGTGAAAGTGTTTGGAAGTGAGCGTTAAAGCGGTCGGGTCGTCGAGCTCGTAGAAGATCAATTCGATGACTTCATCTACGCAAATCTCAGGTTATGAGTGAGAAAAAGAATGATCAGAAAACATACCACACAGGCGTTGCATGGCGTGTGGTAGAAGGGTTCTTGACTGCGGTAGGCAGAAGCTTGAACTGCTCAGAAAGAGCACTAGTCGCAAGTTGACTCCGTCCAAGGAACCTGACGACGAGGATTAGGGACTTGACGAGGTTGGCGTTTACGATGATGTGGTTGGGTGTCAAGAGGTGTGCAGCCGGAGAACGCACTTCATCGGACTTCTAAATTCAACCACCACTGCATCTTGAAAGTCAAAAAACCTTGGCCAAAGCGATCACAATGTTCCACAAAATATCGTATCATGAAGTTTAAGCTGTTCAGAGTGAAAAGATGCGTGAAATGGCAACGTTCTACACCGTTACAGGCGCTACATTGTGCTAAGATGCAATGCCGGCATGTCTTTTTAGAAAGTCCTCTTATAGTAACTCCTCCAGACTTGCCACGCTAATCTCCAATCTCGGATCTGCAAGGAGGGGTTAAAGACGTTGAAATTGACCGATTCCAACGTCGATAGAACGGACACAACTGGTATCTAAAAAAATTCGTCAAACATCATAGTAATCCGAAAAATCCGACGTACAGCAGCGGAAAACACAGGCATGGCATCCGGTGGGACCCTGCCCCCGGACTCCTTGAACATGTCGCGTGCGGTGAGTAAATGATCATTTGCAACAGTTGCGAGTTCAAACACCGCATCCTCTAGCCCGTGGGACGATTTCCCCTTGCTGAAAATTTCTTGCTGATTGACGTTATGCTTGGCAGTGATCTCCGCGGGTATGACCATAACACCCTTACTAGCATGAAAAGGTAAAGCTCGTATAAGGGTCGTCAATGATTGAGCCACCCCGAGATGCGAGGCTGCGTGCGCAAGCGTGGAGGAGGGGAGTTTCAGCATTTCTAACAGAAGATAGAGGAAAGTTGATGAAGTAGACTCCGCATGTGATGTCATGGACTCCAGAGTAAGGTGGGTCTGGTTATGAAGTTCTTGTTCCTTCGAGTTAGACAACTATAAGGGCCATATGTGAACGCATAAACGAATCGCTTACCCTTGCTTCGATTATTCTGTTAAAGTGATATAGAGACAAATGGTTATCCCGTGTTGCTTCATACATCGCAAGAGCAATAGGATGGCGCGGAGGCTTATCCTATCATTGACAGAGACCATCAGGTGATTGCGGTGTTCAAAAAGTGCCACCCACATTGTAGATATCTTTCATGGCATCTCTCCAGAACATTAGGCGTGCCTGACCCAAGGTAGTCTGGGACACCGCCTCTCGCACCGTGGCAAGCTCGATCTAAAGCGCGAGTCAAAGACGGTTAAACACCGGTAAAGCGTCACACGTACATAGAATGCTCTGAGTGCTAGATACCCACCTTGAAATCGTTTAGGGTATAGCTGGGACGTCAAATAACCTTCGTAGTCATGTTTCCGTACCAAGTCTTTGCAGTAGTCGGCTGGATTGGAAATGCCAGCCTCAGAACGCAAAGCTGAATTTGTATGAAGCCGGCGAAAAGAACTTAATCTCTGCAGACAGTGAGAACGAAGCGACAGTGGCATCACGATCATGGCTCATGACAAAATGTAGAATGACCGGCAACCAAATTTCAACATTTCATGAGTTACCGGAGTTATAATACTTCCACACAGACTCAGTCCCAACGTCCAAACTGGCTGCGATGTCATTGAAAAAGTCAGGACTTCAAAGAGAGGTTCTAGCACTCTATAGACGGTAAGTGACAGTCGGGACAGAGTGCAAACCTTCTTGATGGATCCTCTAGTGCATTACGCATGGTCCGTACCAAACCAGTTCTGACCCAGCCAAAATTTCTCCTCTTCGTGCGCTACAACTTTCACACGCAAGCATCTTCTGTATCACCTCGCAATGTTGCAGCTATAGAGCACCTTATCCGTCGTGGTAGAAGGCAACTGGAGATGTACGAGCAGCCCTCTGTCAGAGACTGCCAGATATCACGAGCCATGAGTGATTGGGAGCAAAGCCGACGCGGATCATGGACAACGTCGCAGTAATATCAAACATCACAGGAGATGGTGGATTCGGCCGAAGCAATATTATGGGTAACTACGAGTATGGTACAAGAGTTTGGGACGCGACTCCCTCGTCGCGTCACACAGTAATGGGTGTACTCGACCTCTTGGTCCGTCGTGCCTTCAGCCTCTCAGCGCGCGTACGAGGGACGTTTTCTTTATCTTGAGATGGTTGAACGCCAGTTGTGGTGGGCTTCGGCTTGGATACCAAGAGCTGGCGTTTAGCTTCCAATTCAGCAATATACTTCTCGTAAAGTAGTCTCCGCTCGTTGATCACGTATTTTATACGTGCCATTGATTTCCGACACTGTAAAAACATTCAACGCTTCAGTCCGGCATAAAAATGGCATGCTCACTTGAACATCCTTTTTAATGCCAGCAAGACTCTCAGGATTGCTGACACCAATTCGTCTTGCCTCCTCTCTCTGGGCCGCAAGGAGGTTTCGTTCTCGCAAGAGAACATACCAAAGCGTATGCAAGTCCTTGAAGCTCTTTCGCCGAAGTTCTGCTGCTTTCCATGACCTCGCTGCGGACAGTAACTGAGCAATCCGCGAGAATACACAAAGAAAATATTTAACACTCACCGGGATCATCTTGGAATGTGTCTCTTCCTTCAAGACTCACATATACCATCTCCCCGTCGACTTCCTTCTTTCTGAAAAAAGCCCAAAGACCGTGGTTCGGGTCTACCTCGACGCCAAGATGGGGTCTGAGGGCAGCACCTTTCGACTTGCGAGTGGATGGTTGGAAGTCAGGCCTTTGAATCATACGCGAAGGATCGATGAGTGGGACTTCATTCGAGTTCCAACGCACCGACTGCAGAAAACGAGCAGCACGCAAAGGGCGAACTGCTTGCAGAATTGTTGTCATCGTTTTGCGTCAAAGAATTACTCGGACAGTCTAATTTGCATACTTACATAGCCACATAATTGGCTTAGTCAGCTTTCTGCGTAATTGCCCTCTTGCCCTTAACTTGCGAGTTACCAAGTACCGCAGCTTGGGGAGTCTATGATATGTTTCAAGTCCTTTGTTGTTCACTCCCGACGCTAATGTTTTATGCATTAGAAGCGTTATTTCTATTGGAATGCAACCTGCCTGGGCCACTAGTCAACACTTGCGGACCTCTGCTCAATCCGCCGCACTTTCCAGAAGTAGAAACAGCATCTGGACCATGTACAACTGTGGCCTCACGAAAGTCGAGCGCGACTGAAGGAAAGCATACTCCCAAACTCGTGAACAATTTCGTCGTCCCCGTGCCTGACCGCTGATACCGAACTGTTAAATGCAACGAGCTGGATTCCAGGACCTCAGCTCTCTCGGGAATTACACTCGAAAGTGATTAACCTCTCTTTGCCACATTCAGATACGGCGTTCATCCGTATCGCACAGGGACATCTGGAAATGCATGGACTAACAAAACAAGGCTCATACAGTATCGAACATCACAACAGATTTCCATCGCCCACGTATGCATCTGCGGGCATCTAGGGATCTTCCCACTAAGGATCTACGAATAAAACGCTGCGAGTCTAACGAGACGCGACAGGTGTGCCGTGCCGCGAGCGGAGTGAAATATGCGTGACGCAGCACTCAAATCACAACTGCCGGTGAAATAAAATGGCAAGGACCAACAGCCTTTTAGATGCAAAGGGCTCGAAGAGAGCCTTTAGTGCCCCAAAAGTTGTTGGTATCGAAGCCAGGAACCGATTTCTCGAGCAAGCGCTGCTGTACTATTCGATTGACATTGCTTAGCATCCGAGGCATAACTTGAGAACGAGAGGTATGATATTTTTTTCGTAGATTCTTGACGAGATCTCTAACTTCAATTATCTCGAGGGCTATGAAGACATTAACGCAGATGCACTTATACTTGTACAGGGCCGCGTGATGAGCTTGCCATCAGAAACGTAATATGAAAGTGTAGACGATGGTTAATTCGGCATTTGCTGCTGCGAACAAGCCAGAAAGTGCCAAATTAACCATCATCTGAAAGCAAGTTCGAGACGTTTGAAGAAATCCACTTAGGAAACACGAGATCTCCAAATGCTGTGTAGTTAGCCCTGCTGACTGTCAACATAGGCAGAAAAACCAATATACGACGATTCCCCCAAGTGTGAATGTGCACGACCGAAACGCACGTCGATATTTTGATGAGTCAAGACACTCACGCGAGTGACATCTAACTCAAATCACTTCCTGCCATTCATACTGCCATTCATGTGATTCATCGCATTGAGTCCAAAACAACTTGCGCGATAGGGGCAGACGATCGATAGTAGGGTCCACGGTAAATGTAAAGAACGTCGGTGAAAGTCCCGATGGGGAGCCTATTTCTGACTGGGAGGCCTTGATTTTGGACTCATCAAGTTAAATCTGTAACGCTGCTTCTGCAAAGTTGCATATAACCGGACGAGCTATGAACAATTTATGGATTAGGTCGACAGAACAAACGTCAAGCGGACTCATGAACGCTGTAATCATTCATGGAGTTATGCTGCTGAACTCTATATTCAGTCATTAGAATAACGACCTGTGCAAATTGATGAGATCTCGGCCGTCGCTGGTGGAGTAGTGAGACCGAATAGCTTAGTGGGTTATACTATTTCTTGGGCTTCTTGGCTGGAGCGTAGGTTAATAGTGAGCTCCCGAGAAAACACTGTTTCTCACCTCCATATCGACTCCGTCCAGTCATACGATTGACTACTCCTCCGAAATCTAAAGATCCACGGACGACCTTGTAACTAGGATAGAAAAGTTTAAGCGCACATTGAACATGCATATCCGGAGGAGAAACTCACCGGACACCAGGCAAGTCCTGAGCACGTCCACCGCGGACTGTTACCACACTATGCTCCTGCAAGTTATGTCCCTCGCCCTGAATGTATGCCATGATAGTCTTCCCAGTAGTCAACTTGACACGCGCGACTTTCCGCTTCGCCGAGTTGGGTTTCTTGGGCTTCATTATAAAAATTTGGGAGCAGACACCCTTTCTCTGAGGGCAGACCTCGAGTAGTGGTGACTTTGGGTCTTTAGCTTTTTGTGGACGCTTTCGTCGCATCGTCTGATTGAGTGTCATGGACAAGGAAGGCGACGAACTGAAAAGACGCGATTCGAGAAGAGACCTTGTGGCAAGAGAAGTCGCAGAGAGTTGAGTTAGCCTACATGGCTGAGATATTCGACTCCAGGCTCGCAGTGCAGACAACATTTTCGACTTGTTTTCGGCACTAGTTGCAGAAGAAGCTGGAGTGAGCTGACATAATCAGGACTATACCGCGTACACGCCTGCCCTCAACTCTAAATTGGACTCGCGACAAACGCGCTAAGTTACATAGTGCTGAAGAATGCCGGTGGCCAGTTCTTCAAGGAGGAAGAGCGCGCGTTCTCGCAGGGAACCTTCTTCAGATAAAATAGAAGAGGACTATCCGTCTCAGCATGCTGGCAACAACGATGATGTCGAAGGTGGAGACGACGAGGAAGAACAGCCGAGGCGCAAGGTGAAGAAGGAAAAGAAGGCTAGAAAGCGCGCTCAAGGAGACTCTGAATCTGACAACGATCCCCCTGCTGTCGAGGATGATGACGAGGACAATCGCATTGACATCGAAAACTTTCATGACCAGCCCCTAGACAAGAAGGAAGGCACGAAGCTCTCGGGCATTGCGCAGGACTGGGAAATGATCCGGAAACAGATTCATCAGGGTTCATTTACCCTCGCGAAGGATGTGGCTACTTCGCTTGCAGACGTCTTGGAAGGAGATAACGCAAACCAGGTGAGTTATTACCGGTCACCATTCAATATGGGCTCTTTCTGACCACCCGGACCACTCAGGCTTTGTCGGAGGTTGATGATATCATGAAAACATTGATTGACATCGACCACGAGATGCAATCACATGAGAAGGCTCTTAGCTGGATGCACCAGCAGCTAATGCGTGGCGAGCCAGTAGTGAGTGGGTCCTGATGGAGAATCTGGGGATATTGACGCCTCAAACAGGAGGGTGCCGTAGAGCTCTATGAGAAAGAGGTGAAGAAGAGGATTGATGAATTCAACGATAGAACGTCTCGGAAGAAGTATGGCTTGAACGATCAATACGTTCAGTTCAAGCAAGGCATTTTTGTACGTTGTCCGTTAATATACGGTTCACTGGCCTCATCAACTCACCCTTTCAAATAGGAGGTCCAAAATCTTGGCGAGAACATACCTCCCATCAATGACTTTATACCACGAGGTTATTGTTTCTGCATCTTGCGTGTAACGGATTCTGACAAAGGTCTTCAGAGGAGGGTGATGAAAGTGATGATGAAGACGATTTAGAGATTGGAGGAGTCACACAAGACTTCAAATGTCCCATCACCTTGACGATGCTGGTGAATCCCCTGAAATCGTAAGTGAATTCATATTGAACTTGTTCTATATAACCCAACTTTTGCAGCTCCACTTGTGGCCACGCCTTCTCTGGAGATGCTATCCGGGAATACATAAATAGAGGCCCTCCTTCTGGGAAGTCGTGCCCTGCCGCAGGCTGCAGTCAAAAGCTCACTATAGCTATGCTGGTTGCCGACAGTAGTCTCGAAAAACGAGCCAAACTTGCTGCAAGAAGGGCTCAGCGCAATGAAGATGACAGCGACGTTGACGATGATGAGGTGATAGAGTAAATTGGCTTCTCTGCAACTAATCTTGGCCTGGCTTTACTTAGCTTATACTGATCAGGGATCTCAATGAAAGGGTTTTTCTGACAAGCATGGCCTACGGCATCATGATATATGAGTGCGATATAGTCTGTAGTGCGATGTTCAGTCTTCGAAAACAGACATTTCCTCAAGCCCTCCGGCGTCTCTCAGTTTCGATTCCCTTTCTTTGTTTGCCCTAACGAGCTTCTCGATTTCGCACCCTAGTGCCCAACACCATACATCCCTTTCAACCCTGCTTCTCATCCTGAACACAATAACCTTGTGCTTTGCCGAGAGGGAAGGCACGTTGTCCGCAGCTCCGTCCCTACTTTTGCGGTACCAGATAGCAAAGAGCATATCCTCTTCTGGATCATCAGCTTCGAATCCGTCAAAGTAACGACGGGGAGCACTGGGAGTTTCAGGGTGATACTCGCCTGGCTGCAAGGCAAGAGCAGCCAGATACCCTGAACAAACATAAGAATCCATTAGATTGATCTCCTTGCTCTTATGACGGAGAAATGAATTCCGCGAGACATGGTATTGGAGGAGACGTCCAGCGACTAGGAACAACTGCACGAGCCTGCCATTATAGAAAGGCGTAAGTTCGCGACCTGTCATTACAGGCGATCACTGACTTGTACTGTCCCCGGAACCCTTTTCTTATGAATGCGCGGCCACTCTTGAGTAGGCTTCTACAGCTGTCCAGCGTGCACCAATGATACAATGAGCTCAGTTCAGGCATAAATTCAGCATCTACAACGGGTGCTGTTGGAAATTTCTCCCCATCACAGCACGCATGCTTAGTAACACGCGGAGTGACGGGGGGACGATGGCGTGTAGAGTAAGATATGTTCATCTCATCTCGAGCATCAGTATGATGTCGCTGCGTCCAGTATTCGACAAGTGTGCGTAGTCGGTCGATCCATTCTTGACTCGTTTGGCAAGAATATGCCTAAAAAGAGAATCAAACAAGGAACCAAATTACTCCAAATATTCTTACTTCGAATCGGATCACGCGCCCCGATATCATAACGATTTCGAAGCAGCGTCTGACACGCAGCCGATTCTTATCCTGAGCCTGCGCAAGACCCTCGGCTCCACCGATATCAGCCTCTTCAGTAGTTAAAATATCTTGGTTTCCCACAGATCCACCAGCTACAGTAGCCGTGGCATGGGTCCTAGCATCATGATTGATGGCTTCATGGGTCGCCCTGCGGATCTGCCTAATATTCCGCAGGTCAAAAGCTTCAAATGCGGCTGCAATTTGAGATGCCCCTCGTGTGACCTCGGCCTCACGAAAAGCTCGAGTGTATTCCTGTGATTCATTATGGTGTGACGATAGGGCACGAGATAAATGAACGTTCGGAGGGACAGGAGCGTGAGAATTCGAGGGCCAAAGGGTAAAAAGGTGGCCGTCATGCGAAGTAAGGTAAATATGCTGTTTACCTTGACTGCTGGGTTTGATGCGATCGAGATACCCCTCTATACATGGAGGTTCGTGTACCTTTGTCCCATCGGGTAGGTGAATTGTAGCCGGATAGTGTTGTCCAAGCCTAAGCTCAAGGTGCGCTGGTTTGGTTCCCTGAGCAGGACGTCAGCTGAATCATATGTCAGGAGTCTCACATCATGTTCACCTGTTTCATCGCCAACCCACAGAGGACAGCCCAAGGTCTAGGCTGGCCCATCACGTCTTCCTCCTTCCAAACCCACTCAAGTTTTGCCCCCAAGTTCCATGCTAACTCGAGGGTTGTGCCTGCCGCAATTTTACGTTCTACTACATGATTCCAGTCACGAGATGCAACCTCATGGGAGCCGCAAGATGAAGCCATGGACTTTCGGACAGCATCGGTAATATTTCTCCGGCTGAACATGTGATAGGCCTTGTCAATACTGACTTCGTCGAAGGCAGGAACATCCAAATCAAAGCGTGTACCGATGGCTGGGCACCTGAGCTCAATAGAAGCGGGTATTTTACCGCCCAGATGTCGCCTGTAATGACTGCTCGATCAAAAGCTGTGTCCTGAGTATTTCGTACTGACCATAACTGCCAGCACCAGTCCATAGCCCTTGTACGACACTTCAGCTTGAAAATGAACACATTAGTCCCCTCTCGTCCGCGGTCAAATAGAGCTTTGGCTTTCGAATGGTTGTTACGGATTGGCGCGCGCGGACACGAAATACAGAAAGTGAAGTCGGTGAAGGAATAAAGGTTTAAATGTGTTCGTTGAGATTTGAGGGGTATCATGAATGCGAGATGTTTATGTCCAGTGATGTGCTCTTTCCCAGGCAAGGTCTGGTGGGATACACATCAAAGCTCAGCAGGTTGGAAAAATAGACTCACATAGTCTTCGTAGATCTCAAGTCGCTCTCCACGCCAGACCACCAGAAATTCAGCCCAATCCTCGTATCTAAGATGAGGAGTCGCACGATTCTGAACTTCATCAAAGTGGCAAGGAAGTGAATCGGATTTTGTGTAGCTAACTCTGACGAGCATTCGGTCTATGGAAATTGAACTGTATATCAATGGACGCCTTCTAATGACACAGCTCAGGATACTGACCTCGGAGTACGGTATTCTCCCGCTGTTTTATCTGTGATTGTTCGCGTGAGGTAGACTCCAAGGCAACTCCTGCGCTAGTCTCATTTATTTCACTTCCACTTCTTGCAAGGACAGCCGCAGGAGATTCGGGGATATCATTGACATCAGTTGGGAGCTGCAAATTTGAGGAAGTCTCCTCATTAGCGTGATAAAAGCTTCTTTCCTTCCCCTTCCCCTTGTCCAAGCCAACTGGTGCGAGCTGGGAGTCCGAGCCTATTGGAGTGGTTCCACGACCAACGAAGAATAATGTTTTTCGTTTATTTGCGTTCATGTGTGCCGAAGACTTCTTTCCCTTTAGAATACTAGGTCGTTGAGAGCCCTCTGGGGGTGCAACATTAATGCCATTAACGGAGGATCCATACTCGGGAGCCATGCCAGTAGTAAAAAGACCTGCGCTAGAAGAGGGCTCGAGACTCGGGGAAGGAGATATGGATGCTTGAGAGTCAAGAACTGCACTAGGAGGAAGCTCTGTCCTAGCTGTGACAAATGTTTGATAGCCGACCGTAGAAGGGGGCTCGGTTGGGGAGGGGACATCAGTTTGAGCTTCGGGACAAGTCTGATCAGCCTGTGGAAGCGATATCGTGGGGCTGTCGAGCATGTTTACACCTAAAACATTTCCGATTTCGAAGCTTCCCCCTACCCAACGTTGCGTGGTAGTGCCAGCGTCCTTTTTGTGACGTCTCAAGGATCCGCCCCATTCGCTTTCTTGCCACCGCTTCCACATATTTTGTCGCTCATCCGTCTCAGCTTCCTCCCCCCAATCTTCCTTTCTCCCACCTTTGCGAAGGAAACCGCGGTATGCATGGTTTTGAAGGAATGAGGTGGACGAATCGTCGGCCCCATCACTTCTTTTGTCACTTGAATGCAGCCACCTTAGAATTTGATTTGTAACTTTTTTGTTAGACGAATCCAAATCTGTTTGGATGGCATCCTTCGAGGCATCTTTCTCTGGCATGGGTCCTATGAAAATCCGGCGTCTTGAATGATCATAACTAGCGAGGGACTCGCCAGGATGTGCCAATGCGACATCACGTAAAAGTGGTTCACTTTGATGCGCCTGCAAGGAGGCCATGAGCAAAAAGGGGGTGGGTGTTGAGTGGCTGAGGCCTAGCGCTCGCTAGACAAGACCACCCGTGACGGTGTTAGTGGCGCAGGCGCCGCAGGGTTAAGGAAAGTGGCTAACCATCACGTCATCAAACCCTAACCTGGTTTTATGGTTTGTCTGTGGGTGCACATTATGTACAAGGGGTCACCTTATACCCTGCTAAGCCTCCTTATTTCGTTGCGACCAAACCAACAAGGATAGACGTAATCTTCTTGTACACTTTCAAACCTTCATGCACGTGTGGGGTTTTGTCGGCTGCATTTTCGCTCCCAATGTATTTCGTTTATCATGGTGTCTAGCTCGGTAGTCTAATTGTTCTCAGAATGTTCAGTGTCTATATCAGTATGTAATGTATGTATCTAAATCGAGTGGGGGTTTAACGTATAACGGATGCGGTCCGTGGGCTGGTCCGAGATCCGAGATTGTACTAAGCCGGTTATTTCGAGTCGGCTTTACCGTGCTCCAGCATTTGATGCGACTCCTGCACGTACTGTTCGGCTTCCTCCCTCGAGAATCTGTTCAGGCGTCAGATGAAATGGTCATGAAAGTTGTATAATTTACGTACCCAAGCTTGCGCCCTTTGACAAGCATGTCTGGTTCCCGGATGGCGAAAGGGTTTACGTCAGTCTCGGTATTCAGGTTGGCAAAACTGTGATTCACGAAACGGTGCGTAG
Source organism: Suillus tomentosus (assembly GCA_016647685.1). Taxonomy (NCBI): domain Eukaryota; kingdom Fungi; phylum Basidiomycota; class Agaricomycetes; order Boletales; family Suillaceae; genus Suillus; species Suillus tomentosus. The sequence continues at coordinate 213,863 of JABBWJ010000055.1, forward strand.
ATTCATCAGACCGCACAGCGTAAATGACGTCAAGTAGGTTGGCGCTAGGGGCTAGACGCCAATAGTCTTTGGCAATCTCCGGAGCAGGCATATTGCTCCATTCAGGTAGACGTCCAGATTCGATGTCCTTGATACAACGAGTACTGAGTTGGTTAGTGTTGTTGCACTAATACAAATGAAGCTTGTCCTTACTAGGTTAAAACGGCTTCTTCCTCTAAGTATGCAACAAATCGGTGACATGTGCGGGGCGATATTATGTAGGATAAGACTGGTAGTGCGAGTTAGCAATGTGTTTGAGATCCCGACCGATTCGATGCCACGTACAAAATAAGTTAAAAAACACGCCCTGCGCCCCTAAAACCAGGCCTCGGAAAAATAATGAAGGTCTTCGCAAGGTCATAAAGGTCCTATACGATAGTGCCTAGTCAGCTATATTCAACTTCACGAAACACAATCCAGTCACATTAGATGCATTCTTTCATTCTCGGCTTCCTCCAGCAAGGTATGTATCCAACCGGAGTCTCGACGCTATCAAATAATTAAGAATGTGATCGTTAGAAAAGAAGTTTAGCTGACCATGAGACGCAGGCTGGTGAGGTGGCGGAGCATCGCCGCCACCATTCCGGGCACTCCGGCAACTGTCTCCAAGAAAAGGATGCGCTAAACAACGGTAATGAAACAACGGAAATAACACTTGATGATGGATATGCTCACACTTAACCACGCCTTCTCATCCAAGATATATCCGCCCTTTCTGAGTTCTTCGAGCGACATCTTGCTATCAGCGGGGATCGGCTTGTGTTTGTAACCAGACACCAGATCAAATCCCCATCTGGCATGTACATGAATACTTGCACGATACTAGAAGAAACCTCTGACTCTCACCTTGTCAACCTGACAAGATGGTATGCAATTTTGTCCGATATGGTTTTCGCTTCCCTTTGGAGAACCTGCCAGCTCGCATTTAATATCAAGCGTGATCAGGGAGGAAATGCAGGAAGTACCTCGACTGCTTTGATCTCCTCCTGAGAGTATACAGGATGAAATAGAACCCAATCGCCTCGGACGATAGTGGGTGGCAATGTGCTAACTGCATCAGGAGTAGTCAGACCCTGCTTAGATGCAGCCGAGTCTTCTGCAAAAGGATTACCGGTGCGTCAGTAACAAGAAACAATAATGGATAAATGGGCCTCACTGAGATGGAAGCCCTCTGTTCCTGTGGGTGATTCTTCATTGACTCGTTTCCCTGTCAATGAGTTGTTGTTTGGTTGACCAGTATGAATGAGCGCTCGTGTTGCGAACGTAGTTCCTAATTTAGGGGCTAGGTTCAACCCAGAGTGAAGAATGCCAATGCGGCAGGCAGGACCAGCACTAACAAGGGCAGTCCTCAGGATACTCGACATAGATAATTGACAAGAGGTCCGAGTGTTTGATTCGTAAGAAATATGGTATTATGCACACATGGTACGAGGGCGCAAGTCGGTCTCTTATGTTAGTCGCGTTCCCGTATGGCTCCGACTCGCATCCGAGACAGTCCGTGACCCGGCGTTAAGTAGACCCAACAACCTGAAAAAGGTTCAATTCCTGTGCTCCTGCTATGCTCCGGGGTTCACTTATTTTGACATTGCGCACTTGTGAGTCATGAGTTTCCGCTGGAGAAGGGGCGCATCAGAGACTGGTGAGCCGTAGATAGCACCATATATAGAAAAGGTTTGCGTTGTATTGAAACATAAAGCCATGTATAATGTGAGAAAACTACCGCAATGAACGTAAAGCACCCTAGGGAGACTCACCAGCTGGTTGTCTGATCTGAGTCAAGCATTATATTGTCCACTGGCTAGCGCTGAACGTTTTACGTTCGATCGCTATGCAATGGAAGTACAAGAAAATTCGCTTCTTATTCTTACGTCATCATTCCAGATATGGCAGGTGCTCAAGAACAAGACTTGACAAGATAAGTTGGCGGAATAATCCCATTTACCGTATCAGGTCTGGCGGAACCTGGCAACTTGACCAGGCACTCATGAAAGACGTGCTGGAAAGGATCGGAAATTATCAGGTTATTTACAATATCTATGAGCATCAGGCATGAGAGACATATGTCTCTGAGTCGTGCCTACTACTTAGTACATATCATGATATCCTGTGTTCAGACACAGGTATCACGCCCGATGGTCATCTACGTCAAATATCCAACCAATTGGTCACAGTGTGGCCAGCTCGGGTCCGACAACTTACGCTTTACCAGGGCCATTACGGAGACCTTGACGTCCTCTCTCGTGGATGTTTGCTTGTGAATACCGAGGGCCGGTCGTGCTGCTGTTCCCGCGCTTGGCGCTTTTCTTACTGTTGTTTATGCTTGCATCCAATCGTCTGGTGCATGATAATATGTCCGACTGCTACAGCCACTATCCAATGTAATCTTTAGATCGCTATCAACATCTAGTACAAGACGCAGATGTTTTCTTTCGTTGTTGGTTTCTGATCTGGTCGCAATGATGAGTCCTTCAAGTTGCCAAAATCTTGTTTCAGCTTTCAGGGTCCCGGAAACCAACGATCCGACATGGCCGTACCGTAGATAGTATCGGGCCGTTTCAGGCGTTCAGATTTTTCTCGACAGTACTAGTATACATAGACTGACTATATTAAATCGGGCCTACAGAAAGTATTGTGACACTATACCTGCAGGCACTCCAACTCAGTACTCGTCGTGCATGCCAGTGCACAGATAGGAATAACATAAGATTACCTTCGGATAAAATATTGATAGAGACACAGCTTTTTAGTATATATGATAGACCGGACTGAGCCTTAACGCCCAAGGACTTCTCATCAATCTTCAAGTCCAGACTGCACTGAGTTGTAGATTTGCCCCACCGCAGCTCCGCAAATGTCGTAGGCTAGAAACGTGTGGCAGAAACACGAGGAGGATATATTTGATCCACGCAGTCATTTCGAGTCAGAATTTTGTCATGAACATGCACATCATAATGGAAGTTTCATTGATCAGGGGAAGCATACATACCCGTGTCGAATGGAGCTTAGAGGCGTCAGAGCTATTCAGTAGTGTGCCTGATTGGTATCTGCGCTTTGCCCTAGTATTCGACTTGACAATGTGAGAAAGTGCCTACATCGGGTTCAAAAGGGCACTGCAAATAGTACTTCTTTGACATGTTGGTCTCATTGTGATCATAAGACGGCAACAAAATGACCCAAACACCAGGCAGGATCCGCTATACTGGCGATCAGGGCTCCACTGTGGGACAGTACCCACAACGCAAAGTGCTGTGGACAGTATAGATGCACCGAACATGAAGATACCCCATTCTGGAATTACTGGTAACGCGAATAGCATTAATGAAGAAGATGGAAGATCCAACGTGACTTAAACCTGTAGCGTTATCAGAGTAAAGGGTCCACAGGAATCCAATAACACGACTGGTATCCATATCTAGGTTTGGTCAAGCGGGTGAAAGCCGCTGGGAGTTGGTATTGAACGTAGACGACAGGGGGGAAATGTCAAACAGATGTAGAGTTCAGCGATAAAGTTCATTACCGAGACTTTAGCGGCTAGTGTCAAGGGCACTCCAAGAGAATCGCCCCCTGTCTAGAACACCCCGCCACCAGACGATCGCATCAGAAGATGCTGATAGTTCGCTCCAATGATAAATGGCCGCCCCATAAGGTTCCAATTCCACGATCATTCATGGATAGAAAACATGAGGTGATTCATTTCCGAGGGTGGCGATTGCGTCGCTTTAAAAGGATTCAAAGCTATTTTTCTTTTGAGTTAACGGCGCGGAACAAGAGGCATGAACATACTTTAATGGTTGTATCCATGGGGAAACATAAACATGCTGGCAATGCAGTGTGACCATGGGAGATCCGAACCTGTTTGCGTAAATCATAATTCAGCAAGCGCTGAGGAAAACATAGTTTGAGCGCACGAAAGGGGACCAACGAGGCATCGCTAAGTCAGAAGCCTGCAGGACAACGCGTTGACGGATTGAAAGCACAGGTATAAAGACGTAGTAGGATCTGAGACTAAGCCCACAGGGTATATCAGGCGCAAAAAGGCATATTTCATCTCGAGGAGCCTGGAATGTGAATTGTCACCGAAGTGACCGACGTCATGAGATCTGGTTTTAAGCAAAGAACAAGAAGCAGTAGTAAGTCAGAACTGACTAAAAGTGGTGCACAGGTAAACTTGTGCACAGCTAAAAGACAAGAGGCGGAGGCGTGGTTACCTCCCGGATCCGTAAAGTCGGGTTTGCATGGCGATGATGATGGATTATGTTGAGGACCCAAGTTAGGACATTGTGGACGATTTCAACGTGTTTTGAAAGATAGCTTGCATCTGACGGAGTGTAACAAACGAAGCAGCTGACAAAAACCATAAGAAAACACAAGGCTACCAAGGGGTATCGAAAAAGGAATCAAGGGCTGACAGGTGTTGGACAGGCGTCATGCCAGTTCAAGGCTTGTGGCTTCGATCCAAGTCGAAGTCCTGATCTGCCGGTTCAATTTTCTACTTTCCTTCCGGCTACATAAAAAGGCTTTACCTTTCACCAACGACCCAATCTTTCTTCCTTTTCACTCACAGCGGCTGTTTTTTTTCTAGCAGATGTGTGCTTAAGCATCGATGGAAAACGTAGCGCAGTATAGTAATTCACTCGTCTACCCATCATCCAGCACACCTGGCACACGCTCACATGAGGATGATAATCCTGTAAACGCGTCTTCCGCCTGGTTATCTGGGCAGAGGTCTACTTCAAACTCTTCTACGAGTTCCACCCAGCTATCATCCATCTATTCCGCGGTGGATCGTCCTCCAGATCACGGAGATTATGCTTCTACATCCACATCGTATGGGCAAGTGCAGCCCAACGACTCTTATTCCAATTATTCCCAACCATCCAACATGCGTCCCGAAGATGATGGAAATCACTCCGCGACAATCGCTCTCTCTCCTCAAATTTCGGGTAGCATCGGCCCTTCCAGGCTTACGCGCCGGCAGACACGCGCACAGTCCACCCTTCACATTGGTCTCAGAAGAGACAGACCACCTGCACCGTCAAACGCGCAGTCTGATTTACACGGGGCCGACGAGGTACGTCATAGCTCGTACTTTTCTCATCATCTCACATGGCTCATCGCCTCCTTTACTAGTCTTCCTACTACATGTCTCCAGGGAGTGCCGTTTCGCGCCCTCAGACGCCTGCAAGCAGTAGCGACCCAAATCGCTACCAACTGCCTGACAGAGTGTCTTTCACAATGGGTTCCGGTGGTATACCCTTGCAATCACCTCGGTACCTGAGCACGCCTGTGTCAGCATCACCCTATTCCCCGTTTCCCATGTATCACCAGCATTCACGTTCCGCATCATCCTACTCTACCTCTAATCCACGCTCTGCTTCGCCCGCATTAAGCGTCGCATCTGCACTCACATCTATCTCATCCGCTACCTCCGCCCCCAACTCTCAGACCTTTCCAGCCTTTCCCCTTCCTTCACCTCCAGGCGCTGTCATTCCACGTGCCAAGCAACGAAAGCAACGTCTTTTTAACGTTGACCGTAAGGCCATCTGCATTTACCACCAAGACAACCCCAATGCACGGCAGGAAGATATCGCAGCACGGTATGGTGTTGAGCGGAGCACCATCAGCAAGATCCTGAAAAATAAAACAAAATGGATGAATGTACCAGAGGATGAAGACATGCGTGTGGCCAAGCATAGGTAACGATCCCCTTTGTCCATTCTTTCGTAAATCTCACTTGTATTCAGGCCTTCAAAATTCCCTGAGGTCGAAGAGGCGCTCGTCGAGTGGCTCCTTCAAATGAAGCAGCAGCAACAAAACACATTACTCTCCGATAACCTCATTCGCACAAAGGCTAAGGAAACTGCTCGCAGTTTGCAGATCCCTGACGAGAGATTCAAAGCTAGTTCAGGATGGGTCGAGAACTTCAAGCATCGCCATAACATTCGCAAGGGTGTCTGGCAAGGTCACGAGAAGATTCTGCGGGCTTCTCGTGGCCTCGCGGGTGCCCAAGAGCACAGGCGTGGCGCCACAGATACAGTGCTTTCGCCCCTTAATCCCGCATTCGAGGGTCGCTCTGAGGTTGCGCATGGACGCGATTCCGAAGAGCATTCTACGATGGCTGATGGCGACGATGACATGGAATCAGAAGATGAGCCAGAAGTTCCGCACCCTCTGCAATCACAAAGCGACACTGGGCCTTCTTTGTCCCAAGCACCACTGGGACCCACTCTCCCCCTACCACGCATGTGGGCTATACAGACGGATCATCTAACCGCTCCCAATACGCCACTTTCTTCGGTGCCACCAGGCAATGCTCATGAACCCATATCTCATCAGTCCTTTGTGCACCAACGCCACGAGGAACGGCAGCCAGACTCGGTCGCAGCGGAAATGAATTTATCCGCACTGTCGAATCCTGTGCAGCAGCACCTTCAGGTGACAGACCCGCAGCAAGGGGTACAACTCACGCACTCAGATCCAAGCTCCCAATATACCGAACCGGCTGTTGTATACCAACCCGCACCGCCTATTACAGCGGGCGAAACTATTGTTAATATCGCAGAAGCCGAGGATTCCATCAACAAAGTCATAGGCTTTGTCGACTCTCGTCCTAATCTCTTGTCTCAGACGCAGCGAGATGCCCTCCACGAGATCAAATGCATACTCTTCCAAATCGGAAGTGGAGTGCCGTTTGACCGTAACTGGAGATAATGTCGGACGTCCCTCGATGGTTCCCCCACTCCGCATGCGTGGATCATCATCCCACATCCACGTGCAATTTTTTTTCTTGCCTTACCTCTCACCAGCGTTCTACATGCATTTAATCATTTTCTCATGCTTCGCATTCACCCGACATTGCACGATCGCATCAACATTTTACATGTCTCTCGTAGGGTCCCATTCGTGTCTGCATTCACACTCGGTACATACTCGTAGTTGCATGTCATACCTCGCATTTGATACATCTCTCCTGCATCCACTAGCTCTTCTTGGACTCTGCTGTTTTACCTAGCTCATTTGCAATGCAGAGACATTAAGTTGTCTGTGTACTATTGCTTGATCGTTATATTTTGCAATTGTTTATATCTTGCAATTGTTCAAGCATGCTATAGTCATTTATAATATACCGTCGTCCATCAACCTTCTCTGTGGTGCCGCTTGATATCCGGTCACTCAAATGACATGCGAACTGCGTATGTCGCTTGGCCACGCGGAGCCTTATCGTCCCGACGGAATACTCGAGGGTCAAATCCGTAAAATCACACCTGAATTATTTTTGGGGTCTGTAAGTACAGCTTGTAAAATATTTGTGGGCAACGTACCAGTAACAGCACACGACCTGTCAAGACTTGGAGGTTTTTCCACTCGGAGTCACCTTGGGTGGTTCGCTGCGCAGAATATGGGTAAATTCGAATTATACGTATACGGGACTATCAGTCATACGCATCGAGGGTGTTTTTCATGATCGAGAGTTTGCCGGCTGATGCAGCAGATACCATTTGCTGTTCGATAGATTTGTTTATCTTGGCCGTCAGTGACTACATATCCAGTGCAATGGTCAATGAAACTCGTAATTCATTAGAAGACGAAGACTTACCTGCCTCATGGAAGCCTGCTTGACAAGAGCGGTCTTTTTGGGTGGGATGTACCGTTTCCCTTTTTTCGGGTTAGCAGCGGCCTTAGCAGCTTGTCTTGACGATGAAGCCTTGCTATGAAGACCCTTTGTTTTGCCCTGGACCATTGATGGTAAGATAAGATGCGCGCTTTCGCGTTAAGTGATGTCAAAGTTATGTGGACTTAAAAGTTACATATCGGGTCGACCGTCCACAAATCACACGACCGGAAAATTCCGGTTAGCTTTCCTCCGCCGCTACCTTGCAGCTCAGTCTGCTATTTCCATCGTCGGCGACAGCTATGCTTTCAGCATCCCATGTTCTACGCGTTCAGCGCGTAGCTGTATCACACGGGAAGGTCAGTGTACCTCCAAAGTGTTCTTATTGACCTGCAGTGACTGAGTTGACTTTGCAGCGTACTTTGCATGACTTGGTGACGCTTCCTGGCCGTAAACCAATTATTTCGTCCGGGACACCTGGTTACAGCGCAGTGAGCGGCCATGTTGTCACCGTCTTTGGCTGCACTGGATTTCTCGGACGTTATCTCGTCTCGAAACTTGGTAAGCTTAATTTGGATCACCTCAAGGTTTTGGCGTCTACTAACACTCCACTTTACAGCTCGAATGGGTACACAGGTCATCGTGCCTTACCGCGAGGAGGACGAGAAGAGGCACCTCAAACCAATGGGCGACCTTGGCCAGATAGTCTCCATGGTAGCGTCGCATCTGCTTCCATGTCCCAATCGTAACCATCTCAGATTCATTTCAGGAATGGGATATTCGGAATGACGAACAAATTGCTGAGTGTTTAAGGCATTCCGACATTGTTTACAACCTTGTCGGCCGACAATATGAAACAAAGTACATTTTGGATTTAATATTCTATGTTAACCTGCGCACTTACCCCACTCTAATCACCCCAGGAACTTTAAATACTCTGACGTTCATGTTAGCGGGGCGGAGAGGATTGCAAAAATCGCGGCACAAGCAGGAGTACCACGCCTAGTACATGTTTCTCATCTGAATGCTTCCACGTCTTCCCCGTCGCATTTCTACCGAACCAAAGCCGAGGGCGAAGAACGGGTTAGGGATGCGTTCCCCGCTGCCACTATTGTCCGCCCTGGCCAAATGTATGGTTGCGAGGACAAGTTCTTGAATAATATGGCTAGTGGGTTCGAAGTTCCGCTTTATCGTTCATCCGTTGATCAGTCAAATGTGTCAAGGTTGGCCTATCTGGTGGAAGCTCAACCACGGAGAAACTAAAATTCGACCAGTTCACGTAAATCTCGACCCTGTCATGGTCATGATCTTCCTTCTCAAACTGATCGTGGGTTGACAGGTTATGGATGTCGCTCAAGCTTTAACCAATTTGATGACGATCCCCCAAATTCCTGGCACTATTTCCCTTCCTGGACCAAGAACGTTGACGACGGAGTACCTGTTAGACATGGTGTCTTCCTTGACATATACACCGCCGTCGAGTGCACCCGTGCTACCCAAGTCTATTGCGTTGGCCCTCGCCAAGGTTGCTCAGGCACCGTGGTGGCCGCTCATTAGTCCTGATGAGGTCGAGAGGCGCTATATAGATGACGTAGACGTTCCAGGCGATTGGGAAACTGTAGGCGTGACTCCTGACGAGATCGAGAACCATGCGATCACGTACCTACGAAGGTACCGTTCGGCGTACGTATCTGGTCGACTACACATTGCCCGAGGAGCTAAATTTCCCTTTGCCTTAGAGAGAACTTCGTGCGACCGGTGGTTTTCCCTGCGCGGTCCAGCTAGGCGAATGTCATTTCCGACGCTCGCGATTCGTGGACCCGTTGCATCATACCGTAGGATATATAGAGTCATATCGGATCTTCATGGGCGTTGCTTATTGTTCCATACTGGAGCGATGAATGATTTCATGAAAGCGTTGCTAGGATGCGTTAGCTCAAGTGAACCTGTGAACCTATTCTCAGCATAGGCTAAGAAGTCGCTCAAATGCCACCCGACCCAGACGAGAACATACTATCCCTTCCACTGCAATCGGCACCCCACAGAAGTCGGCACTTTCACAAAACTCGTATTTCTAGCTACTTAAACACAAAATTCTTAACATCTGTATCATTCTCTCTCTAATACAACTCATTACGAGGTTGAACGACCACGATTAAAGCAGAATTGAGTGAGATAGTCGAAAGTGCCGAAGTCACGCAGAAATGTCACCTGCCGATACATGCCATGACGGAGTTTCAAATTGCACCCCACTTTGGAAGTGCCGACTGGTGCAGCGCTGCGCGTCCGCATTCGCAAGTTTAAGTTAGCAGCGGTAGACGAGGAAAGCTGCGAGCTTCGTCAGACCCGACATATGAGCCACGCATTCAGGTTTCAATTCAGAGAATTTCAAATGGGTTATACTGCAGCAAAAGAACAGAATGTGAATCGTATTTCTGTCATGTTACAATGCACATGGTCTCCCTATATATCCACCTCGATTTTACAACTACGGCACTAATAACAGTCGCCCTCGTACTTAGGTATATCTACTATTCAATACTATACTTGCTCATTCGAACGAATACTAATTGACCTTGCCCACTTGCTTGACTGCCGAACTGACTTTAAAATTGGCCTACGTGACATATCATGACTCACAGTGACATTTGCGTGACTGCCGACTTCTGTGGGGTGCCGATTGCAGTGGAAGGGATAGTACGGGCGTGAACTGCTTAATGAACTGAGTAGAGTTTTATTATAGCATGATCGAATGACACGTGGGTGACAATTCGCTGCAACACACGATGTGGTTTCTGCTGCCGGCGACGCGGATACTGCGGAACGCGAGAGAATTATGTATAAGGTACACGTGTGCATAAAGTATCTGAGTACTTGTAACTGCTGACAAGGTGAAAGAACAACTTGAAAACAGGCTGGCTTTCGATCAGAAGCCGGGCGGAACGATGCCCTTTTGAGGTGCCTGATTTGAGCCCGGTGGCGGTGGGTAAGCTGATCCTGGCGAAAGCATCTATAAGCATTAAGAATCAGTAAACAAGCCATATCAAGGTGATAGAAGAATATAATAACACTTACCTGCTGGGCACCTTGCTGTTGCGCAATCATTTCGCGTTCCTGCGCTACTATCTTTGCCTCATCTTCCAAACTCAGCGCAAGGGGGAGCCCTACGAGGAGGGCTGAAGTGGTGACTATCCAGACGATGTTACCAATGACTTTTCCGCTGATCCTGACGAACGATGCAGCACTTGAAAACTTGGTAGAGATATTGTGTCTGGTAGTTGGGGGGACTATGTCTACCAATGCGCTTATGCGGTCATACAAATTTTCTTCTGCAGAGAGCTCAGAAGAAATTGAAGAGATTGACTCTTGAGAAGAATGACGTGAAGATGAGGATGAGGCATAGGGCGAGTTGCCCGAAGACTGTGGGTCTTTTTCTTCTACGATCTCGACTTTGACCATGGTTTGAGCACAAGACTGAAAACTTGGAGCCGACGTGAGAGTCTGGACTTCGGTGCCGGCAATTCCTTGATCGGAGTTTGTATTTTACTTTGTCATAATCTGTCTTATCCAAAAACGAAATCTTTCTTGCCGAATCAACAGAATTTGTAACTAAACTCAGTTCCGAAAAAGGAAGATAAATCAATTTGGAATTTCGCTGCCAATATCCCTATTACGGCTGAATTATGACTTATGGTATTATAAGTACACGGATGGCCCAATACAAATCATTCCTCCTTGTCCTCCTGTTATTTCTCTTAATTATATCAGTCTATACCACCCCATCATAATATGCAGAACGGTGACCATGTTCGCAGTGATAACGGTCACTCCTTCTCGCATCCTGGTAAATTCGTTTCGAATCGATCATTAACTCTCAATTCTCACAACATCACACCTCCCCAAGGCCTCATTCTCCCAACTCAATCTGTTCAGAATCAGATCCATGAGTTAGCCAAGACCCTTCCGCCTCCAAGGAAGCAAAACACCGCGTGTGATGCCTGCAGGTTTGCGCAGCATGCTGGTGATCGGCGTCTGCAGACTTATTCACTCCCATCACCATAGGTCCCGAAAGGTTAAATGCAATAGACTCCCTGGCGAAGACAAGGTGGGTAATATTTAAGCAACCCTGCTGACAATTATCTCATTTATTCTTCATTATTTCAGTGCCAGGTGATTACGTTTTCCTTATATGCTTAACTGCAACGTTCTGAAGATAAACATCAGCACTGCTTGTCTAAGAACTATCCTTGCACGTTAGTGTCTTTCTATATTGAATTCTTAAGCCGCAAGCCGACCCGTTATCTAGCCATTTCGTCCAACAAGCGACCAGCGAAAAGAAGCGTAGCGCTGCCGCCCGGAGGCCGAGAGGTACATCAACAAGCTCAAGGTTAGCTTTGGGCACTCCTATCTCGTCTCGTATCTCTGATGTTCGATTGTCGATCTTTCTATCTCTTCGTCGCTGCCGTTGCCTTGCCTGCCCGTCATTCAGCACCTCTCCTGTATCTGCTGGGTATGAAGTTATAGTTTTTTCGATCCCTCGTCTAACATTGCCAATAGTTCATCACCCATTTCTGAGCATAACACGCCCCCATGGTTCAAAGCCGCATTTGGTCCATGGAATTCAGGGCGCATTCAAAGTTATGGTGGTCTCAGCATGCAATCCACTACTCCAACGCTTCTTCATCACCTGTTTGCTGCGCCGGAAAGGTGGATACTGTATTCTATTCGCGTCACCTGGCTGACTTATCTAGTCACGTCAGCGATTCCACATTTATGTTCAAACCACGATCATCGTCAGGCTATGCCGCATGGGGAGACATGGCATCCAAACTTGAAGATGAAGCCTTCCGAGCAGAGTACGTTGCGTATACCCCTTTTCCTCTCACATTACGTAAACGATCGAAATTATCGCGGTGTACGTCAAGTGTTATCGTGTTCCATGATGGTTACTGAGGAGCCTCTTCGAAGTGGCTTTACAGTTCCTTTTCATTTGCCGTATCGATCCATTCCTAATAGGCTGTTACTGATCCGTCCGGTTTTGCTTCTCATGACAGGTTCGCCCTTGACCTAGTTGAAGTTTATTTCCAGATAGTCCATACCCGTCTTCCTCTTCTCAACCCCTTACAGTTTCGCGCGCGCCTAAATCTTCAGGCGACTCAACAAAGGCCAGTGATCGCAAAGCAGGACGAACCATTACACCCTGCCCTTATCGCAACTGTCCTTGCCTGGGGTGCAAAATTCTCCGAACATCCTCTTCTGGTGGCAGATCGCGATAGAAATGGTGGACAAAGCCTCCTCGCGAAAGCGCTCATCAACCGCACCCGAGAGCTGGCTGAGTCGTTAAAAGTCCACCGCATACCAAACACAAATCATGTCGTCATCTCGTTGCTGATCGAACCTTTGCAATGTCGTACGTATTTTATTTTGCCGATTTTGCGTTTACTCATCATTATGCAATAGAGGACCCACGACTTGACAACGGTAATATTGATCTAATTGTTTTCACTCCTGCGGCTGACAGGGAGCAGGCTTCCACGGGTTCTGGCTCACTAGTGGAATACGTAACTTACTTGGATTACAGGTAAGTAGAATGATTGCATCTAAGAGATTCATTCTCAGAAAATCACTTGAAGATCAATCACAAATCCGTGATGGTGCTTATCAAAGATCCCGAGGCGCGCGGTACCATGATTTTCGCTTGGTGGATGGCTTGTCTGTCGGATGCATTCTCCTCTTTTTATTACCGCCGGAAGCCTATGCTGTAAGTTTACCGATATTTTTTCTCCATCGAACACTAATATCCGCCCACGTAGCGATGACGACGACTATGACATCGACTTCTACACTGCTGATCAGAATGCCCAGGAGACCAACGACCCTACGGCTCCATCCCCTAGAGAACAACTGGAGGTGAGATTCAGGGTCGTGTTCTGCGAACGCTCATGATACTCACATCATGCTTAGTTTTTGGTTGGTAAACTCTAAATGGTATCTTTAGATGCGCACTTACGCTTTATCAGGGGTACTATCAAGCCGCACACGCCCTTGCTCGGATCTCACGGACAATTGCTCGCCAACTCTGGAGGCCATCTACAGATCAAGATGGGATCCCCCTTGATTCTGTCCTGTCGTACATCTCGGATCTAAGCAAATGGAGAGATGCTCATTTGTCCAAGGTCGGTGTGCCACCTAACTTGGAGGCTAATTGGGATTTCGTATCTGCGGTCTCTGCATGTCAGTAGTCGATATCTTCTCATCGTGTTGAGTCTGCTAAACTAGTCTTCAGGTGCAAGCGATGCTCAGTATCATGTCACCTGGGTAGCCCTTTTCTTTGCGATGGATGAGTTTGGTATCCGCGATGACGCCTTCACGCCAAGTAGTATCAATCAGGTGGAGATTGCAAAACGTAAAGTCATGGAAGAAGCTCTGCAAGCATCCTTACGCATCGCGGCGCTCGTGAGTGACTGCGGCTTGGCGAATTACCACCGCTGATTTTTTTCCAAGGCTGGAGTACTTACCTCAAATGGCTACTTGGTACGCTTGTCTTTAAAAGTACCACCATCTCAATTAATAACTCCGTTCAGAAACTGGACCCTGCTGTCATGCATGTCAGCTGTATCAACGCAGGAAATTTTCTTGCTCGGCTAGGCCGTCCCGAAGTATTTCAGTGCATCAAGGCATTGGAACAATACAGCTATGCTTATGAAGAGACAAAGGCACATGCGAAGGAGATCAGCCTCGAGTATGACGCTGCGCTGCAAAAGGGTCCGAATAATTTCCACGAAATGGCTAGTGCTATCAGCCCATCTTCTCGTACCTTCCAAGCAGAAATCATGAGCGTCGACGCGCTAACAAACGGCAACGGCAAGCACCATGGAAATACGGTGAGCCCCTTTTTTCATTCCCGAGGTGATAGGCTCATGCATGGTGCGCTAGTACATGTCGATTTAAAGCGTTATTCTAGGCTTTACACCCTTTATTATTCTCGTCCCTGTAGATCGGTTACTTGCGGTCTCCTAAGCCCTTTAACGGATTATTGTTTACTCCCCTCCCAGCCCTTTCTGCATCCATGGACTCACATTTTCGATTATGTAGTTATTCGAGCTTCCCATTTGGTTTCACCATGTTGTCTAAATAGTACGATGTACTGTAGCAGGATATATTCCAGATAGTGATACCCTTTATCCCAGGCGGACGCTCTTGATAACTTTGGATATACCAGACTGCTCGCCTGTATATTTCGAGGCATCGCCGATACCACCTTTGTAAACAGCACGTTGTGATGACACCCTCTTTTTGGCTTGCTCGTATTTTTGGCGTTTTTTAACACGGGGATTGCGTACACTCTTTGACCTGTGCGGCGTTAGTCCCTTATTTTTCATGATGGCTCGCGTGACCGAGCGCGGGCCAGATGTCTCATCAGGTTGATCAGAGACAAGTCTGTGAGGATCAGATGAGAAAGTCCCGTGATATATGAAAACTGGGGCTTACCGCTCGGCCGCCCGAACCTCCTCATAGTCCATCTTTTTCTTGTTCTTCTTGTCCGCGGCTTGTCGTTTTACGAGCTCGTAATAGCCATGTGCTGCAGCCGTGTCGCTATCATCATCGTCCTCAACATCAACATCTCTCCGTCTCTTTTTGCCGCGGTTGCTTGCATCAGTAATTTCGGGATCCACACCATCCAGGTCATCTCCGCCCATCCCCAATGTTCCGGCCTTGCGCTGCCGCTCTTTCTCCATTCTCTGTTCCTTTTCTTTCCTTCGTTCGCGATAAGGAATGTCATCATCACCGCCCACTGCATTGACACGAGCGTTCTGGCGCCGTGCAGTAGCGCTTTCAATCCGTGACACATGGAAACGCAAGCTCTTCTTGCGTGCCTGTTTGTCCGTGGCGTCAGCGTGTTGTAGGAACGTGGATTCACCAAATGCGTCTGTGCTACCGGTGTCAGCGGGAGCCGAACGCTTCTTCTTTGCGGAAGTCGAGGCCGCCTCAAAGTCTGGCTCGACAAGGTCGAAGATTGGCTGTCCATTTTTATCATCGGAAGTCTTGCGTTTTTTCTTCGGAGGGTTAGCTTCGATCATCTCTTTCTTGGACGCCTTTCCGGGTTTTTTCTCGGCGTCCATCAATAAATCTGTAAGTTCGTTAGATTCGAGACCCTTTGCCATTAGAATGCTCCACAAGTCAGATCCTGGTTCGTCGTATGCGTCTTCGTCTTCTTCTTCGTCTTCTTCTTCCTGCGGATCAGTGCCAACGCCCAAATTTTCTAACATGATGAGTGATTGTTTGAGAGTGAGCAAGCGATTTAGGACAGGGTGCTGTCTCAGAAGTAGAGGACGACCTGCGTATTTATCCGAGGAGCGAAGGTGAAGATAAAATGCGAGGGTAGTGGCATAGGTCAGGAGAGCCTCTGTAATGTAAAAAAAGAGCTGGTTGGTCAGAAATTTGGATGCGTCACAAGTAAAATAAGCCGAAGGTGAGAACTGACGGTAGTATACGTGCAGAAGTCCGAGTTCAATTCCATCGGTTTCTTTCTCCGATGTTCTAAACAGATGTTGAGCATGAATGTTGGAAAGAGGCGTTATGAAAACTCACGCAGCGATTTTTGCTTGTATTTCGATGAGATTACGGGCCGTATCATCCCAGTCACGGGCCAAGGCAAGGGCCTCTGGATTTTCTCTTTCCAGGTGCTGCAAAATGGTCGTCTTGTCATTTGAGGATGCGTCGATTAGGGGCCGTGATTGTTCCTCCAATGAATCTCTGAAAACAATGTAAGCCATGGATAATAAACGAATGATGCTACGTACTCAACCTCAGCGTCGGATGCTGGTTCGAGACCTTCACCCAATCCAAAATCGCCCTCGTCAATAGCGTCCCGAGCCTTCAGCTGAAGTTTGCGTGCTTCCTGTTCCTCCAGTTCATTTGCCTCCTCGTCTCCCGAGTCGATCTGAGCGGCATTAGAGGAGTAATACGCTGACTTGCTTCGGCCCCAGGACTCATCCTCAGACCCGGTATCTGGAGATGAGGCCTTCTTCAACTTGGTTTTTCTCCTGGTGACAACTGCATCTTCTTCGTCGTCTTCATCTTCAGCATGCGCAAGTCCGTCATCGTCCTCGTCTCCTTCAGCTTCCTCTGAATCCTCATCTGATACCCCTTCAAGAGCAAACACTTCCTCTTCATCCCCGTCTTCATCCTCGACATCTCCATCTTCATTCAAAAGAATTTTATCCCTGGATGCATGAACTAAGATGATGATAGTTTTCAACACGAAATCATTTTCGGGATATGACAACGTACATTGGTCCTCTTCGTCTAACTCAATATCAGAAGCCTTATTCCACCGTTTTATTTTACCATCCTTGCGATCCACTGGCCGCGCCTTCGAGCGGGAATCACTCTTACCAGATGACGGTCGACGGCGAGGCATACTTGGGTTTCAATATTGGATGCCGGAAGTTCGACATTCGGCTTTCATGTCACGGTGTTTATTTTGACGTGACGTGACTGTCGAACAAGCCTCTTGATGCATCGATGAGTCTGAACGTATTTCAATTTGATGTTTGGATCTTCACAAATATGGTGTTGAAGGTGAGCTGTTCAGGCTGGCGCAGTGGGGGGACATTAATGCGTTCTAGCATAGCATCATCACCACCTGCATTAGCTGCATTGCTTCCCCTTGATAAGCTTTTATCTAACATTTTTTTAAATAGCATTTGTCCTGCACCACTTCCCCAACTTTTCTTGTCACCTCTCGCAGCATCCTGAACCTTTTTTCGTCCGTTTTGGCTGATGGCACCTGTTCCGCGCTTTCTTGCACTTTCATATCACCTTCTTTCTTCCTCAGGTCACATTAAAACCTTCCCGTACCTCTTATTTCACTGATTTCCCAGCGAGCTTGGCTGCTTGCCCCCCCGCTTTACGTCCGAATACAGCCCCAGCAGTCAGTCCGCTACCTCCGGGGTAGTTGTCATAAAACAAACCACCAACCATTTCACCCGTGCAGAAAAGGCCTTTTATTGGTGCATCTGTCTCTTTCGACAGTATGCCAGCGGTGTCCGGATCTATAGCGAGCCCACCGAAGGTAAAAGTGATACCACACGCGACTTTTACCGCTAGGAAGGGTCCCTGATTGATCGGCAGTGCCCAGTTTGATTTTGGAAGTTGCAGTGCTTCCGTGGTAGACTGAGTCGAAAGTCCATCTTTGACCGCGGGGTCCCATCTAAGAGTTGGGTGTTCAGCTCGATGACTTTGGACTGCCGCGTTGAAATCGTGCACTGTCTTGAGAAAACACTCTTTATCCTTGAGCCCTTTCTCAAGTAGCTTGTCTGCAAGCTCCTCCATGCTCCTAGCACAGATCTTCTCGACGATCTCATCCCCATATTTCTCCTTCCGGAGAAATGGGACCATGTCTGCACCCCACACTTGGAATGCACATCCTTCCGGTTGGAGAAGGATTTGTCGCCCAAACTTGGCATATGTGAAATTTCTGAAATCCTGCCCTTCGTCGACGAAACGTTGGCCATAGATATTGACCATGATACCGAGAGGATAGCCTGACTTTGTGAATTGATTGCTGAGCTCCCTGTCGCCTGCGTCTGCTGGCGCATTTGCATCCCAACACGTGCTGTGACATCCTGCCCAATCTCCAATAAGTTTTGCACCAACAGCTTGGGCCATGGCAAAGCCGTCGCCCGTATTGTAAGGAGTGCCCCTGACCTGTACGTTATTTCAGTACTCAGTTGTTATGTAAGGTTCCTCGAGCAACTGTTGCAACTTACGTGTGCCTTTTCCCATTCAGAACCAAGATGTTTAGCCCGGAGCTCTGAGCTAGATTCGTAACCACCTGCTGCCAGCACTACTGAAGAGGCTGAAAGATCCAATTCTTTGCCTTCTATCTGAACCACAAGACCCGTTATTGTTCCTTTTTCAACCCTGAGCCTGACGGCAGGAGACTCGAACCAAATCTCCACTCCGGCCTTCTCTAGAGCCTTCATATGGGCCTTTATTAACCCCTTTCCGCCATCCTCAGTACTGAGTGCCATACCACCCCAGAACTTTTGTCTCCCATGTACCTCGTATGCTTGGCGGTGGAATGACAGAATGAACGGAATGTCTATCGTCCGCGCGAGCCATTCAACCGCTTCTCTCGAGGATTCCACCATGGACTTCACCAGCTTAGTGTCTGGCTTATCTTGGCCAAGGCGCTTAATGTCCCCGATAAAGTCCTCGACAGTGTAGGGATCCACGTCGATCTTGGACGCCTGCTCTGGCGTGACATTGCGCACGATTGGGAGGAGATCTTGTAGTCCCCCGTGGACTGTTCTATGCGCACCTGCTGTGAAGTAGCCGTTACCGCCGACCCAATCGCGTGGGGCTTTTTCGACGATAAGGACAGAGGTACAACCTGCCTCAACAGCGGCAAGGGCTGCCGAGCAACCTGCATGGCCGCTTCCGACCACGATGCAATCATAATGTGTGGACATTTTAGACAATCAAGAGTGCTTGTGCCACCTTTGTGTTTAGGGTGAGTTTTTCAAAAAGCATTAAATATGCATGGTCATGCTGGACACACGGCCGCCCGGTGCTAGACATGTGAGTACTCGCCGTATTGGGGATGCATTGCTTCACGTATTAATTGTTACCAGTACATAGCTTCCTTGATGAAAATGTATATTACACTCTGCCAGGATTCACAGCCAAGGTTCCGCCATCAATAACAAGTTCCTGCCCATTCATATAAGCTCCAGCAGGTGATGCAAGATAAACGGCAGTGCCTGCCATCTCAGCAGCACTGTTACGTTTTCCTGTCAGTGAACGTTCTGGTTCATGAATTAAGCTCACTCACGTTCCTGGCCTCTTCGCTGGTATAGACAACACCGGCATACCGACCGCATCAGTCGCCGCTTGTCCTGAAATTGTGTCGTATGTCATCTCGCTTTCATACACGCCTGGCGCGATAGCGTTCACTCGAACATTGATCCCTTTAAGAGCAAATTCTGTCGAAAGCATCTTGGTGAGGTGAGACCCAGCAGCTTTTGAGCTGTTGTAGCAGAACTTTCGCACCCAAGTTAACAATGATACAAGAAATTGAAATTGAGTTTGCTCACATGTCTCTGTGCAAACTTGACGAGTCCGCTCATACTCGTGATATTAATAACGCTTGAAGAGAATCCCTCTTTATCGTTATTCTTGGATCCCTTATCGAGCAAATCCAAAAACGCAATGGTCACAAAGTAGATTGAAAAGGTATTGATTGCATAAAGAGAGCTCCATTCCTCGAAAGATTCATTGTTGAAGAGGTATTCACTGAGTGGTCCGGCCTCTTTTTGAGCAGTCGGCGATGGTCGATTCAACTCAGAGGAGAGAGGACCTGATTGGCCAGCACTTCGTTCAATCATGGTGAGTCACAAAACAATAAAGAGAGTGGGTGTCATACTTGTTCACGAGGATATGCAACTTTCCATCCGCTTGAGCTATTCTCGTTACACCAGCCTGAATGCTGTCTTTCTTCGTTACATCCATCTCATGCCTATGGATGGTGCTTGATCAGCCCGCACGAAACGTATGAACAATGGATCTCACGCTATCATAGATCCCATATCGTCTCCCTTAGTCGCATTCCACTCCAAAACTACTTTGTCAAGAACTTCCTTTCGTCGACCAGTGATATACACCTTGGCACCATTGGCAGCGAGGCCACGAGCAATCATAAGGCCGATGCCTGTGCCGCCACCGGTCACCAGTGCGATCAAGCCATTGAGATCGTATAAATTCTTCAGTGTGAAACTTTCAGGTATAGACATGGTGAGAGACAAACTAGCGATTGGCTCTCGAAAGACTGGCGAAGTGAACAGGTTCACAAGACCATAGCTGACTGTGTAAATAGAATCGCACCCCCAATCAGGCAGGAGTTCTACGTGTGGCAGGAGTCTGTGTGCTTAGACCCTACGTAGCACAGACTCTGAACATGAAGTCAGACAGGTCTTCATTCACTGAACTTTGACCAGTTGACTCACAGGTGGATCGTTAGTATGTGGGTCACGTTGAAGAATTCAAACTGTCTCAGAAACGATACAAGTAGTAAGGCATGTGGGACCCCGGCTACTGTCGTGAAAGGCTGGCCCGCAGAGAAGGTAGTTTGCTCATAATTTTGGCAATGCTTCATCATGCAGTGGTGGCAAATCATGATCACATGCATCGCATATGCGAACAAATTCCTTTTCAACATCCACTTCCAGGTTTTCGCAAGAACAGGAATGGAGGAATGATCTGTCCAGCGATCACCATCGTCAGAACCTTGATGAATGTTGTTGCGACTTGATCATTTTAAATAAGAACGATTCCGAGTCCAAGAGATGGCGCTGACTCTCGCCAACCGTCCGAAGGTCAACCGTAGCTTGCGAAGATTGGGAATATAAAGGTGAAACACGAGCGATGTTAACTCGGTGTGTCGAATAGTTGATTTGTCCGAGTCGATGGCAAAAATGAGTAGTTCTAGTTGCAGCTGGTCGATGTTTCAACGTTCAGCGTTAACGTTAACTCCCACCTACACCCCATTCAAGTTCATTTTTATATAAGCGTGTCCGAGCCTTGTCAGTACTTTCACGACAAACAATTGAACATCACAGCCATCTTCTGTCATACACATGGCACGAGCTGGTTCTCGCAAACGGCCCCGTGGGCTTCTTTTACAAGTTCTGGAGCATGCCAATCAGGGTTCCTTTCGCTTGGTCTTTTAACAATGGCTCAACCTGTGGTGGCTCTCCTTAGTAGTAGTAGGCTTCAAGTTCGGACCCTTCGCTGCTTAATGGCCCTAGTGCTTCTGAAGCAAACGACCGACCTGTACCAGTTTTGAACGCCGATGCCACCAGAGGCACTGCACACATCACCATTATCCCAAGAAGCGACCATGTAGCCTGAGGATCCATCTACCCTTCTACCATTCTTGAACCCCTGATTGTGTTCAACTCCGTTGTTTGTACCTCTAAGGTTCGCTCGTCTCTTGCCCAACTTGGCGACAGATGATTCTCGACCAGACGGACCCCGATGTTGCTGTGTCCTGTTTGTTTTTGAAAGTGATGGAGGTCAATTCTTTGGTCAAGGAAGAGAAGGAATGGGCCAATATTGCGTTCATGCCATCGATATATGGAAAGACAGCACAACAGATGCTCGAGTGTGTAGACTTTGTTTTACTCTGATTCAAAGAAGTTTTGTGAGTTGATTCGACCGCATCGTGGGCTGAGACTAATCAAGACATTCGCACAGGGACACAACTCGGCAAGGACGTCTCCATTGAAATGGATACCGTGATTCAGAGCTGTCTCGTGTAACAATGCAAGTGGCTTGCTGTACCGTGATTATTCACCATATGGGTAAGCGGAGAGCTTAGACTTCCTCTGGATCTTCTGATATTCAACGACTCGTATACTAGAGGTTCTCCCCTTCAATGACATGAAATACGCAACTAATTCTAGAATTGAACACCTCCAAGCGTTGTCTCCCAGGTCCTCGGGAAGCCATTCTGTCCGACATCAAGTCCTGGCTCGAAAGTGTTGGGAAAGATGTTCCCCGCGTCCTATGGTTGCTCGGAACAGCATGAAAAGGCAAGTTGGTCATTACCCATGCAATAGCCGGTTGATTTACTGAGATTGGGGCTCTAGAATCTTCTGCCTCGAATGCACGCAGGAGGGGCTCGTCTGTTGGATGATATGTACAGACGCATCATAGCAGAAATCATGACAGATGATGATAACGAGGAATTGATCACTATGTTTTTCTTTCTGTGATGGGACAGATTCCTACATCACTGGAACCGCTCTGCGTTGACCACCATGCGAATGCATCTTCCACGCGAGGATGAATGCTACTACGTAAGCTCAGTCATCGGACATCTGGCTTGTCACCGGCGTTGATACATATGTCTCTTCTACAACTTTCTCACAAAGAAATCGCGGAGCAAGAAGTACCTTTGCCTCGCTGCAGGATATGAAGCACGGGCTTCGCTTTAACTCTGCTCCTTGAAGAGTTCTTACTTGCCTAATTCCGCCGTCCCCGGTTTGGAAAAATGAACGAAGGAGTTATCCCGGCAGAGCTACCGTACTCGTGTCGATTCTGGATGACACACGCAAACCTTGCCCTTTCAACCATTTCTAGCCAATGAAATTTTCAATGGGCAACGATTCCTTATCTGGCTGGAAGCACTGGCTTTAATGAAAGGGCCCAGCGCTTCTGTGGGGTCTCTCGTGTATCACAGATTGCTCTATGGTGCGTAGTCATATTCCGTTGTTGGGATCATTGGAGTCTTGCGGGTTGTTGCAGGGTCTTTGGACATTGATAGAATACGGATCGTGTCTGACAGAACGATCCGGGCGTAGAACCCAGAGACTGCCGCATTGCATTGGGTGCCCTTCTCCTGTGGCACATCGATACCGTTATGTCTGCTGTAGTCTCGCCAGATGGAAAATGTATCCTGTCAGGTTCATCCGGATGTGTGATGCGGGTACTAGCGAGGCTTGAATCTTCCTCTCCGATGACACCTTCTGCATTCACTGTGTTGCAATCTCTCCTGATGGAAGATGCATCGTCTCTAGTTCAGCCGACTGCACAATCGGGCTGTGAGACATAGAAACGGGAGATGCATTGGGTATCTCTCTCCGAGGCACACTGGTGGTGTTCGGGTGTTCGGTCTATTACAATCAAACCGAATGGAAACATCGTATCCGTTTCAGACGACAGGACAGTCCAGGCATGGGACACAGACTAGTTGCGAACTGGGCGCCCCACTCCGAGGGCATACTGTAACGGAATACGTCCGGTCTATCACAATCTCGCCAGATACATGACACATAGTGTCTAGTTCCGATCATATGACAAACCGGATATAGGATGCGGAGACTGGCGACGTACTACTGGGTGTCCCTTCCAGAGGGCACACTGATCATGTTCAGCCCGTGGTAATTGCGTGGAAACTTCACCGTGTCCGCTTCACATAATGGATCCACCATGGTGTGCGATCTGGAGTTTATCGTTCATTGCCGACTGCTGCTCTGTCCGCCGCATTCTTTTCTTCTTTCTCCAAGGTTCTCGCGCCTCGCAGATGAGGGATAGTTCATAGCTCCGCAAGGACTTCTTTTGTGGAATCCAATCCTTTTTCACCTGTCCGTCTACTCCAACAACATGCTGGTGATACCAATGATTCCGTACAACCTTGATTTGAACCGTTTCGCGCATGGTACCTCATGAGTGTCCAGAACAGTAAACCGCGCTATCCTCGTGACGATGTTTCTCATAGGTTATGCTCTAGGCATTAGAGGGTACACACTATGCACAGTACAACCCTTGAAGTGCTCAACGAATCTCACGAGATCCGGCAGTACTTATCAGGTGCACTTGAATGGTGGTTTTGTCACACATAGTTGGCTGTATGAGAATTAACGTATTTCTTACAACTCTATTAAAGCTTCGAGGTACTCATACATGCTGAACTGAAATATTCATAGATGCTGACCTTTCATTCATCCCTGTCTTGTAGTTTATCTGGCAGCTGCGATCCCAACCAGCTCTGCGCGATAGCCACCATAAATAAGATGACGAATACTGCGTTTCCTCCAAGAAGATTGTATTCCTTTGACGCAGCAAATAGCGAAGTCGCCAAGCCAGGCCCAATGGCACGAGCTACCGACGCGGATGTTTGGCCAAGACCATTGATGGCGCCAAGCGTATTCTTCGTAGGGGCAGAAGCTCTCATAAACATCAAGAGAGTCCCTATACTGAGGTAAATTTGTAACGACAAGTTGATGTTACTGCAACACGCACCGAGTCCCATACTACATATGGCTGACAAAACTAGTTGGCAAAGTAAAGCAAACGTGACTGCATGGTCAACTCCACCCCTTGCGCGTACAAGCCAGGACATTATCGGCAACACAACCATGAGCAATGCGTAGGATGATACTGACACGCTGAATAGACGCTTTGGACCAAGCCGATCGACAAGTTTGGCGAAGATCAATGCCTGAAGGACACCATCCATGATCCCGAACAACGCTAGCCACGAGCCAATGGATGAAGGATCGAATCCAAGACCACCAAGATAGGTAGGTGTCGAAAAGAACAGCGGCACGAGAGCCCTGCGAGAAATGTCGAGGAAAGCAAATACGGTATAGTTGGCAATTGGAATAACAACAGTAGGTGTTAGAAGAGATCGTAAAGAAACATTTGCCATGGGTTGTTGAGGCAGTGATTCACTACTTGAATCGCCGAGCGTGGCTGATGACAACTTGGGTCGACGCTTTGTTGATAATGTCTGCTACTCGTGAGTAATGTGTGCGATGCGACAGATATGTAGAACCTACTTCTTCTAAAAAGAATACCATTGTGAAAAGGGCCACAAAGAGCACACATGCTGCCACTGCACAAGGCAGAAAGTATGGGTAATTTCCCCAGAATGAATTGGCGAATAATACGGGCCAATGATCTTGCGGTCGCGCAAGCGTTCCACCCATTAAAGGACTGATATGAAATTTATCAGTCAACACCCCCATATTTAACCAATTCACTTGCCCAAGAAAGTTTCCAAGGCTCCAGACGATCGGGATCAAGGAAAACGCCTGAGCCATATTTGTGGAGTCCGTCAATTCTCCCAACATGGTCTTCATAACTCCAATGTTGCCATTTAGAACACCGCACACACAGCGGCTGGAAAAACCGTGTCAGCACGACGTATCCTCCTTTCAGTTGAGGACACACCTAATGACAAGACTCCAGAAGGTTGTTGAGAGGCCGAAACACAGCATCGAAATGCAAGCACCTAAGAGTCCAACTACCAACACCGGCTTGCGCCCAATGCGATCAGACAACCTACTCCACCTCAGTACTGTCAGTGCCTGTGTGACGAAAAACAGAGATTCCTGTTGAGCATGTCCAACAGTAGACTATGAGAAAATCATTCTTGCAAGTCACAATCCTAGGACCTACAATGATTCCAGCATAATACCCCACAGCTGCATCATCACCCCTAGTGATCCCAAGTTCTCTGATAAGCTGAGAGAATGAGAAATCATATAAAAATGCATATCGAAAGCGAAGTCAGAAGCCATACCTGATTGATGTACGGGAATATAGAGGTTGAAGCGATGGCCTCCGCGAATTGTATCGTCAAAACTATGCCCAACTGGAGTTTTGGAAGTGGAGTTTTGGGCTTTGAGGCCTCTGCAGGGATCAGAGGGGTGGTCTCGCTCGCTATACGAGAATGGGAGGTATCCATCTTGGAAACTCAGGGCTGAAAATTCAGCGAAAGTCCAGGGACAAAAACGCTGGCAGCGAAATCAAGCCACCTTGATTCTGAACGAAGACGACACGGACAGTGAATATTAATCCGAGTCCTGAGCGGCTGTACTTATAGCCTGCGCATTATCGATTGGTTTTGCCAGCGACATACTCAGTAACAATTTTATTTTTCTATTTCGTGACGGTTCGTGCAAAAGCTTCCGAGACAAAATGCAAATAAACTTCCACGTGCGCACATATCGGAGTTGGAAATCAGATACGCGACGGCTGAACGGCACGCACGTGACCCAGACGATGTTCATGCTAACATGGCACGAGCTCACGCCCGTTGTGCCTTCGGCACAAATCGAAGGAGTGCTACGCGCTCCTTCAGGGGAGGAAAATGAGTGTTGTTCCTTCGTCACAGGAAGCCAAGGAGGGCTACGCCCTCCTTTGGCTTCCTGGCCTCAGGCTGCATCCTAATAAATTGTGCATTTTGAATGATTTTGAAATATATTTATGAGCAGCTTTTCAAAGAACTCAAAAGTACAATCTATCACACCACATAAAAGTACATAGTACATAAGATCAGTCAGTGCTATGTTCTTTGAGCAGGATTTTGACCAATGTAAAAAATACAAAATATGTAACAGTATCATTGAATGTATTTGATTTCCCATTTTCCCCTGCCTCCCATCTAGGGATCAGCAGGGGTATGGGAAACTTGAGGGTAGGGGTAGGGGTTT
Source organism: Suillus tomentosus (assembly GCA_016647685.1). Taxonomy (NCBI): domain Eukaryota; kingdom Fungi; phylum Basidiomycota; class Agaricomycetes; order Boletales; family Suillaceae; genus Suillus; species Suillus tomentosus. The sequence goes on from JABBWJ010000055.1 coordinate 240,524, forward strand.
GGATCTGAAGACCCCTGTACCCCTGGGAATATATCCCCAAATTGATTACCATAGGAGTGATGGATAAGTATAAAATTTTGAAGTTGTACATTTGCCTTCAAATGGTAATATATGTGATTGGAAAAAGTGTTACCATGGGGTATACCCATGCTAATCCCTACTCCCTGCTCCCTGCTCCCTGCTCCCTGCTCCCTGCTCCCTGCTCCCTACTCCCTGCTCCCTACTCCCTACTCCCTACTCCCTACTCCCTACTCCCTACTCCCGTCTCCCGTCTCCCGTCTCCCGTCTCCCTACTCCCGTCTCCCATTCTCCAGTTTGAGTCTCCTGTCTGTCCTCCCCATCTCCCTGTTTCCCATTTTTCTATCCTGCCATCTCCTGTTCTCCCATCTCCCATTCTCCCTGTTTCCCATTTCCCATTTTTCCATCCTGCCATCTCCCGTCTCCCATCTCCCATCTCCCATTCTCCAGTTTGAGTCTCCTGTCCTCCCCATCTCCCTGTTTCCCATTTTTCTATCCCACCATCTCCTGTTCTCCCATCTCCCATTCTCCCTGTTTCCCATTTCCCATTTTTCCATCCTGCCATCTCCTGTTCTCCCATTCTCCCATTCTCCCTGTTTCCCATTCCCAATTTCCTGTCCTCTCATCTCCTGTTCTCCAATTTTTTAGTCTCTGTCTCCTTTTTATTTATTTTTTCACAACCTTTTGTCATTGATTTCCTGTCACAACATATATTTGTTATCCCACTGTCTGCAAAATCATATCATGTTGTTCCATTTTCAATTTTATTATTTACTGTATGTATGTAACATAAACAATTGCAATAAGGAAAATACTTGTGTTGTGTAGTGGGCTGCTCTAATGGGCAAGTGAGTCGGCGCTCGAAAGCCACGCGAGAAAACCACGCGAGATTTCCAAAAACAGGTTTAAGCGAGCTTAGCGAAATACGCGAAATACGCGAAAGCCACGCGAGCGCCCGAGCGTTCCCGAAACCATCGTACTTTACTTCTTAGATTGCCATGGCAGATTCCCCTCACGCTATAACGTCTCTCGAAGCACTCGCTATCATCCTGCTGGCTGATGCAGAGACACCGGTTGACCAACTGTTTGCAGCAACTGTTGCACTTACAGCGCGAGCGGTGACCCGAGTCACCGGCCCGGGTTCAAGTTGGCAAGCATACATGCATGGAAACATAGCGAACGTTGAACATTTGAACAAGCATTGCAGTCGCGTTTGGGCAAGAAAGTTAATCAACTCAAACTTAAAGTCGGTGAACGCTAGCGACGGCAATTAAATTATTTATATGAGTGACATGAATCTGTTGCCAGTGAACGCACTTTCAAGCCATGTTTCACGACGGAAGGTTTAGTTGTTGTTTTCCGGGTTAAATCGGAGTACACTTTGGGGTGTTGTAGCTAGGGTGACCCGTGGGCTAGGCCCAAGGACGATTGGAAATGATTAACACCTATACCCACCAATGTAAACATAAGTAAATAACGCGCTCCATGAGCTCTTGATCATCTATCTAGCTAGTGTACTAAGTACATATTCTCCCGTCACTATACATATGCAGGATCTCACAGCACTTCACAGTCACGAAAAGCATGAGCACCCAAGCGGCCGATTCAACTATCAAGATACAAGCTAGGTTTGAAGCTGACTCGGACCCACTAGGCATCGGCACCCCATTACCTTTAGATCAGGTCTCCTCCGAGTCAGATGCCCGCCCATCTTCATCAAAAGCTCCAACATACGTCAAAATATACCTCCAAGATGACTGTCTAAAGCACCGATTCATCCGCTCACGAGATACCTCGAGCATCGTGGAGCGACCCGAACGTCTACGCGCCGTCAAGATTGGACTCGCTGCCGCCATAGCGCGTATCGAAGAGGCTGAAGGTGCTTTGAAGCCTTCAGATGCAAATGTTTCGGTAGAGGATGAGCTGGCTGCTGCACTCGGAAAGATGGATATCGCTACATCTGATGCTGGACTTATTCGAGCTCGAAGTATTTCTGTCACAAGAAGTACGGCTACCGTCGATCTCTTAGATAACGCTGCGGTGAAATACGTCCATGGAGATATAGATGGGGATGTGTATCTCCAGACTTTGAAGGCATGGGCTCGGGATAGCGAAGATAATATCACCAAGAAGGGGTCTGAAATGCCGGAGGGGATGCCACCACTCGACCTGTATCGTACGTGTCTGTCTGGGGAATTTAGCCATGAGGCTGATGTTTCGCATTCTTGTAGTATGTCCCTCATCTATCGATGCTATCCAAGGCGCTATTGGCGCCGTGTGCCAAGCAGTCGACACGGTCATTGCGTCTACTACCATAAATCCTTCTGTCGTAGCTACCGGCCCTCAACGAGCATTTGTAGCAGTGAGACCCCCTGGCCATCATTGTGGTGAAGATACCCCGTCTGGATTCTGTTTTGTAAACAATGTCGCGATTGGTGCAGCTCATGGTGAGCTTCGCCAGCCTCAATTAGTACCCATTTACTCATACACTTCGCAGCACACCTCAAACACGGAATTCAACGTGTTGTTATACTGGATATTGATTTACACCATGGCAAGTTCAAGGTCATTTATCAGGAACTTTCTACCTAAACGTTCTGATAGGGAATGGCACGCAGTCAATAGTATGGCAAATCAATGAAGAGACATACCGACAGACGCTCGAATCTGAACAGTCGCCTTCTGAACCCAATGCACCTCCTCGAACTCGTGGTCCACAGATATTCTACGGCTCAATACACGACATTCTCTCTTTCCCGTGCGAGGTAGGGAACGCTTCTGTTATTCGTTCGTTGCTAGTGATTCAGCAGCATATTATAGGACGGTAAGGTGTCCTTTGTTCAAGCCGCGTCAACCTCGATACACGGATCACATGGACAATACATCGAGAATATACATCTGCAAACTTACAGCTCCGAAACACACTTTTGGGAAGTCCTCTACAAGGAACAATATTCGACGCTGCTGAAGAGAGCATCGCAATTCCTTGACGGTACCGGCGGACCAGGCGATGATGTCATGGTCTTCATCAGGTGCGTTTATTATATCTCGTGTCCAAGCCCCCATGGTAGACGGTTGAAACAGTTGTGGTTTCGATGCTGGTGAACACGAGTATCCAAGTATGTCTCGTCATAACCGAAAGGTCCCTACAAGTTTCTATCATCAATTTGCTCTCGACACGTGCACTTTTGCCGATATTTATGCTCGTGGACACGTCGTGAGCGTGCTCGAAGGCGGGTACAGCGATCGTGCACTGAGTAGCGGGGCGATGGCACATATATGTGGACTCGTTGGGGATACCGTCCGAGTGGATGAGAGGTGGTGGGACTTGGAAAACCTCATTAAGGTATTTCAGCTTGCAATGCGTCTCCCTGCACTGTACTCAAAATTTGTAGCTCGAGAAAGCCACCAAGGCCCGTAAATTTGGGCACCCTGCGCAAGGAAACGCCGATCTCGAGCCATGGCTTACACGTACCTCAGAGCTGCTCTCCCATCTCGATGTCTACCGAACCCCGCCACAAGCTTCACGGAATTGGGCCCCAGCGACATCGAGGGCCCTACGCGAGCGCAAGAAGCTCTCGAGAAACAGCAGCACACCTGAGGTGGTCAGTAAGCCTGGCAAGGATGCACAGATACCAGCGCCTGTATCCAGTAGTTCGTTGACTTCTACATCTGTGTCCGAGAGTGAGCCTGCGGACTCTCTCAGTGCGAAGAAGCTGCCTCGAGTTATTTTACATGTCAGGCCCCCGGAGGGCACGTCGTAAAGGTGGTGTATGTGATATCGATACGTACGGATTATTGGAAGCTTTTTTTATATCTAACGTGTACTTGTTAATGCGAATATTGATATTTCTTCATTAGCTCGTTCGAATTTCGCGCGGATCTTGTCGATTATGTCTGGACCTAGACCTCAATAATGACGATCGTTACAGATCATCGGTCATCTACGGATGACATGCCGGTGTCGACGGCAAACCAATTTTTCATTCGTTGGATCACATGGATAGTCGCATACTTTAGTGGAGAACTGTTATTCCTTATGGGACAAGTTAATTATGTAAATGGAGGCTTTGATGCGGCGTCAATATCTTCTTAAGCAACCGTGACAGTAAAACCCAGTCGTTCGCAATGTCAACGTTCGACTATGTAGAAATTCCACCAGATGTGATTCGTCTACAATCATCTATAGCCTCTGATCCCGTCCGTCCATTTACCAAAATCAGCACCTCATTACCATGTTCGCCCACCCCTACCGCAGCTGCAGCTGCGGCCAGCACCACCTTCAGCCCGACAAAGTCACTATCTACCCTTCTCCTCAACACATCTTTCCCAGCTATCCCTACCTCTGCTAGCCCTCGCAAATCCAGCACAACGCTGCTGAGCACCAGAGACCCTCTCAGCATTCCAATTACCACCGTCAATTTCAGGAGGTTCGTAGCTAGAGTAGGACCCGTGTTTTGGTTGCAGGATCGAGTGGAGGAGGTCCTTATGTGGAGATGTGGGTGGAAGTATACTGGCGTCTGGATTGCTATTTACGCGTTCTTGTGTGCGTGTCATTATTCTCTATGATGCCGAGCCTTATGTGTGTTTGCAGGCTACTTTCCTCGCATGGTGCTCCTAGTACCGCATGCTATACTAGCAGCTATAATACTCTTCACATATCCCACTCCTTCGCCATCCGAATCGATAACAACGAAAAACCCACCGGCTCCAGTCGCGCCACCTCCTTCAGAGGGGAGCGTTGACTGGCAGGCTAACCTTCAAGCAATTCAAAACCTCATGGGCGCGTTGTGAGTATCAATTATGCATTTGTACATTCAGTTTCTAACCCGCAGTCTTAGCTGTGATGGCTACGACACCATCTCACCGCTTACTCCCCACCTCATACATCGATCCACTCATACCTCTCTCATCCTAACGCTTACCCTGCTCTCTTTCCTCTTTTTGCTGCCGGTACTACCTCTAATCCCCCTCCGCCTACTGTTCTTTGTCCTAGGCGTTTCCCCATTTATATGGACGCACCCAGTGACGCAAACGCGAATAATACCACTGCTCAAAGCTGCTGTAAACGGGAGCATCGTAAAGGGAGGCAACGCGAGTGCTACATTGACGGGAGTAACAAGTTACAAATACACCTCATTGAAGATCAAGCTCCGCCGCTGGATCGACGATGATAGGCTCGACGACAAACATTGGGGTGCCGAAATGCGGGAGGTGGAGTTGTGGGAGAACGAGAGGTGGGCTCCGGGCCCTTCTTCATCCTCCTCATTCGGCACACAGGATGATCTTGATGCTGTGGGGTCGGAGTTTGATGTTGGAGACGGGTCCGGAAGTGCATTGCTTGGTGCGGGAGCTGGGACGTGGAGCAAGACAAATTTGAGGCCTGCGGATCGTGCGCCATGGACAAGGGCGAGGGACGGTTGGAGTGGAGTGGGTGGGGAAGTGAGGTGCGTGTTTTCTAAACGGACTGGCGTTTATCACTTAGTTTGAACTCGCTACTAACTCCCTGCGACCCCAGCAGCAACCTCACGTTCTCGCTCGCACCAGGCTGGGCATTCGTAGAGACTGAGGGGTGGAGACCGGACGCACTGGGGAGCTGGGTCTCTGCCTCTGGTTCTAATTCTTGTTCTGCTTCTGGGAGTGGTGATCCTATCTTTGGGGCGGACGACAGTAAGTTTTATGCGTTGCTATCCTATGATGCACTGATTCTTATTACGAACGATGGTCAGACGGCTGGGTGTACACGAATGACGTATGGGCAGATCCGCGTCGTATACCTCTTGAGGGCTGGAAGACGTTAGGGATGACAAGGCGGAGGAGATGGGTACGGAGAGTGTATTTTGATCCGGCGCTGCTGGAGAATACGTGAGGGAGGAGATGTAGCATATTGATTATTGTATTACATAGTATGAATGTCGTGTTATGTTAGGCTGCTAATCATTCGCAACTAACTCTCGAGGCCCGCCTGAGTACTTGTCACTCGAGTACCGGTGCACGACAACAAATGACAAACCCCAAAGGCATTGATTATTTGATAGGGTTTTACCAAATAAAGCAACACAACCCCTGCATTATGGGATGTTCGAGGCTTGGCCCCGAGTCTTCTCTCTGTGATAAATTAATGTACCTACCGCCATAGGAACCCGTCGACTGAGGATCAGAGTCATTTGAATTTTGCTGTCGTCATTGACTCGGATGATAGCTACCCGGCTGATCATTCCGCTTTCTCTCTTGATTAGCCTCTCCTTCGGCACATCATGAAAGGCATAAACAGTAGTTGGTGCTGCGAGAAGCAGTGCGTGGTTGCTGCCAGTGTGCGTCGATTTCTTATCAGTTTGAACACTTTCAGTGTTGACGCTTCATTTAAGACATGCCGCAGAGCACATTTATGACTAGGAGAGACTATTAAGTGTGTCGGAAGTCGTTGGTGCAAGAGCTATCCCGGGCCCGGACTAGAAAGGTGTACCTTGTTATGCAAGTTGAATTGTCGATGTTCCTGGACTTTCTGATGGTAGTCCGATACAGGCGACGCACGATGCACACAATCGTTGATCACACATTTATTTGACACCATAGGCGCTCTGAGTATCTGGCATGTGCAATGAGCGCCTGCTCTTTCGGCTCGATCCTTACCGGTCCTTAAACTTTCTATGTACTACCATCTGATTGCTTTTGCATAACGCCGATCTACTTTTGCTCGACTGATCTAACTCACAGATCCCCATCCACTTTGCCAACGATCACATGGAACCATTCCTATCCCCAATCAGATCGCTCAGAGGCCACACTGGTTCGACGTTGTCAAAAAACAGGAATCAACTCAAAGTCATAAGCACACCCTTCGACGAGACGGTTCGGATTTGGGACGTGCAAACAGGAGAACAGGAACATTCGTTGGAGGGGCACACTAGTGTGACTCTTGGACTGGCTGTATCGATGGATGGAAGGAGAATCGTGAGTGGGGCGAGAGATGGCAGGATAATTATATGGGACGCATATCCGAAGAAGATCATCAGATGTCTGTCGCATCACACAGACGATGTCAATTGCATACAATTCTCACCTGATGAGAAAAGATTCGCCTCCATATCGTCCGACGGCACACTAAAGATCTGGGATGCGGAGACAGAGGAACTGGTATTCGACATCGATGACCATCAGGATAAAGTATGGACAGTGGCCTATTCTCCTAACAGAAGCAAGATTGCAAGTGGGTCATATGACCAGACGGTTCGTATCTGGACAGCAGCGACTGGCAAGCAGCAAACACAACCACTTTCCCATGGTGACACAGTACGCTCGATAGTCTGGTCTCCAGACAGTCGTCGTCTCATTTCTGCCTGTAATTGGCACCATGGCGGCCATTACGACGAATGCCGTGTCGCCCTCATTCGTGTCCCCAGCATCCAACATCACGAGCTGCATCGATCAGGTAATGAATTTGTGTCTTGTCTACACACCAGTATATCTGATGCAAGTTTTATTGAAGTCATAAGCAAGCTCCGGTTCTCTTTCAGTCTTCTATGCATCAGCGTCAGACGAGCTACCGGATGGAACCGAGTTTGCGACAGAACCTATAGGCTCGCGTGATGCTAGCTCACCTTCCCCATCTCTGCCCCCTCAAAGTCATTCCAATCATGAAATCACTACTCCAGTCCACTCCCCTCCTCGTCGAGCTTTCCGACGGAATCCAAGTCCCTCCAGAAACCATCAACTCGCGTGATGCTGGCAGCTGCATCCTCTTCCCCATCCTTTCCCCCTCAAGGCTCCTCTCGTCCATAAATACCTGTTACTTCAGCTTCCACTCCAGTGCTGACCTCGCCTCGAAAGTCGTTTTGGAAGCGCTTTCTTATGTTCAACAGGTCTGCAGCATTTGCAGACTCCAAGCGGTGGAAATTCCCGCGCGTTGGTAGCATCATGTACGCAGCTTCTTTGCTCTATGAACATGTCCTGAATTTCGATCCTTAGGCAGCGCAAGCATCGGAACGTGGGACCTGATGATGCCCAGCATTAGTGTGCTTCTGGCTCTTGTCTTCATGGGGGTGAAACTCCCCTTCCCATTCTATCGTATCGTGTATCCCGTACCCAGTATATACGGCGCAGTCCTGTTGACCGCAAACAGATAATTCGATTAGCATAGGCCTAATCTACATAATGTTGTCTCGCACTACTGATTAAGATCAAAAAATCGCTGGCGATAAGCAATGAACTGAGTACACAGTGTGTCCATCCCATACTGGTCCAAATTCACTGGCCTGTCAGTGCGGACTTCACCATCGGCTCTCTCCAGTATAACCAAAAACATCCATCATAATACTCTTCTTGACTTCAAGCTTCAAGCTGCAGTGACTCGAGTCCCAAACGATCACAAATAAAAATTAGTTGTAGTACGACGGCTCTCTCACTTTCAATACCATATTTCTGAATTAAACAAGAACTATAATCATCAAATTTTAATACGGTCAGATGCCTATATACCTTGATATCCAGCAATTCATCAATAAATAGAGTGCACGAATCCTGCGATAATACAATCCGATATCAATTCTACTTGTGAGTCACCTCTCACTCATCCCTGTCTTGTACTTCACCTGGCAACTGAGACGCTAGCCATCTCAATCCACCGGCCAACACAATCAAGACGACAAAAATTGCATTTCCTCCTAGAAGGTTGCGCTCCTTCGATACAGCAAAGAGCGAAGTCGCCAAGGCAGGACCAACGGCACGAGATACCGACGCAGAGGTATGACTGAGGCCATTGATGGCACCAAGGGCATTGTTTGTGGGAGCAGCGGCTGTGATAACCATGAAGATAGCCCCTGCAATTAAGTGAGTTACTTGTAATGACAAGACAGCTTCATTACAACACCCACCATATGCCATAGTCCATACGACTTGCATACCTGTAATGCAAAGCAAGGCAAACGTGATTGCATAATCGGCTTCCCCCCTTGCGCGTACAATCCACGACATTATCGGAAACATAGCCATGAGTGGTACGTAGCACGACACTGAGACACAGAATACACGCTTCGGACCAATCCAATCGACGATCCTAGCGAAGAATAATGCTTGAAAGATACCATTCGTGATCCCAAACAACGCTATCCACGAGCCAATAGTAGCAGGATGGAATCCAAGACCGCCAAGATGAGTAGGCGTCGAAAGCAATAGTGGCGAAATAACACGGAAAGAAATGTCAAGTAAGGCAAGCAGGGCGTAGTTTGCAATCGGAATAATAACGGAAGGCATGAACAGAGCGCGCAAGGGCGTATATGTCACGGATTGTTGAGTCAGTAATTCATCACTTAAAATACCGAGCATGACCGATGTCGACTTTGGCCGACGCTTTGTCGGTAATGTCTGCCGATCGTGAGCAACGTGTACGATAAGACAGGTATGTGGGACCTACTTCTTCTAAGATTGACATCATAAAAAGGGCTAGGATGAACAAACAGGCTGCCACCGCGCATGGCAGAAAGTATGGAAACCTGTCCCAAAAGGCATTGGCGAATAATGCAGGCCAACGATCTTGCGGTCGCGCAAGAGTTCCTCCCATTAAAGGACTGACATGCCAATTCATTATTTGCTATCTCCACAATCAATTGCTCCGCTTACCCGATAAAACCGCCAATGCACCAGACCATTGGAAACAAGGCAAATGCTTGAGCCATATTCGTAGAGTCCGTCAATTCCCCCATCATAGTTCTCAAAACTCCCACATTGCCATTTAGAAAACCGCACATGCAGCGGCTAGGTAAACCTAGCATATCAGCATCGCACATCTCCTTTAGCTGAAAACATACCTAATGACAAGACTCCAGAAGGTCGTTGAGAGGCCAAAACATAGCATCGAAATGCAAGCACCCGAGAGTCCAATTACCAACACCGGCTTGCGCCCAATGCGGTCAGACAGCCTACCCCACATCAGCACCGTCAGTGCCTGCGCGACGAAAAACAGAGATTCCTGCCAATGACATCCAATGAGCAAACCATTCTTGCAAGCACTTCACAAGTCATAATCCTGGCACTTACAATGATTCCAGCATAATATCCTACAGCTGCATCGTCGCCCCCAGTGATTCCGAGTTCTCTGATCAGCTAAGAAAGAAAAATAGTATCAAAGATGTGCATCGAAAAGAAGTATCGTGATTGCGAAACCATACCTGATTGATGTACGGGAATATAGATGTCGAGGCGATGGGTTCTGCAAGGTGCAACAACATAAGTATGCCTATCTGAAGTTTTGGAAGGGGCGTTTTAGATTTTTTCGAGTTCTTGGCAGGTACCAGAGGAGTTGTCTCATTCGCCATGATTTGATGAGAATTGGAAGTATCCATCCTGGTGATCTGGATTTCGTGCAGGTTCCGTCGTCCAGTACGTTCGATACTACCGCCCCTGCGCTTCACGGATTCCTCATATACTTTCGCATCCTCACCTTGTTTGGTTTGGACGCTCATGAGGTAAATATCACACTAGTCCTCGCCACAGGGGCGGCGGCGGCCGACGGGGGCTAGTTAAACTCGGTTTACGGTTAGTACTCAACAAACTGTCAAGTAATAATTGAACTGACTGGATCTTACCTGTCAGCTCGGTAGCTTGTGCTCCAATGTATACATAAGCGATCTCTTTGCTCACTCATAGTATGCGAAAGAAGGTATGAAAGTATAAGTGAAGATTGTTCAGAGCAAAGAGCGGGAGATTGGCTGCAATGGACGGTCTTGGCTCGCGATCAGTAAATTTCGGGAGCCAACCTATGTCTTGTAAGCCGAAATGTCAATCTCTTTCCTATACATGACGTTATGTTAGATATATTACCTTGTATCGTAATGCACAGGAAAGAACACAATGTCCTCACCGGCGGGTGCTGCTGTGACTTATTACGAGTCCGAAGTAATAGATCGGCTCTCTATCTTGTTACGATTCAACTTACGTTATTTAATAAAGGTTGGACTCCGCAAACTTTGTCGGAGAGAAGGCGTCATGTATTATCGTCTTCACTGCCATCCTTGGATGGTCTTTGTGGGAGATAGGCATTCCAGACTCCCTGGGATGTGAGTACGAGTAGTTTTCATCTGAACCCCTGGCTTATCAGCATGGTAGACCGCATTGATGAGTGAATTTCTGAGCTACAGTGAGTCGTGTTTCCGTTCTCGCCTTGGTGCAGTGTGGTTGACGATACGATTCGAACATGTAAGCAGTTCGTTGATAAGAGGCTCAGTCACGGTGCTTGGCTGTCACCGTGAACAAATTTCACCCTCGAGCAGGCATCAAATTAGAGCATCATCTCGAACACTTGACTGCATAAAACATGACTGAAGTACCTATGACGCGTTATTGTCGTCTCGTTGCAAGTGAATCTCCGGAGTCTGTATAACTTGAATCAATGTAATCCGGGCCCAGGCCTTGGCCTCTTGATCAGCGCCAGCTCGCAAATATTGCTGACGGTTATTGTTGTGCTTTCAATTCCGGACTCGATCCTTTGCTCACCAGGCCAACCACGCATGTCCTATTATTTTCTCGGATGACTTCTTTTCATTGCTCTATAATCTTCTATGCTCTCGAAAATCTGACACCCAACCATCTTTCTAACACATCGTTCGCTCAAACCACCCCGAACTCGAATGCAATGCTACGTACATATATAACAGACGATAGGTTAACTGTACGCTCCATATCGTACTCCAGTGTCTCTGGCATCTCCTCCAATTAGTTTACCGGAATGAGGCTATCGTGACGGAGAGCTATAAGGATCGAATTGATTAACGGAAAACACTGGAGACTCACTCCTTGTAGCAGTCCTGCGACTCCTGCCAGTGTGTGACATGTGCCACACGACTCAAATCAAGCTCAACACCACCTTTGGGTATCACTAATGTAGCCGGAGGAGTATAAAATGGTTCTCGAGAAGCCGGTGGTACCCAGAATAAGAGCCGACGATTGGATCCTATTATCTATCCATCTTCTCCTAGCACAAATGGGCGGAGGTGTGCCAAGAATTTGTCCCGTTACGGAACGAAACATCGCTGACCGTGTTTGCTGAGACTTGGGGTCTGTGTTTGTCTTTTGGTATGATTTGTTCCAAAATTGAGTCATACATATCGTACAACAAGTGCCCCCGTTTGACACCGTCACGGGACATGATGACATTGAAGAACTGAACAGAAGATGAGCCGAGAGGAGGTGCTTTGATGTATTTGCAAGCAAGACGTGCCCACTTGAAAAGACCATCAGCTTTCTGGGCGAGGGCTGTAAACTCTTTGCTCCCCAAATCCAAAAGCCCTTCTAATTTCTCTGATACGTATGTAGGTGCAGATATCGCGTTCAGCCACTTCTAGTGGAATTGTCGTCTATGGAAATCCTTCAAATGTGTTGAGCGCCCGCAGACGAATCCTGGATGTCGCGAAGCGGGCGGGAGGTGACTATGATCCGGAAGTTCTTTGGGAGTTTCGTGATATGGGTGATAGTTGAGTCTCGAAGTTTACCGAAAAGAATGCAAAGAAGGTCACTACGTGTCTCCACTGCCTCGCCACTTTCGTCCAGTGCGTCGATAACGATCACGACGGGCCCCACGGGTAACTCGGAAAGCTTCCCTAACGGTTCTATAAGAAGCTTCTGCGTGGCACTGCTGTACAACGTCCGGTGTAGTCTTGAGCGCAATTTGATTCTTGACTGCATGCGCTAACGCTCGTCTCATCTCCGGATGATGGTCAGCCAGGTCTCGCGCGATAGTAGAGAAAACCTTTTTGTGGCGATCCTCCGTGTTTCGGTCGAAGCAGCAACAAGCACCGAGTCTGCCCACCCCGATGAACGAGCTGGCGATCGTGTGAGCAATGGCTGATTTACCCATTACGGCAGGTCCGAATAGCCATAGCACACGTGGAACATCGTCTCTGCTGTCGTTGATCCACCCCATGATGTCGGAGAGAATGTCTGTGTGTGTCTCTTCTGTCCCAAGATGTCCCTCATTGACGAAATCTTGAGAAGCGTGTCGTCTTGCGTTATGAAGCCATACACTTGACCCAACTTCTTGTAGAAATCAAGTACCGCTTCGTGATGATCTGCTTGAGCAAGAATTCTCTGCGTGCAGAACCAGTGAGCAGTAAATACGAATAACGGCAAGAAAAACGTACTTTTAATGCGCAAGAAAGCACGCCCAATGCCATCTTTGCATACGGATGCACCTGCAGAACGGTGTTAGTCTAGTTCTAAAGAGGAAGAGAGAACATACCTCTGCTATCGTCCCGATCACAGTGTCGAATATCCTGAGGGGTCCCTGTGCTGTCGAGCGCTGCTGGTCCCTTTTTGCCTGCGGATAACATGGGTCTCGCATATCCACAGCTTTGTTTCATCTGATCTGCACCATGACCGGCATCCTGAAGTGCCTTGTTCACAGATTGGGGATTGGCGCCTTGTTGCACAACAGCAGAAGTATCCTGAGCCCAGTTAGCCAGCAGAAGTTAGACAGAGAGCAGACATCGAAATGCCACCTACCTAAACGGGTCGCGGCTGCGTGAATTGTTGAACTTTGAGCGCTTGTGTAGGATATCAGCATTATCCCCAGACTGAGTATTGATTTCGACTTTACGGAAATCTTTTTGACAACACCATTCTAAACCTTGCCCGTCAAGCGACAGATTTTGCCACGGGGTCGGCCCTAGAGAAAGGATGGATCATCATTGAGTTTCAACTTCATGAACATGAACCACCTACCCGGCGCTCAGCAGTATTCGTTTCGTTGGGTGTCTCGATGTCTGGAGGAGGAATTGACCTGGACTCTGGGTTCCCCAATTGAATGTGGTGAATAGTTGAGGTTAATGATCAAAGTAAGACAAGAAGTCGGATAAAGGGTGGGCCTCGAGGCAATGTTTGCTGCTATGTTGACTTCAGACGCTAAGCATTGGGTGGGCGCCACGGAACTCCGGGAAACGCAAGGAATAATGATTTCACGTTGCCTTGGTCATCTTTAGATCCAATGCAGCCAACATAGTCACAACGGCAGACCACGCGGAGAGCATCAGCAATAAACCAAGTCTATATGTCAGCGAATCTTTTCTAGGATCAAATTAACTTACATCAAGAAAACAACGGATATCTTGTTTGCATTGTGTTAACGTATAGCCAGTGTACCTTTTTGGTGGCTTTCTACTCGGCAGGCGGATCAAAGTTGTTCTTGGGATGCATTTTGGAAATGGAGATTCAGGCGGACAAAAGAAAGATGTAAAAACGGATGCCGTTGTGCGCTAAGATCCAATAAATGTAAGAGGCATGATGATCCGTGTACTTATTCACATAGGCCCGAAGGGTTTTCCTAATGCTGAACAGCTCACCTTGGTGAACTTCAATAAGATATCTCTGAATCAAATAAATAACTACATAGTGATAAATCAGATATATCGATTCCTCTTGTGAGTCACCTCTTACTCATCCCTGTCTTGTACTTCATCCGGCAACTGGGACGCTAGCCATCTCAATCCACCGGCCAACACAATCAAGACGACAAAAACTGCATTTCCTCCTAGAAGGTTGTGCTCCTTCGATACAGCAAAGAGCGAAGTCGCCAAAGTGGGACCAACGACACGAGCTGCCGACGCAGAGGTTTGGCCGAGGCCATTGATGGCACCAAGGACATTGTTTGTGGGAGCAGAGGCTGTGATAAACATGAAAATAGCCCCTGCAATTAAGTGAGTTACTCGTAATGACAGACGGTTTTATTACAATACACACCAAATGCCATATTCCATGCGAGTTGCATACCTGTAAGGCAAAGCAAGGCAAACGTGATTGCATGATCGACTTCTCCCCCTGCACGTACAATCCACGACATTATCGGAAACATGACCATGAGTGGTACGTAGCACGACACTGAGACACAGAATACACGCTTCGGACCAATCCAATCGATGATCCTAGCGAAGAATAATGCTTGAAAGATACCGCTTGTGATCCCAAACAATGCTAGCCACGAGCCAATAGTAGCAGGATCAAATCCAAGACCGCCAAGATGGGTAGGTGTCGAAAACAACAGTGGCAAAAGAGCACGGAAAGAAATGTCAAGCAAGGCAAGCAGGGCGTAGTTTACAATCGGAATAACAACGGAAGGCGTGAGCAGAGATCGCAAGGGCGTATATGCCATGGATTGTTGAGGCAGTAATTCATCACTTGAAATACCGAGCATGGCCGATGTCGACTTCGGTCGACGCTTTGTGGGTAATGTCTGCCGATCGTGAGCAACGTGTACGATAAGACAGGTATGTGGGACCTACTTCTTCTAAAAAGATTGACATCACGAAAACGGCTAGGACGAACAAACAGGCTGCCACCGCGCATGGCAGAAAGTATGGAAACTTTCCCCAAAAGCCATTGGCAAATAATGCAGGCCAACGATCTTGTGGTCGCGCGAGAGTTCCGCCTATTAAAGGACTGGCATGCCAATTCATTATTTGCTATCTCCATAGTCAATTGCTCCGCTTACCCGATAAAACCTCCAATAGACCAGATAATTGGAAACAAAGCAAAGGCCTGAGCCATGTTTGTAGAGTCCGTCAATTCTCCCATCATAGTCTTCATGACTCCCACATTGCCATTCAGAAGACCACACAAGCACCGGCTAGGTAAACCTAGCATATCAGCGTCGCACATCTCCTTTAGCTGAAGACACACCTAATGACGAGACTCCAGAATGTCGTTGAGAGGCCGAAGCACAGTATCGAAATGCAAGCACCCGAGAGTCCAATTACCAACACCGGCTTGCGCCCAATGCGGTCAGACAGCCTACCCCACCTCAGCACCGTCAGTGCCTGCGCAGCGAAAAACAGAGATTCCTGCCAATGACATCCGATGAGCGAACATTCTTGCAAGCACTTCGCAAGTCATAATCCTGGCACTTACAATGATTCCAGCATAATATCCTACAGCTGCATCGTCGCCCCCAGTGATTCCGAGTTCTCTGATCAGCTAAGAAAGAAAAATAGTATCAAAGATGTACATCGAAAAGAAGTATCGTGATTGCGAAACCATACCTGATTGATGTACGGAAATATAGATGTCGAGGCAATGGGTTCTGCAAGGTGCAGCGATATAAGTATGCCTATCTGAAGTTTTGGAAGGGGCGTTTTAAGTTTTTTCGAGCTCTTGGTAGGTACCAGAGGCGTTGTCTCGTTTTCCATGATTTCATGAGAATTGGAAGTATCCATCCTGGTGATCTGGATTCTGTGCAGGTTCCGTCGTCCAGTACTGTTTGATACTACTGCCCCTGCCACACTCCATGGATTCCTGACTCATATATACTTGTCGCATTTTCTCTTTGTTTGGTTTGGATGCTTGGTGATGAGGCGAATCTCACACTAGTGACAGGAACAGTGATGGCGGCTAGTTAAAACCGGATGACGGTTAGTAATACTGTCATTCCCGGTAATATAACATTGTCATTGTAGCTCCTCAACTATGTCATTTTATCTTAAGAAGAAAGGGAGAACGGTTTTCGGGAACGCTCGGGCGCTCGCGTGGTTTGCGCTTACGCCGCGTAGATACGCTTAAGGCCACATGGTTTTCGCTTACCTCGCTTAAAGCTCTTTTTGGAAACTCGCGTGGCTTTGTCACGTGGTTTCGAGCGCCGACTCAATTGCCTTTGCAGCGCACTATTCAACACAAGTTTCCCTATTGTAATTCTTTATGGTACATACATAAAATAAAACTGAAAATGGAACAACATATGATACAATATTGCAGACAGGGGGACAACAAATATATATGGTGGCAGGAAATCAATGCGAAAAGGTTGTGAATAAATCAATCAAAAGGAAACAGACAATGCAGAGACTCAACAACTGGAGAACAGGATATGGGAGGAGACAGAAAATTGGGAATGGGAAACAGGGAGAATGGGAGATAGGAGAACAGGAGATGGGAAAAATGGGAAACAGGGAGACAGGAGACAGGAGACAGGAGACGGGAGACGAGAGACGGGAGACGGGAGACGGGAGACGGGAGACAGGAGACGGGAGACGAGAGACGGGAGACGAGAGACGGGAGACGGGAGACGGGAGACGGGAGACGGGAGACGGGAGACGGGAGACGGGAGACGGGAGACGGGAGACGGGAGACGGGAGACGGGAGACGGGAGACGGGAGACGGGAGACGGGAGACGGGATTAGGGAGACGGGATTAGCATGGGTATACCCTGGGGTATCTGAGGTGATACCCTTACCCTCAGGCTTTGGGTGTGGGTTTTTGAAGGGTACCAGAGATAGATACCGTGGGTATACCCCAGGGTAACACTTTTTCGAATCACATGTATTACCATTTGAAGGCAAATGTACAACTTCAAAATTTTATATGTATCCATCACCCCTATGGTAATCAATTTGGGGATATATTCCCAGGGGTACAGGGGTCTTCAGATCCAAACCCCTACCTCTACCCTCAAGGGTTTCCCATACCCCTGCTGATCCCTAGATGGGAGACGGGAGATGGGAGGACATGGGACACAATGGGAGATGGGAGGCAAGGAAAAATGGGAAAATTAAATACATTCAATGATACTGTTACATATTTTGTAATTTTATGTTGTGTAGTAGATTGTATTTTTACATTTGTCAAAATCCTGCTCAAAGAACATAGAACTGACTGATCTTATGTACTATGTACTTTTATGTAGTATGATAGATTGTACTTTGAGTTTTTTTTGAAAAGCTGCTCACAAATGTATTTCAAAATTATTCAAAATGTACAATTTTATTAGGATGCAGCCTGAGGCCAGGAAGCCAAAGGAGGGTCCTGTGACAAAGGAAAAATGCTCATAAGGAGCCTTCTGAATTATTGGGATGAAGCTGAGGCCAGGGAGCTTAAAAAGAGCGCGAAGCGCTCTTTTTTTGCGACCTGTGCCAAAGGCAGAACGGGTGTGGACTAGTTATGGAAAGCTGGAGCACCGTGCTAGCGTATTTGCTCACGTGCATTGCCTAATAATGTAATGAGTTTTGACAGGACTCCTGACATGTATCTAAACCAGTATTTGCATGAATATTATTGATTCTTCTTGTGAGTCATCTGTCACTCATCCTTGTCCTGTACTTCATCTCGCAACTGGGATGCCAGCCATCTCAATCCACCGCCCAACATAATTAGGACGACAAAAACTGCATTTCCTCCTAGAAGGTTGTATTCCTTCGACGCAGCAAAGAGTGAAGTCGCCAAGGTGGAACCAACGACACGAGCTACCGACGCAGAGGTTTGGCCGAGGCCATTGATGGCACCAAGGACATTGTTTGTGGGAGCAGAGGCTGTGATAAGCATGAAAATGGCCCCTGCAATTAAGTGAGTTGCTTGTAATGACGAGACGGTTTCATTACAATACACACCAAATGCCATATCCGATGCGATTTGTATACCCATAAGGAAAAGCAAGGCAAACGTGATTGCATGATCGACTTCCCCCCTCACGTGTACGATCCACGACATTATCGGAAACATAGCCATGAGTGGTGCATAGCACGACACTGAGACGCAGAATAAACACTTCGGACCAATCCAATCGACGATCCTAGCGAAGAATAATGCTTGAAAGATACCATTCGTGATCCCAAACACCGCCATCCACGAACCAATAGTAGTAGGATCAAATCCAAGACCGCCAAGATGAGTAGGCGTCGAAAGCAACAGTGGCAAAAGAACAATGAAAGAAATGTCAAGCAAGGCAAGCAGAGTGTAGTTCGCAATCGGAATAACAACGGAAGGCGTGAGCAGAGATCGCAAGGGCATATATGCCATGGATTGTTGATGCAGTAATTCATCACTTGAAATACCAAGCATGGCCGATGTCGACTTGGGTCGACGCTTTGTCGGTAATGTCTGCCGATCGTGAGCAACGTGTACGACAAGACAGGTATGTGGGACCTACTTCTTCTAAGAAGATTGACATCATGAGAACGGCTAGGACGAACAAACAGGCTGCCACCGCGCATGGCAGAAAGTATGGAAACTTTTCCCAAAAGCCATTGGCGAATAATACAGGCCAACGATCTTGCGGTCGCGCGAGAGTTCCGCCTATTAAAGGACTGGCATGCCAATTCATTATTTGCTATCTCCATAATCAATTGCTCCGCTTACCCGATAAAGCTTCCAATGCACCAGACAAATGGAAACAAAGCAAATGCCTGAGCCATGTTTGTAGAGTCCGTCAATTCTCCCATCATAGTCTTCATAACTCCTGCATTGCCATTTAGAAGGCCGCACAAGCAGCGACTAGGTAAACCTAGCATATCAGCATCGCACATCTCCTTTAGCTGAAGACACACCTAATGACGAGACTCCAGAATGTCGTTGAGAGGCCGAAGCACAGTATCGAAATGCAAGCACCTGAGAGTCCAATTACCAACACCGGCTTGCGCCCAATGCGGTCAGACAGCCTACCCCACCTCAGCACCATCAGTGCCTGCGCGACAAAAAACAGAGATTCCTGCCAACCACATTCGATGAGCGAACCATTCTTTAAGCACTTTACAAGTCATAATCCTGGCACTTACAATGATTCCAGCATAATATCCTACAGCTGCATCGTCGCCCCCAGTGATTCCGAGTTCTCTGATCAACTAAGAAAGAAAAACAGTATCAACGATGTACATCGAAAAGAAGTATCGTGATTGCGAAATCATACCTGATTGATGTACGGGAGTATAGATGTCGAAGCGATGGGTTCCGCAAGTTGCAGCGTTATAAGTATGCCTATCTGAAGCTTTGGAAGGGGCGTTTTAAGTTTTTTCGAGCTTTTGGTAGGTACCAGAGGCGTTGTCTCGTTTGCGATGATTTCACGAGAATTGGAAGTATCCATCCTGGTGATCTGGATTCTGTGCAGGTTCCGTCGTCCGGTACTGTTCGATACTACTGCCCCTGCCACACTTCATGGATTCCTCATATACTTTCGCATTCTCACCTCGTTTGGTTTGGACGCTTGGTGATGAGGCGAATATCACACTAGTCCTCGCCACAGGGTCATTGGTGACGGCTAATTAAACTCGGATTAAGGTGAGTGCTCAACAAACTGTCAAGTAATAATTGAACTAACTGGATCTTACCTGTCAGCTCGGCGGCTTGCGCTCCAGTACATAAATAAGTAACCTCTTTGCTCGCTCATACGCGAAAGAAGGTATGAAAGCGTCGGTGGAGATTGTCCAGAGCAAAGAGCGGGAGATCGGCTGCAATGTCTTGACTCGCGACCAGTAAATTCCGGTGAGCCAACCGACATACCTATATTTTGTAAGCCGAAATCTTAATCTCTTCCCTATACATGACGTTATGTTAGATATATTACTTTGTATCGTAATGCACAGGAAAGAACACAATGTCCTCACCGGGTGCTGCTGTGACCTGTTACGATTCCGAAGTAGATCGGCCCCCTATCGTGTTACGATTCGACTGGCGTTATTTAATAAAGGTTGACGTTGAACTCCGCAAACTTTGTCGGAGAAAGGCGTCATGTGCTATTTTCACTGCCATCTTTGCATGGTCTGTGTAGACTCGTGACCAGTCCATCTATGAGGCAAGCCGTCGATAGACGGACTGGTAAATCTGGGTTTGAATTTGGATGTCGAGCGGATTCTCACAGTAACGTGACGTATAAGCCTTTTCGGGCATAACAAAACCACGTGAGCTTTTTGCTAAGCCCTTGCAAAGAGTCGTTAAGTCCTTGTCTGCGGTCGACTTCGACAACAGAACATTAGCTGCTGGGCGGCATCATTCGACGGACGTTTCATCGCCCATGTAACTCAGCTTCGAGCTGGAATTGACGTGGTACTATGGCCGTTGACGTCAGAACGTAGACAATGAGGCATGCTCGTAGCGCATCCGTTTTGTCGTTATTATTGAGGGTCTGAATATAATCGATGGGGAGTCGTTCTTTGATTAAATCACGCGCAAAACGATCCAGCGCATCAAGAGAAGCATTGTGAATGGCTTGGATGATGGAAGATTGGTCCATTGAATTTGCAGGTACTATAGTTCGCGTCGCGTCGCGTTAATAACAAGATAATAATATCATTTGGTTTACATTCATCGAAAAGCACTCGTTTTCTCATTGGCCAGACATCACGTTACTGTGAGAATCCGCTCGACATCCAAATTCAAACCCAGATTTACCAGTCCGTCTATCGACGGCTTGCCTCATAGACGGGCTGGTCACCAGTCTATGGTCTGTGGGAGATAGTCGGAAAGGGAAGGAGGACGTTGTGGGCGCGAGTGTCAAGATAAGTATCGAGGACAATACTCAGCTTGTACTTTGTGAGCAAGTTCACTGGGCACGTCAGTCAAATGGTAACAAGTCAGAGACCCGATCTATTTCGGAATTGTAACAGGTTGTCACCAGTCTCGCCGGTTCAACCGTTTAGTGATAGGTTATGGGTTTTGTAGTGCCCTGTTAGCATGATCGGCCCTCTGACAAGCTCAATCAACTTCAACTCCCACGGTGCTGCCAGCGCTGAGCGCTCTCTGACATATGCCGCTGCTCCGAATTCTGCTCCCAACCCCTCCGTGCGCTTTCGCTAGCAAGGTGCTGACGTCACACGACGTAGGATGATACGGTTGTTGCTGGCATCATTCGACAAGGAACCGGGGCGTGTCGTGGACACGCATATGAACTATGTAATACAGATCATGCAGTGCGCTATAATATTCTGGCACGTCGTCACTGAAGCGTGCTGCGTCACAATACCTTCAACATAACACCTGGACACATCGGATAACTGAAGACCATATGATACGTTTCCGTTCATCACGACTGCTGACTGTTATACATTAGAAGCACATACTTGATCGATCACTCCTCTAGTGCCTCAATCAGACCACGGAAGAGCCAAACTGTCATCACCCCTTCTTTCAAAACTCGGCAGTTCTCCAACCGTTTACAATGTCTGAATAGATGTGGGACCGTGCTGAAATCCTGCAAGGGAAGATAACAGGATAGCTAAAACAACAAAAGTGTTAGTGACAAATGGAAAGGAAGTCCGAGTCGAGTACCGAACCAGTCCCGTGATGAACGTGGGAGTAAAAGTGATCACTTTGCCCTGGTCATCTTTGGCAGAAGAAATATCCAATGCGGCCAACATAGTCACAATGGCAGACCACACGGAGGCATCAGCAGTATATCGCCCTGAGTAAAGTCTACATGTCAGCGAATCTTTTCTAGGATTAAAATAACTCAAGGAACCTGGACATACACGCCGACCAAAGCCGAAAAAGTATTGTGCGGGGTCATCATCTGTTAACGCGCCATTAACATCGATGAATCTCTCTGGTATAAAACGAGATGCGTCTGGGTACCGCTTTTCATTCCGTGTAATGCCCCTACAATCGAGTCAGTGTCACGAAAGCTGGGAGGAGCATATCGGACCATGTGTTGTGCGTGATGATTGCGCCTGATGCGTGATATTATAAATGATCCTTGTGTTGATGGGCCAAAAACAGCGGACCTTTTGGAATGAAATAGCCATCATATACATCATCACTCGAGGTAGCGTGTGATACGCCTGTGAAACTATCTTCAGCACAGGCCAGATCACTTGGCGGAGAAGAATACCAAGAGGTGAAACGGGCTGCCATCGGAAAGTCTCTCGCACAACTGCATCAATGTAGGGCAGTGATACTCTGTCCTCGAACGTCGGCAGCCGTTCTCTTCCAACCACTGAGTCGATTTCCGCTTGCGCGCGTTTCTGAACGTCTGGATATAATACCATGGCCAAAACAAAAACCATCAAAACTGCCGAAGTCTGTAACAAGAATAAGGAGCGGATAACACGATGAAGTTGCCCATTTACCGTCTCATATGAAGCTGTGTGATATGGGCATATGTCGAGAGTACAGCGTTGCTTCTGAGGAAGCTTACTTACCCGAAATAGCACTAGTGGCTGCTTTCTTCAAGGCATTCTCGAATGCAGGTTTGGATACCTCCTCTTGCGTCTCCATCCGTCGCAAATTTTCTGCAACCATTGAAGATTGGGCGAGGAACGAGCTATCGGTCTTGATAAGGGTCGAATCAATGCCTGGAATCAAGATGAAAATAGATAACCCACCATGTGCTGCTGCACATATTGAAATGGCAAGTCGGCCATTTCATTGACGCGCTCGGTCGAAGCTTGAGCACTACGCTTGATCGAGGATCCCCAGCACCAGTCAGGTAACCTTAGTGCTACATTCCAAAAAAATGCACGTCACATTAACGCTTTCTCATCTAGGAGAGTTGGGCTCACAGAAGGGGAAGGTCTTAAGTATCAACGCTCTCTCTGGGGTTAACACAGCCGAGCCCGGATTCAGTGCATTTACCACAATCTGCACCAGAGGATCATCACGAGCGCTGATATCGTAGCCATATACAGCTGACATCACAACAGATAACGAGAATCTGTGAACAGGTGAATAATCGTCCAATTTGTGAAGATCATTTACTGACGTTGCGAAGTGGTCATGATAACGTCGAGGGTCATCAACTAGGTTGACAACTATTTCACGAGCTCGCCTGATCTGCATCGGACGAAATTTTACTGCAGACTCAGGGCGGAAAGTTTGGTGGAAGAGTCGTCGGCAGAGACGCCATTCATCCCCATAACCTATGAATGCGAAGTTGACCGACAAGCCATATCTGCAAGAACCTCGGACTAGTTAAGTAGAAGAATACTGAAAGAACGCACGGCTCGAGTGTGGCTAGGTATGGTCGATCGGAGTAAATCCGAGAACGCTTGTCCAATAAGGCTTCTGCAATATGCTCGGAATTGACCACGACCATTTCCTGGCCTAGAATTCGCACGAAGACCAAGTCCCCTGATATAATGATTTGCAGCACATATTTCTTATACTATCTGTTCACGTACCATACGCAGCACCCCATTTCGTATAAGTCAGCCAAGGCTCTCGAGCGTCAACAGATAAGACGTTCTCTAACAGTGGGAGCGGCACTGGGCCAGGAGGAAGAAAAGGGTTACTCTGTTGCCTCTTGATGAACCGCCTAAGTGCCGTGATGGCGGCGAGGGAAAGAGAAATACCAGCGAGAATAGCAAGGTGACCATCAACTGCAGAAGCCATGATTCGAGCAGTACATTGGCAAACCATATATAATACAACCGTCCTTATAATCACGGGGAAGTAGTAAATTGCCGTCGATTATGCAACTCGGTGGTAGTGTCTCCTATCACTATATATACATTGCGTTTTGCTCAAACCATGTCGACTTATGCAGGTGCAGTGGCAGATGATCTGGCCAGATGGGGTAAGGAATGATATGATCAAAGAGAAGACATACGCAAGATGTGAGAAGGGTGTCAGATTGGGCAAGCGACAAGTACCGGAGCGTCGTGTTTGAATGCGTTAAACAGCTTGGCCATCTTTTGCATTCCAGATTTTTGCTGCATCTTCATGGGGTCATCGAGTGAATAGATCACCACCCACGCAAACATCTCCAGGGTTGTGTCTCCGGTCTTTACATCCCACATTCCGGAAGGGGTCGTAAATATTATGCGCCGTTTGCCAGGCGGTTGCATAACACCTTGTCTCTTGTTCCCTACTGATCAGGGAACACATGGTCAACATTCGATGACTGCAGCAGATCTTGACTATGTATGCGAGTGAAGCCCACGAAAATAGTCGAATGAGAGTGTTTGTCTGGCAAGCATTGCTGGTGAGTCTGCATCTTTTCGGATAATCACAAGAACTGGTCGAAAAATGCCTATGCTCATGTTTTCAACATCAACGCATGACAAATTCAACTTGTTCGACAGTCACGTCACGTCGAAACCAGTGACATGAAGTTGCGCCAGTCTCACGCTGCACAATTCGCCTTAGTGAACATAGAATGCTTAAAACAAGATCCAAAGATCAAATTCTAATATGCTCAGGCATCTGCCTACCTTGCTATCTAACAACTCATCAACAAATACCTGCAGAGATGAACACGAGTCCTACGACAGATATCGACTCCTTTTGTGAATCACCCGTCACTCATCCCTATCTTGTACTTCATCCGGCAACTGATATGCCAGCCATCTCAATCCACCAGACAACACAATCAAGACGATATAAGCTGCATTTCCTCCTAGAAGGTTGTGTTCCTTCGATACAGCAAAGAGCGAAGTCGCCATGGCGGGACCAATGGCACGAGCTACCGCCGCGGAGGTTTGGCTGAGGCCATTGATAGCGCCAAGGACATTGTTTGTGGGAGCAGAGCCTGTGATAAACATGAAAACAACACCTGTAACGAAGTAAGCTGCTTGCAATGACGAGACGGTTTCATTGCAACACGCACCATATGCCATATCCCATGTGACTTCTATACATATGAGGAGAAGCAAGGCAAACGTCATTGTATAATCGACTTCACCCCTTGCACGTAAAATCCACGACATTATCGGAAACATAGCCACGAGTGGTGGGTAGCACCACACTGAAACAGAGAACAGACGCTTTGGACCAATCCAATCGGTGATTCTGGCAAAGAAGAATGCCTGAAATACACCATCCGTGATCCCAATCAACGCCATCCACCAGCCAATAGTAGCAGGATCAAATCCAAGACCGCCAAGGTAAGTAGGCGTCGACAAGAACAGCGGCAAAAGAACCCTAAAAGAAACGTCAAGGAAGGAGAGCATGGCGTAGTTTGCAATCGGAATGACAACGGAAGGCGTAAGGAGAGATCGCAAGGGCATGTTTGCCATTGAGCTTTTAACAAGTAATTCTCTGTCGGGGCTACTTGAAACGCTGACCGTAGTTGAAGTGAACTTCGGCCGCCGCTTTGTCGATAATGTCTACTGATCGTGAATGATGTGTGCGATATGGTAGGGATCCAGAACTTACTTCTTCCAAGAAGATTGTCATCATGACAAGGGCCAGGACGAGCAGGCAGGCTGCCACCCCACAAGGTAAAAAGTATGGATAATTTCTCCAGAACGAACCGGAGAACAATGCCGGCCAATGATCCTGCGGTCGCGCGAGTGTTCCTCCCATTAAAGGACTGACATGTCAATCTCATTATTTACCATCTCCGTCGTCAACGACCTTACTCACCCAAGAAAGCCTCCGATGCACCAGACAATCGGGATCAGGGCGAATCCCTGAGCCATATTTGTGGAGTCTGTCAATTCTCCCATCATAGTCTTCATTACTACGACGTTGCCATTCAGAAAACCGCACATGCAACGGCTGGAAAAACCATGTTAGAGATGTATATTTCCTTCGGGTGAAGACATACCTAACAACAAGGCTCCAGAAGTTCGTCGAAAGGCCGAAACATAGCATTGAAATGCATGTTCCTAATAGTCCGATGACTAATACCGGCTTACGCCCAATGCGGTCAGATAGCCGAGCCCACTTCAACACCGTCAGTGCTTGTCCGACGAAAAACAGAGAGTCCTGCCAATCACATCCGATGAGTGAACCATTCTCACAAGCAATTCGCAAAACGTAATCCTGGCACTTACAATGATTCCAGCATAATATCCTACAGCCGCATCGTCGCCCCCAGTGATTCCAAGTTCTCTGATAAGCTAAGAGAGCAAAACAGTGTCAAAGGTGTACATCGAAGAGAAGCATCGTGATTGCAAAACCATACCTGATTGATGTACGGGAATATAGATGTCGAAGCGATGGGTTCCGCAAGTTGCAGCGTTATAAGTATGCCTATCTGAAGCTTTGGAAGGGGCGTTTTAGGTTTTTTCGAGCCCTTGGCAGGTACCAGAGGCGTTGTCTCATTTATCATAATTTCATGAGAATTAGAGGTATCCATTCTGGTGGGTTGATGAAGGGTTAGTGAGAGGGAAGATATCCAGTGAACTCCCTTGATTTGATTATACGAACCTCGTCTGTATTTATAGCCTGCCCATCGTCGATATACTAGTCAGCTATCAGATATACGTATGTAAACGTAGAGTCGATTTGTCAAGTAACATACCTGAGGGTGGAGAAAACCGGTGCGAGTTATCCGAGTTACGAATGAAACGCTGTTAGAGAGGCTGACAGAGTAAGCAATATAATTTCAAGTCGACTCTCGATAAGCATGGAAAGCATCTCCAGTACTCGTGTTTGGCAAAAGCATGAGTGATAGAAACAGAACAATATGCAAACGATTGAAAAGCGACTCCATACGTTGCACTTGAGACTGCCCAGGGGCTAGGGCTAGCGAAGATATTGAAATTCGCAAGCCAAGCGACGGGTGATTTCCATTCTGGAACATTTGTGCCGACTATTTTTATAAGAATCATATCACGAGGATTGGTTGCAATCGTGTCAGGGATGTTTACTAGTCCAAATGTTCAAATGAAGAGAAATGGCATCTGCCCGCGGGTATTCTGCTTTCTTACTGTGGAGTTCGATCAGTTAATCGACTTCCAAAAACCGCCTATGCTTACACTGATTAGCGTGGTGTTACCGTACATCCCGTAGTGTGAGATCCAAGAAAGACGGTCCGATGACCTGACATGCAGGTGTGGTGGTATTACGTCGCCATTAACTGAACTTGTCCAAGCACTTAAGCTTTACACAGTATCGGGCGCTTCAGATAGAACGAGGAGAAGCCCAAATCTGGATGCTCGTCTTCACCTGCTGACACGTCAAAACCAATAAGTACCATCTTGCAATAACTGCAAAAATACAAATACGAGAAGAGATCATTTACTAAACGATTATGCTAGATTCCAGACTCAGCCTTGCTACGAGTCCATTACGGAATAGCAAGGCCATCCTGGACAGCTTTACGCGCATTGATACGACCAAGCCACATCTAAACCGATCAAACTTTAGAAACAAGACACGAAACAAAACACGTTCGAACGCCCACCTCGAGATTCGGCCACTCATCAAGAGATTCAATACCCGCAAATTGATGAACATTAATCCTGAATACAATAGAACCAGAGTGAGAACATCAGAAAGATGTCTTCGCGGGGGAAACCGAACAAAGATGGTACCAACCATGGGAAAACGTTGATATCTGCAGCGCTATAGATGCCTCGGCTGGGCCCAGCGAGATAATCACGGTCTGTGAGGCGGATCTCCATCACGCCATAGAGGCGCTTCGTTTCCAGGATATAGCCTGATGTCGTCATCATCAAGCGCATATGAAACATTAATCAACAGAAACAACTCACGCTTCTTTGCATAGGGAATGTCCTCGGGTGCAAACCTATTGAAATGATTCGCTGCGCTGCGTCAACTCAAAACTTCAATGCCAAGTTCGAATTTACAGACCTTGGCCTTGCATGGGACCAACGCCTCCATGCTGCAACGACCGTGTCATCAGTACTAGATCCCACCAGATGCCAGAGGAGTACTCACAGCCCATAACATCCACTGAAGCATCTCGCTGTACTCATTCGGCTGCGACACAGGGTCAAACCCAAGCTTCCTCTCCGGGTCATAATGCTGTTCGAGATACAGCAAAATAGCAGCTGTCTCAAACACGACGAAATCTTCCCGCGCGCGGTCGACGAGCACTGGGATTCGCCCGTTTGGGTTCATCTTGATGAACCAGGGCTCTTTTTGGTCGTTGCGTGAGATGTTTATTTTCTGGACGCTGTGAGAGTCATGATTTGGGATATCGTTCCAGGAGGAGAGGGGGCACTCACTCATAATCGACCTTTTCTCCGTACACTGCTCTAAGCTCTTCGAGAAAAACACTGACTTTGCGTCCGTTTGGGGTTCCAGCGGTGTATAGTACAAAAGGCTTGGGCTTGGACGTATGTACAGTAGACATATTACGAGGGGTGGTTGATAGTGACCTTGCTACGGAGCTGAGACGGTTAAAGGCGACTTGCATGGCTTTCTAGGGGTATGGACTGACGCCATGTTCGAGTACGGATGACCTGATCCGTATGACCGACGGGTGTTGTTGCTGACATATATCTGCCGAAATTTATGGTTCAACCGTATCAGTCAGCAACTGGACACAATAATTTGCCCTCTACATAATTCGCGGACTTCTTGACTTCTCTATCAAGAACTGGACCCGGTCTTAAGCTTCTTCAGGCGTATCTTGCCGATCCGAGCGATCTAAGAGAGTTTGCTCAGAAGAATTATAACAACGTCAATAGAGCCGAGCACCGCTCGACACTGTTCGGAACAAATTCTGAGTTGAAAACTTCAATCTTGGAACGGGAGAAGAACCAGTGGGAACCAGAAATTTTTTTCAAAACGTGTAAACCTGAATTTCTACCGCGAAAAAAAAAGAACTATAGCTATAAGTACACATATATAACGGGAGACCTGATGAAAAGTGAGAACGAAAAAGAGGATGGAAAAAGAAAAAGATAAGAAGAGGGAGAGGGAGAGGAGCATGTATACGATATGATACTAGAAATACGATATCCATCATGATGACTCACTCCCATCAGCCCATCAACAAACGGAGTATGAAAAGGGCTAGACAAAATATGCGAAAAGAGAACAGAACTCGAAAGCGGCTGTACTGTAACTAGATGAGAACGCGTGCATGCGATAAACCAGGAGATGAGATAAACAGTGACATAACAGTGTCCAAGATCGTCGCACAATTGAAATGCGGTCATGCAGAACGTCCGAGCGGATAGGGCAGAGCAGAGAGCAAAGAATGTGTCTTGATAGCATCGAGGAAAGCGCTGGGACGCATAGCACGTTGAGCAAAGCAGTGATTGGCATCGTAACATCCCACTGACATGGCATGAAATCAACAGAACGCAAATAAAAATCAGCGCTCCTCCGCATTTTTATGGCTCTCGCCCCTCGCCGTCTCCCCGCTTCCGCTCCCACCACCACCATTGAACACCCCCGAGCCCGAGTAATACATCCTACCCGGTGGCCGCGCACCATCTGTTTGTGGTTGGCGAAGCGTATTTGGACGCTCAGGCCCAGGTACAGCCTGAGATCGTAGCGGCGGTGTGCCTTTTGGATTAGCCGCAGGCACGACAGGCCCACAGCGACTGGATGAAGGAGCAAATGGCGAATAAGGTGTTTGGGATTGAGGTTGCGATTGCGACTGGCCCTGGTCGAGACGCGGGGCGTCTAATCGTGCGACGGAGGACGACATCCTGCGATCACGGTCTGTATCAGGAGAACGAGACGCGGCGCGATCCCGGTCTTTATCGGTGCCCCAGCTAAGCGGTGACGCTCGTCTGCGTTGCTCAGTGCCAGTGGTTGGGAATCTGTACGACGAAGATGGTTCCGAACCCGAACTCGTCGTTCCATTTTGTTGGAACTTTGACTGCGGATACCCAACACCGCCGCCGCTCGTACTTTGATTCCGCGCCGAATCCGCACGCACCGCACGAAGTGTCTCCTCCAACAAATCCAAGCGCTGACGCATACCCTGCATCTCCTCCTGCATCGACCGCGTCCGTTTCTCCACCAACTCCTCGACCACCGCATCTACCTTCTGCAGAGATTGGAGGAGCGCGTTTGATTTTTGAAGCTGCTCAGACAGCCAGTTTTTCATCTGCTTCGAATCATTGAGCGCGTCGTAAAAGACTTCGAAAGGCGCTAGAAATGCAGATTTATCTCCTGAGTAACCGGGGTGTTGAAGGGCGCGAGGTGTGGGCGGGACTAATGAATTGGCG
The DNA here is from genome assembly GCA_016647685.1 of Suillus tomentosus. Taxonomy (NCBI): domain Eukaryota; kingdom Fungi; phylum Basidiomycota; class Agaricomycetes; order Boletales; family Suillaceae; genus Suillus; species Suillus tomentosus. The sequence goes on from JABBWJ010000055.1 coordinate 271,099, forward strand.
ATTGGTATAGCAGGGGGAGATCTTGTAGTCGCCGTCTTGGGTGCGCTCACAGAGGGACCTATCGTGTGCTGCAAGCCAAATCGGGTAGGTGTTGGAGGAACGTTGGTGGCTACTCTTCGCGTGGTCTGGTTTCCGCTTAGAGCGGTTGGAAGTCGTGGTAAAGCCATGGGGAACCGGCCGAACTCTGGGACTGGAGGGGCGCTTTGTATGACAGGTGCGAGCGGATCAGAAGAGTGAGTCCCACGAGGGCTGATGACAATATCGGCGGGTTTTCTTTTGCGACCACCGGACTGAGCTGCGCGACGACGTGCGAAACTAATAGGGGGAGGTGGTAGGGAATTTGAAGGAGGGCTTTTCTGGGGTACCTCTGGTTGATTTTGGGTTGCGGTGAGAGAGAGCGGTTGCTGACTTGGGACAATCATAGGAGGAGGGGTGAGTGGCTGTGATTGAACAGTCGCACGACTGCCAGATACAAGAGTATTTCCACCTGAACGGGTGGCTGTATTGGGACTACGCCTACCCAACCTTGGGAGACTTAGCTTTGATGCTGCCAGGGAACCGTCCGGGGGGGAAGAAGAAGAAGAAGTACCATTATTAATAGCAATTGGGAGCACGGGACACGGAGCGGGGGGAGCAGCGAAACTTGGTCTGCGCTGTTCGATGAGCTGCTGTTGTTTTATGGTAGACCTCGGGTGAACGTCTTCTACGGTTGGTATTGATATGACCACGGGAGTTATTGGGGTTGAATGTGAAATTTCAGAGGAGGAAGGGGTGGTTGAGGGAGGGAGTGTGGTACCACTCACAGTCACCCGTCGTTTCTTTGGTGACGGTGGAATGACAGTAGGAGAAGTGATTTGAGGAGGGGAAGGAGAATCGATGATACTATCATCAGGGTCATCTTCCTCCTTGATTCTAAGGACTCTGGGTGACTGACGGCTAAGATTTTGATTGAGAATGGGATTGAAAACAGGACAAGGACATACCCAGAGTCATCTGTACTATCCCGACGGATTGCTACGTCTTCTCTTGAACGTTTCCTGGAATTTCTTAATTGTTCTACGCTAGGTTGCCTCGATGGAGAAATTGTATGATGAGTTCTTGGTTGAATTGGTGGTAACGCGTTATTAGAATTTGGGATTGAACTAAGAGAAGAGGTGCTAAATGCCTGGGCGAAGGAGGGTAGAGACTGTGGAGCGTGATTGACGGACATGGTCGTGGTAATCGTTGTCGGTGTCGTTGTGGTGGTCGTTGTGGTCGTTGTGGTTGAAACGGAACCGAATGATGAATTCAATTGGAATTGAAGAGATGAACCAAAAATGAATTGCAGGTTGGTGTTAGCTTCCACAAGAAGATTCGACTTATTCGCGTAATTGAGACCGTTCCAATGGCGAGATCATGATAGAGGCCTTTTAATTAAGTCGAATGGTAGCACAGCTAAAGATGATCATAGTAGTAATCATCATCTATCACCTGTGCAACACTATGCACAACACTGCAACTCGGCTTTCGGTCAACTTGATAGTAAATCATTATCCGATGTCTCGGCCATCCGATGTTAAGGCCTCGAGGCTTATGGAGACCTATAATCACACAGTCATTCTCCAGTGAAACTGTGCAAAAACCACTCGGGGCGTTCCTTCGCAACCGATAGGCAGGGCGTAGCTGATAGTAGTAAGTACCCTGCTAGCTGCCCCATTGCACGTGTACTGGTTACTAGTACGGGTTATAAGTAGGACTGAATTCTTATATTATACCGTAACACTCGTGGGTACCCTTTGCTTCGACACAATAACCTCCAGCCTTCTAAAAACAGCGGTACTACAAGAACACCGTAAGCGAGTTCATTTAACCCGAAAACCAATCTCACTTTTTAACTCCTTATCCCACCTGAACTCGTCCAGAATCTTCGACAGAACCCAAACCTAGATCAAAATTCAAATTCACCATCAGAACATTGCTAGCTTCAATCCCCCGTAACCATCCTCCCCCATGAAGGTACACGGTCCAAGATCCGATCACTCCATCAGCATAACGCCAGGCGTTGACATCTCATTTCAATCCATAAATGGGTACCCGCGACGCTCAACTACATCCTCTTACAAGCCAGTGAAACCTCAACAACCAAGCGACGTAAACGCGGTAGCCTCCCAGAAGCCAATTTCAAATCTGATAGACGTTATTCACCGCGCATCTCTTTATGATTTCGTCCGCTTCTTCCTCGCCGTCAACACCGTGATTATTGGAGGTCTGCCGTTACCAGCGCTTGTGGCTTCCCCGTGTTCCTTTGTCGGCGGTGGGCGATTTTTGACCGCAATCGTACCATATATGTACGAGTGGTATGTTTCTAGAGAAGCAACTGGTTCCGGAAATGGATTGGGAGATATGTCGACGATCGGTCTCTTGCCATTCACAAGACGAGGTGGGGGTGTCTGTGGAGGTGCTAGAGTGCTCCGAATAGGCTCAGGCTCAGGCGTGTGTCGCCCCGATCTGTCTGCTATGACAAGCGGAAGAGGATTCGACTTGAGTCCATCGCACAACCCTCGTATGGTATCTTCAATCACTTTAGTCGACCACACCGCCTTTTCCACAGATGGAAATTCGTGAGCAGTCAATAGTGACGTCAACACACGTTTGTTCATCTGTGACGAAACCTGCCCTGCTTGGGGTGCCAGTGGTGACACTTCACTCGCAGTGAGTGTCGAAGCCGGTCTGCTGGTATCAGAGACAGCAATCGCGAAAAACCCGGTGACCGCCCCTGCAATACATTCCTGTCGGAACGACATCCGCTCCCAGAATTCTTCCACAGACACCTTCTTGACTTCTTTAAGCGTCTGGTCCTCTTTTTTACTCCGACCTTCCTTCTTTTCTGAAGCGTCGGCTGACGATGTGTCTTCTTCGTGCGTCTTTAACGTATCCGCTCTTGCGCGTTTTCGCTCTGGGGACCTCACCCCATCCGCATCCGTCGTGTACGCAATCTCATCGATAAATCGAGATTTAGGGTCATCATCAAATGATGGTATACATTGCCCAAGATGACGAGGCGAATCGCCTCCCGAAGGACAAGGACATGGTAGGGGGATTTCGTCCTGCGAATAAGGGTGACCGTATGTCCAACTGCACGAACCAGTCGATGGGTATACCCGCTCCAACGAGTGATGAGCTTCAAACTCGCTGAGACCGGGTAAGATATAATACAGTTTGGTGCGGCATGTATCTCCCACGCGAGTCGCTAACTCGCCTACGACAGTGCTGAATTGGCGTTTCCACCAAGCACAGAGCTTGATGTCGCTTAGGGGGCGCTTGTTCGGGTATTCTGAAGAGTTTGGGAATAGATATTGATTCTGTGCTCTCGCAAAGACGTGAATCCATAGATGGTTAGCGGAGATGGGACGCGTGGCAGGGTCTGCGTAGAACAGCAGGAGTGCACGAACAAGAGCTGGGGTGGGAGATGGTGCAGTTGCTTGTCCGGTAGAGTCGACTTTTGAGACATACAATATCGCACAGGACGTCGTAGGGATGTTATATACGCATGCTTCGATTGCAGAGACGAACACGGGAGAAGAGTCTGGTGTGGTTTGCTCGGAAAGCAGAATCAAAATGTCTTGCAAGTACGACCTTGGTCGCGGATTCGCAAACGGGAAAAGGTTGCCGTGCTTTCTGGGTGATGAGACCAAGACATGGAGATGGAACTCACGAGTTCCTGGTAGGCTGTTGAGGCCTGCTAGGAGCGCGTCCCGCAAAGTCATGACTGCGATACGTGGGAATATGCGATTTCTGCTCAGCGGCACAAGAACGAGGAACCCGAATTGGTCGGTGAGGGCCCCAGGTAGGGGTCAGACCGGTCAAGGTTAACGTTGGGCCGAACCAAGGAGGAGACTCGGGGCTATGGTGCTGCTCCACCGTCCTGTGTATCGAAACGGAGAACCACTGCCCTGTAATCACACACGCCTCACAGCTCCACTCAACCGCCACCAGTATACTGATGTTATCATAGCTAGATCAATCACAGATCGTAGACTATGCCCTTTCAAAGTTTCGCTCCCGAGAGCATATAAAGAGGAAGCAAAAGGAAGAGAACATCTATTTGATCTTCTGAGGGCAATGCATGATATTACAAGAAGGAATGTATGATACAGGGAGTTGGCTTGATAAAGGCTAGAATCATGCCACGTATGCAAATGTGTCTCTCGTACCATCGACGCGCTCAATATATTCCTTCTCCAATAGTGTATCAATTGCCTGGGACCACAGATAAGTGGACGTTCAAGCGAAGAAACAAGGAATCCTACCTTCTTGATATCGGGAATCTTGGGGGCGAATCGTTGCGAAATCTGAGAAATCACCTCCTGAATCAAAGGCTGGTTCTTCATCGTCTTGCGTGCCTTCATGATTCGGACAATAGTGGCCTGTATCACATATTTACGGTCCTCATCAACAGTTTTGAGTACCTCCGAGGACTCCGCCTTCACCTCAGCCTTGATTGGCTGATTCAAGTTGACACGGATCTTTTTAGACTTGAAGTCTAACCAAAGTGTATTAGTCCCAAACGTAATGCGAAACAAGGTAAGCCATACTGGGGTTCAAATCATATTGATCGGTCTCCTCGTTGATAAGAACCTTGGCCTTCACCAAAAGCGTCAGCACCTGAGTCAAGATGTCCTTGCTGATAGCCGTGGCAGTAATCAACTCCTCCAGTGATAACGTGTCATGTTTGTTATACTGCAGGAGAACGGACATTTGATAAGAACTGGTCATCAAGATGTACTTCTGATTGAGGTAATTCGTCCTCAGCTCGTTCTTCGAGTAATTCCACAACCATGTTAGTTTGCGGCCAGAGTGCTTCGTCTGATAGTATTTGGAGAAGCGATCGTACGTAGGAAGAATTTCAGGAGGAATGATGAAATCGTTGTTCGGTGCGCTGAGCGGCCAAAAGTTCGTGCCGAGAACCATGATGGAGAAGTTGATGTCCATGTCCTCGTGATTCGCCATTCGCTCCTTGAACTGATCAGTTAGGTCTTTACTAAGACTCATGTCTACAGAAAAAGATAAGCGGCCGCAAGGTGGTGTGTGGGGTATGGGACATACCGGTGAACATTCTCTGTAACTTGTTGGTGTACTCGAAACCACAAGCTTCCTTCAACTTGGAGATCATGCTCGCCTCGCTTTCGTCGGATGCAGATACGCCGTGAATCAGGCGCTTGGACAGTTTGGTAGCATAGAACGTCTGGAAGACGTCCTTGTCCTCGATGTACTTGAAAAGTACCATCTGCATACACGAATGAGACATCAGTGAAAACCATCGAGTGAGGTACTTACCACGCGGTTCAGAGCACCTTCAAGGTCCTCCTCCTCAGCCATCTTGTTGTTTTTGCGAAGCAACATGTCCGCATGCTTCGCGAGCAATTCTGGCGACTTCGTCGTCGACGAACCCGTTGCAGAATTGCGATTGACAAACTCTCTGCATGCCTTATCGAGCGACGCAACAAAGCCAGCTTCTCCCCTGAAGCTCCTCGTGACGGTGTCCGAGTTCTTGCGATGAACCTCAAGCAGTGCATCAACGTATGCCTTGGGATCCAACGAATCTGCACCCTCTGATCCTTCGCCCAAGAGTTTCGCAACAGCAGCCAGACCGGCCTTCTTCACATGTTCCTCAAATTTCTTTCTCAAAGGCTCCAGGCCTTCGGGTATGCGCGATAATAATGCATACATCCTCTGCAGGTCTTCATCTTTGTCAAAATCGAGCAAGCTTTGGAAGCTCTCCCACATAAGGTCAGAGTGCTGACGGATCAGCACATGCTCGCACTTGCTAACGAGCTGTTTCCGTGTGTCGGTGTTTAGGTATCGGTCGACACGATCCTCTTCCTCCTTCAGGCGCTCTTCGGCTTTTTTCAGATAGTCAGATACACTGCTCTCCGCGAGAAATGCCTCGGATTCCTGCTCGTAATATTTCTCCGTTGCGTCAAGGAACGGTGTCTCCAGGTGCTCCCTGTATACATCAAGCGATGCCTTGTTGATGTCTGACTCGTCAAGACCAAGCGAAACGAATGAGTCAACCACTTTTTTCACAAGACCTTGATCGATCGTCTCGCCATTTCTTTGACGCTCGATCAACCGGAGGATGGCACCAGCAAGCTTTGTGTGCTTGCTCTGGACATGGAGGAAGAAATTCGATTTCCATTGTACGAGCGCGAGCTGTGAGAGGTAATGTGTGTATGAGGATCAGTGTGACAGCGTGAAGAAAAGGGGTGGCGCACGGTGTATACAGGATATACACCCTTCCGACCTTCATCCCTTTCTCGCTTCACCCAATGGCGATTGAGGTACGTGAATAGTCGATTGATGTAGTTAGCACCTGTCGTGTATCTGTCCCATTCACTGGCGTAATATCGTAGGAGAGCTTCATCTTGGAGGGAATCGGATTGCTATAGGACGGATAAGAATTATGTTTGATCGCGCGTGATATCAGGGAAAGGGAGTCAACCTACATCCTTGAGAAGCTTGAGATGGGTGATGAAATACCGAATGAGATTGTTGTACAGATCCGAGCCCATCAGGTTAGCCCCTGCTGTTGAGAAGTCAGACTGTGGTCTTATCACTACAGGAAAGACATTGCTTCCAATGAGACTCACTTCGGCTTCCCTGACCAACAGTATCGGTAGTGGTATTATGCATGCGCGAGGACGTGCAATAATTGTAAGCCACCGTGTAGAGGCTCATGTACTTGGAATATGAGACGCCAGTCTGGAGCTTGGTCATGATGTGGTCCACTCCCTCCTCAAGAAAAGCCCATGTTGTTGCAAGATCTGCACTCGCAGGTGGCATTGGATGAGAAACATTGGCGGACGTTGTTGTTGATGACATGATGATCGTTTGTGAAGGACAGCTGTCGTGACTTGTGAGTACACACGCTGAGGCGCGGCTGTCACACTGGTGGCGCTACCTCGCGTGCTTCGCACAAATATTGTTTGCAACAACTCACACAAAACAAAAAGAAAGTGAGACAGACGGTGGGTATTAGAATCGTAGTACGAGAATAAAATTTATGTTATTGCTAAATCTTCACTCCTGTGTGTATCGAGGCAATGCCTCCCCAGAGTTCTGTCCATGCGCCACCATCAAAATCACCTCCTGTGGAGAACCCTGCATCTCTGATCATCTGCGCAAAGTCGGGCTGGCTTGGGAATTTGCGTATAGATTCTACCAAATACTGGTATGAATTACGGTCACCAGCTAGAATGGTTCCAAGCAGTGGGATGACCGTGAATGAGTACTGGTCGTACAGTCTACAGACTAAATTAAAATGAGATAGTAATGAAATGAAAATCACTTACGTGCTCAGGAGCGGATTATTAACCTTGCTGAATTCAAGACACGCGAAGGTAGCACCAGGCTTGAGAACGCGGTAAGCCTCGCTTAACACAGCGGGGACAGACGTGCAGTTGCGGATGCCAAATGCAATCGTGTAGAGGTCGTATGAATCGTTCTTGAACTGAGAAGCAGTCAGCTCTTGTGCATTTGCCTCATGGAATGAAACCTGAGGTGCTGACAGATGTCATGAAGTAGAGTATATGACAAGCACGGTAAGCTCACTATTGTGATACATTGTCTTTTTAAACCTCATGAATCCTTCCTTCAGCATCTGCGCGTTGATGTCCACGATGTCCACGGTCGTCTCTCTGTCCGCATAGTTCTCCCTTGCATGATCCAAGATGCGAAGAGCAATGTCGCCTGTTCCTCCTGCAACGTCTATACACCGGAGGGGACCTTTGCGACCTGGTTTGAGAGTATCTACAAAAGAGTCTTTCCACAACCTGTGCACACCGAGGGAGCTTGCATCATTCATCAAGTCATACTTGGACGCAACAGAGTCGAAAACACCCTTCACGAGTGATTCCTTCGACTCCTCTGGAACTGTCCTGAAGCCAAACGAAGTCGTCCGTCCAGCAGGACCTGATGAACGAAGGATATGATGATTATGAATCAGGCGGCATGCTGACAGCTTGCGAGGTAGTCGTATTGACCTTGTTGCCTGCATAACTCGGATGAACTTTTGGAGCAGACAACGCGTCCACTATAGGGATGGGAATATTATGTAAGCGTTGATGTTTTGCTTGACTGGACTGACCAGCTGAACGTTGAACACTCCTCGCAGCGGACAACTCAAATGCTAAAGCCACGGTTATCTCTTTGGTTCACTCGTGGTTATGCTACTCGCATTGCAGAAAAGCCTCCAGCACGTTTTCCAGATCCATTGCTGAATGCTCCCAACGTTGCTGTCAAAACACTCAAGGACGAGAACTTGACATTCATTCATCGACCTCCCCCAACAGTACCTTCACCTCATTCAACAACTTTAGCTCCTGCTTCTCCGTTGCTCAAGTCTCCGACACCATCTAATAAACATGCACCCATGCCACCTTTCTTGCGGCCTTCGGCTTACAATGCTGCACCATTACGAATGTCTGATAAAGACATTGAGCAACTACGAAAGTTGAGGCTGTCTAATCCAGAAAAACACAGCCGAGCTAAACTTGCAAAACTGTTCAAATGCACGCCAAACTTTGTGTCCAAGATTGCTGCCCTCCCGAGGCCCAAACGGAAGGAGTTTGCAAGGAAGATGGAGGCGGAGCATGAGACTGTAAGGGAGCAGTGGGGAGAGAAGAAGGCTACCTTTGTTGCTATTAAGCAGAAACGCCGCGAGTTCTGGTGAGGTACGGAGCGCCATGGCTATATTTTCTTGGTCCGTTCTCAGGCATCTAATGATTTGTGCACGACTGACTAGCACTGGCTTCATCAGCGTAACTATTGTCGTAGCCTGTGTAGATGGATTTTGCCTGTTACGTTACCGACGCAATTGATCCTACTTTACTTCGCCGACGCGACAACCCGTTCCGTGATTTTCCGTCCTTCCGACTCTTGTCACTCTTTCCAAATCGGGAGCACGACTCAACTATCGTTCCACTTCTCCCCATGGACCTGCATGGTCAAATGAGTCGATTTTCATGCCAACGCGCTAGCTCTGGTGTTTCCCCCGTGGTCCAATTACATTAATCCATCGTTTTTAATACTAGCCTGATGTAAAAATTTTGCCGAACGGCGAAGGTACATATTTCCCCGAATCCTGTTAAAGCCCTTTTTATAGACTCTAAAGCCGTGTGGGGTCTGGACTCACAGCTTCGTGAACTTCCTCCTCTCGTACCACCTTGTACCGAGAACTTTGTTTCAGTATCTGAATGCTGTGTCGTGCCACTTACTCTTCCTATAAAGCTACACTGGCTTCTGCGTTCAACCGCCCAGCACGATCTCTCGCATCCAATTTTCATACCATGGCGTCAACTCGTTTTCCTCCCCATTTTGCCCAAACTGATCACCGTCAGCGCTCTCTCAACCAGATGCGTTCCAAACAGCTTAGTCTTGAAAAATACATCTACCTAAATGGCCTCAAAGGGCGTGACTCTAATCTGTTCTATGACATTTTGCTTGAGAACATGCAAGTAAGCCTACTCGTCGTCTCGTGTAAAACCGGGACTGAGGTGTTGAATTACTCAGGAAATGATTCCAATCTTGTATACACCAACTGTAAGGTGCTTCACCAGGTCGTGTGACCATACTTAAGAAGTGCTCTTCGAAGGTTGGAGAAGCTTGTGTCAACTACTCCCATATATGGAGGCGACCCGAGGGTCTTTATGTCTCTATTGAAGACAAGGGTCGCATTCGCGACGTTTTGGCTACCTGGCCAAATTTCAACGATGGCCGTATAGCTGTCGTTACCGATGGTAGGCTAGATCGATGCTCCATGTTATGTATCTTCTTGATCAAACCATCAGGCTCTCGTATTCTCGGTTTGGGCGATCTTGGGGCAAACGGTCTGCCTATCAGTCTTGGGAAATTGTGAGTGTTTACGCTTTTCCAGAGAATCCTTCAGCGAACATAACTACGCAGGGACCTCTACATCGCTGGTGCCGGCATCAAACCGTCATCTACTGTAAGTCCATGCTTTTCATATTAATCTGCGTCCAATTGACTCTGGCCAGGTCCCGATTTGCCTGGATTTAGGTACCAATACACAACGTTACCTCGACGATCCTCTCTACATCGGCGTTCGCCGCCCACGCCCGCTGGCCGCGGAAGTAAGTCCCCTGCTATCATATGCATGTCCATATATTCACATGTGTATTGAAGATGGACGAATTCATGGACGAGTTCATGGAGGCCATGAAAGAAGTCTTCCCCACCTTACTAGTACAATTTGAAGACTTCTCGACGGACAACGCGTTCAAATACCTTGAACGGTACCGCCATCAATATCGTGTTTTCAATGATGATGTCAGTCAATCACATTCCAATTCTCACTCTGTTTTTATGTTGACCCCTGTGCAGATCCAAGGCACTGGATCCGTGATCTTGTCAGGTTTCACAAATGCCGCTCGTTTGTCTTCTGCCGCTTCCGGGCTGCCGCCATCAGATCACAAAATCCTGTTCCTCGGAGCCGGTTCTGCAGGTATCGGTGTTGCCAAGCAATTATTGTCCTTCTTTACCTTGTCTGGCCTGAGTCCCGAAGAGGCAAGGTCTCGAATCTACGTGAGCTTAAGCCACATTCGAAGGGCATTTGAATTTGTCACTTAATAAGCCTGTTAGACTGTTGATTCGAAAGGTCTTATTACTGCCAACCGCAAAGGTCTTCAAGAGCACAAGAAGTGTACGAGGATATGTTTGTGTTGTTTTCTACGAACTAAACTGCAATTACAGTCTTCGCGCGCACTGATTACGATGGCCCTGCGCTCACTGACCTCGTTGACATCATCAACCACGTGAAGCCCACCGCCTTGCTCGGCCTGAGCACCATCAGAGTACGCCTTCCAGTCAAAGTTGTGTTTCGCATCACCTCACTTCGTTCTAGAATGCATTCACCGAGAAAGTTGTTAAGGCGATGTGTGCGCTGAACTCCCGTCCCATCATCTTTCCCTTGTCGAATCCCGTCGCGCTATGCGAACTGGACTACCAGGACGCCATCGAATGGTAAGTTAACAGAACCCCCGCGGTATAGTCGATGTTGATGATCCTCGCCTGTAAAGGTCCGATGGACAGGTCATCTTCGCGTCAGGCAGCCCGTACAAGCCCTTGTCTCATAATGGTGTCGTGTACGAGCCTGGCCAAGGAAACAACATGTACATCTTCCCCGGTATCGGCCTCGGTGCCATCCTCTCCCGAACTCGGCACGTATCGGATGCTATGGTCGAACAGGCAGCCATCGCACTTGCCAACTCCTTGACCGAGGAAGAGAAGGCGGCCGAGCTTGTATATCCTCGCCTTGGGCGCATCAGGGATATCAGCGCCCAGGTCGCATTTGCCGTTATCAGACAAGCCCAAAAAGATGTAAGGATGGAACGATACCCACGCCTGAGTAGAAATTCGATGCTGATCTTTTATACTCCAGAAATTGGACGATAATGCTTATCTGCGTACACTCCCCGATTCCGATCTTTTGGGACTCATTCATGACAAGATGTGGCAGCCATCTGCGTTGCAGCTGCGTTCGTTTACGCGACTTTAGAATACTCAGGGGGATGGAGTTAAGACAGAAGTCTGAGACTGTCAGGACGGGCGACGGAGAATGCGGGAGGGCGACGGAATGTTTCTATTCTCGGCTTTTGTCACTTGCATGCTATTGCTCTCCTTATGTCCCATTCATCGTGCTCCACCGGACAGTGTGTATGTATGTATTGTTAATTATTTGAATAGAAGGAACTAGAAGAATCGTTTGGATGACCGGTAGCATCTATGTAAGACTGTTAATGGGGTCTGATGGAAATCATGTATGATATGTGAATAGTGGGTGGGAGGAGATGACTGTTTCATTATACATCTATCCGATCGTTATGCATCTATCTGCTCATCAAGATGTGCCGGGGCGCTGCCTTCTTTTTGTCTCCAGTGCGCAATGCTGTAGCGGTGGTTAACACCTTTGAGCGCAGGCAGACATGCAGATCCACCGCATCCTCCTGTCCGTGGCATGGGGACAATGTAGAAAACCTCTTTGACGCGCGAATGCAGCAGTGCCATGCTGCACATGATGCATGGTTCGTGGGTTATGAAGAGCGTAAGCCCAGTTAGCAGGTAATCTACGCCGTTGCACGATGTGTCTGAGATTCCAAGGCTGCCGTTGGAAGGGGAAGTAGCGGGCTTCAGGGGGTCAGATAGAAGATCGGCGGGGAACGTTTGTGCACGCCAATCGGCTACGTTTCGAATGATGTTCATTGCAGCATGGCGCAAAGGATGCCCAGTGGATATACGCGTGTCTTTGGCTGTAAATGACCGAGACAATAGAGCTTCGTCTTCGAAGGGCTTAGGCACGTATGCAATGACCGGAAGCTGAGAGACTGTGAGTATACCTTCTCATCCCAGACTTCTAATTAACCAACCTCGTCACTTGACGCTGTCTCAGCAGTATTTCGTAAAATGTGATTGATGGCATCACGAGCCCATTGAACTTTAGCAATAGACCATTTCTCGGGTTCCCATTTCCGCCGTGGTGCGTATACAGTAGGCCACAACGTATTTTTTAAGAAAAGTGACGTTTGTGTTAAAGCGGGATTGCAGGGGACAGAAATCTGATAGGGATCTCCGATATCAATGTTCGTAGGAAGTACAGGAACAGAGGACGAGACACTGAGCAGGAGCGTGGAGATACTGTCTCTTTTCCTGATGCGTTTGAGATGTGATAGAGTATCGCTCTCGAGGCCCGACTGTTTCAGCCATCTAGTAGCTTTGAGCGTTGGTTGGGGACATCGGAGCGAATAACCTCACTTTAACATTGTCGCTATGTATTTCGAGTTCGAGATGTCAACCGCCCAGGCTTGCACTAAACAGTGTGGTGAGTCACGCTCTCAAATTTCAAAAGGTACATTGGGAGGAACATACTTGTCCTGATATCTTCCATCGACTCCTCTTCTTCATCTATTTGAAGCTTCTTCCAAATGAAAGGAAGAGCCTCGCCTTCCAGGATATCGTGCGGGTCGCCGCTAGTGTCCCATGGTTCAACCCCATCCACTTCAATATCGATGGCTAGAATGTCGAGAAATTCGGACTGGTCACTTTGGTCGAGATAGACTTGAGGTTCCAAATTTTCTGTAGTCCCCACAGGATCAAACCAGAGGTTTTGGCCGTAGAAGATACACATCTCTTCCTCGGGGTTGATTGTCCTTGTAGACGTGTATCTGATGCACTGATGGGCGGGATCGATCGTGTATGACACATTTGGATGGCTGGAATGATTGAAAATGGAGCCTGAGCAGTACCACCGTGTCTCCATTGAATAAACAGTGATGATGTGCAGAACAAATCTCACCGAGCCCAAGGGCGAGAGCCATTCGTCCATCTCGCCATTTATATACATAATGGTCCAGGATCGTATGTCTCCCATAGTCATTGTACTCAGTTCTGGTGAAAAGAAGAACAGGGCTAACTTCGATCACGGTCTGGGGTGGTATAATGCGAGATGCTGCGACCACCATTTTTCTTCAACTTTTATTCTAAGATCTATACGATATTGCTCACCATAAACACCTCTTCCTTTGCCTTCTGCAGTCCGTATGCAACATCCTTCACGGTTCAAGACCCAGTTACTCTGGCACCATGAATTTTCCGTAGATGATTCCCCTGAGTTAGTTGAGGTGTTTGATGTCGTGACCGTAAACGGAAGAGTGGCCATAGGCCATCTCACGTGCTCAAATTCAAACTTGCTCCTGACACGTATATCTTAAACGGCGCGTCAGTCACGGTGGAGCTTTATCAACAAGAACATTGATATTATACTGGAGTTTCGGCGGGCAAGCCATGGCGCCTCCACTATCCCCCAGGCCACTTCCTAGCATTTTGCTCATATCCCTAATACCAATTGCTTCATGGTTTGTTGTCCGTCCTCTGCTAGACCCTGTCCCTCCATTGCCAGCCCTATGGGCATCTGTTGGGTTTTCCATATTTGCGTTTGTTGCCGCGCTTTACTTGGTTCCTGCACTTGGACCAACATTCGTGAAAGCTAACTTGAAAGGGAAGGATCTTTTGAAGGTCTACTCCGATCCTATGTTCGTGTCGTTCAACAAGTGCGAGGTCGAAAGCTGACCTACATATCAAGACCAGAGAGTCAAGGCCTCGTCTGCGCGTCGATATATATCCTGCTATTAATCTTATTTATTCCTTTCCCATTCTCAACTTCCATCGCAAGCCTTTCGGGCGGAGGAAGCAAGATCGAAGGCTTGTTGGGCGCTGCGTCTCTACATCACGAGGTAAGTGTCTCCTCAGTGTTAACAAGAATTTTTGTGTAACCAGCAGTCAAGCTATCTGTATATCTGTCATCATTGCTATCGCTCTTGATAGCAACTGTGTTGGGGTTCCTCGACGATGTGTTCGATATTCGATGGAGGCATAAACTGCCTATCCCGCTTATTGCTTCCATACCGCTCTTGATGGTCTACTATGCGGAAGGAGGGAATACTCATGTAGTTGTACCCATTCCTCTTCGGCCATTCCTTGGCCTTCTCGTCAACCTAGGTTTGTGATTTTCATTGTATCATCGCTTGTGATGCCTCAACATACCTTCAGGTCCCCTATATTATCTTTATATGTCACTCCTCTCGACATTCACCACTAATAGCATCAATATTCTCGCTGGAATCAATGGCTCCGAAGTCAGCCAAGCATTGATCATTGCAATCTCAGTTATTATCAACGATCTTTTATACATGCCCTGGCCATTTGACTTCCGTATACCCATGCACCTTCTCGGCAATCAAATAGAAGTCGAAATTGGTGGCACTTGGCAGGCAGGAATGGCCTACGGAAGTAGCGAACTTGTTGATAGACATCTTTTCAGTCTGTACTTCATGCTTCCTCTTGTAGGTGTATGTCTTGGATTTATGTATCATAACTGGTGGGTTCGAATGATCCAATCCTCGAATTGCTATTTCTCATTGCCCATAGGTATCCTGCGCGTGCGTTCCCTGGAGACACGCTCTGCTATGTTACTGGAATGGCCTTCTCCGTGGTCGGAATACAGGCACACTTCTCCAAGACTCTACTCCTGTTCTTTATTCCTCAGATTTTCAACTTTTTACTCTCATGCCCACAGCTCTTCGGTATCGTGCCGTGTCCTCGGCATCGCGTTCCAAGGTTGTACCATATTTTCTGAGATACAGTCCGTCATTGACCAGCTTATGATATCATCTTAGATTCATTTCCGACACCAATTTGTTGCATCCCTCAAAAGCCGTCTTTGATAAACGGCCTCCTACGAGGCTCGCGTTTCTTACCCTTCGTATATTCGCTACACTCGGTCTCACAGAGCTGACTGTGGACCCAACAAATGGAGTTGTCCTTGAAGCCACCAATCTGACGATCCTCAATTTCCTTCTCTTACGTCTGGGTCCTATGAACGAGAAGAAGCTTGTCCAGGTACTTATATGTACTCAGGTGCGCCGGTCTAGCATACTGCTGTTCGCCCAATTACTGACACTGGCTGGCATCTCCTTCTTGAATCCTTTCCTAACAGATCGCGGGCAGTGTCCTTGCTTTTACCATACGCTACGGTTTGGCTGGCCTTGTCTATGATGGCGACAGGCGGTGATGGTACATATATTGTCATGGAGCGCGCCTTATAATGGGTCGCGTGCCTGCCCCTGGATACGACGGCTTTGCGTTGGCACAAACAGCCCGCGCTCGTCACGATCAGTGACGTGCGGAGATCCGCTGTCGTGAGAGAATTGAACTGAGTCAAACTGTACATGTAGAATGTAGAGGAGTGAGCGCTTGAGCAGTTGGGCAAGAATAACTATTGGAACTAACGAAGATGCGGCCACCTCGGGGTCTTAAATCTCACCGAATACCTCCGAATGCCCTGCTGGGTGTAGCTTTGAGCAGGTCTCCCGCTGAAAATCCGTATAACGCCGCCTGCATGATCCGTGTTTCCGGACATAGAGCGTAATCACGAGCCTCTCATCGTTATTATCGGCTTGTGATCTGTATCAAGATGTATGAGCTCTGACACTACTAGTTTATTTTTCTTCGCTTGTTTCAAATGAACGAGTGAGGCGGAATCACATGTCTCAGTCATGCCTCGCCGCTGAGCTTTACTGACCACTTAATAGATTCTTCCCTCCCCATTTCAATATCCTATTCCTGCCACTTCCCGTATTGTTATGGCCAATACTGAACGCTCCGCTTTCCAGACTGAGGTCGCTGAGGTCGAACGGTGGTTCCAGGTGAGCCCCTAAACTCCAATAACTGAGTTGCAGTATTGAGCAATGTCGATCATGAAGAGCCCACGTTTCGCCAGAGTGAAGCGGCCATATACCGCTGCTCAGGTCGTCGCGAAACGGGGTAGCATCCCAATCAAGTATCCTTCCGAGATTCAAGGAAAGAAGCTCTTCGCCCTGCTCTCCGAGCACGCCAAGAATGGTACACCTTCACACACATACGGAGCGTAAGTGACCTCCGCACAACTACTGTGTGACGGCATTGATGGAAAGCGCATAGCCTAGACCCCGTACAGGTTACCCAGATGGCCAAGTACCTCGAGACAGTTTATGTTTCTGGTTGGCAATCCTCCAGCACGGCTTCGTCTACCAATGAACCCGGCCCCGATCTTGCAGGTACGCACTTTCTTTCTGCCATGACGTAGTTTCCCTGACTGGCTTCCAGATTACCCCTCGAACACGGTTCCTAACAAGGTTGAGCACCTATTCATGGCACAGCTCTTCCATGACCGTAAGCAACACGAGGCTCGCTCGAATATGTCTGAGGCAGAGCTTGCGGCGACACCGTCCATCGACTATCTTCGTCCAATCGTTGCCGATGCTGATACTGGACATGGTGGACTCACTGCAATTATGAAGCTTACAAAGATGTTCGTCGAAAAAGGTGCGGCTGGTGTTCATGTCGAGGACCAAGCACCTGGGACAAAGAAATGCGGCCACATGGCGGGCAAGGTTCTTGTGCCGATATCTGAGCACATCAACCGCCTTGTTGCCATCCGACTTCAATATGACATCATGGGTGTAGAGAACTTGGTCATTGCACGGACTGATTCGGAAGCCGCTACCCTGATTACCTCAAACATTGATGAGCGCGACCACCCCTTTATTTTCGGCTCCACAAACCCGGATCTCCCCCCTCTTGTGAATGTTATGACCGACGCCGAGAATGCCGGAAAGTCTGGTGATGATTTGCAAGCGGTTGAGGATGCTTGGACTGCGTCTGCAAACTTGCAGTTGTTCTCCGAGACCTTGGCTAATGCCCTGACTGCACAAGGTGTATCAAAGGCTATCGTTGATAGATTCATCTCCCGTGTTACGCACTCGTCATTCCCTCAAGCAGTAGTCATTGCACAGAGAGAATTTGGTCTCAAGTCTGTACCCTACTGGAACTGGGATACACCTCGGACCCGGGAAGGGTTCTATCGCTACCAAGGTGGTACCCAGTGTGCGATTAAACGGTCTATTGAGTACGCACCATACGCCGATGCCCTTTGGATGGAAACAAAGAAACCGATCTTGGCTCAAGCCCAGGAATTCGCTCGTGGGGTCCATGCTGCACGCCCAGGTCACTGGTTGGCGTACAACCTCAGCCCTTCCTTCAACTGGGAGGCTGCTGGCCTGAATAGCCAGGATATGAAAGGTTTCGTCTGGGAGCTAGGTAAACTCGGCTTCGTCTGGCAATTTATTACGGTCAGTACTTAACAAACTACATACTAACAATTAAACTGACTGGATCTTACCTGTCAGCTCGGCGGCTTGCACTCCAATGCATACATAAGCGACCTCTTTGCTCGCTCATATGCGAAGGAAGGTATGAAAGCGTACGTGGAGATTGTCCAGAGCAAAGAGCGGGAGATTGGCTGCGATGTCTTGACGCATCAAAAGGTTTGTTACTACGACCTCATGCACGCGCCCTGAAGCTAATACTTGAATAGTGGAGTGGTGCCGATTACGCCGATAATCTCATAAAGACCGTTACCGGTGGTGTATCGTCCACAGCAGCCATGGGAAAGGGTGTCACGGAGGACCAGTTCAAGGCCAAATTATGATCTACGGCACTCATGGTCATCTTAAATTGATCGTAGAACACATTCTATCTTCACAGCATTACAAAGTATACAAATACATCAGGATTAAAATTTGTATTTCAAGTTGTGGTCCGGGACCCTTAGTAGGTCCACGGCTGTAGTTTTATCTTTTTTTTCTCCCAGTAGAACACAAGTAATTACTGGATTATGCACATCTTATCGGCAGTTGCCGATCGCTCCATGATGTCGAATGCCGCAGCTTCAAGTTCGATGTACAATTGAAAGCCAAACCTACGGGGCGCGTCAGAAGAATCAATCATCGTGATGAGCTCTGAAGATCGTGTACAAGTGGCTGCTTCCTTCATCCTTCAATCGCCTCCAGGAGAGATCAATGACGTCTTAAATGGTGCCCAGCATTTAATACTACCTTGTCTTCTCCGCGCAACGCTGACTTCTGGTCCATTTTCCTGCAGATGTTCGCGTCATCGTAGATGATGACGCGGGATTAGAGGAAGGCATTCTTCCTGCCCTTCGGGAATATAATATTGCGCAGTTCACAACAGTCGAAGTGCCAGGTGAACACCATCAAGTCAGTATCTAGCTCAACGCGTCGGGATGCTGTTATTTAATGGATCTTGTCCTAGACAATAATTAGCGAATTTGCGCGTGTACCCAACACCGAAGAGGAACGCTACCTAGACCCACGATCTAAAACTTCTTTTGTTTTCAACCACTTGACTCTAGTGAGTCCTCACGTTCAGTCACGAGCGGTGGTCACCGATGGTGTTAGTAGGAAGCCACAGATACTCAGTCGGAGGAGCCTTCGGAAGTTGAGCCTCAGCGGTCAGTGGATTCGTTGTCATGCATTGATGCCCGTTGGATTTATCAGAGATCAGTGCTGCGTTGGAATCTGCTGCTTTGTCGTACTTGAACTCACACTACCACGATGGAGTTGTTACTGTGCTAGCCATGTCGACCACCCGATTCGCAATCCAGATAGTCTCCAATAAATACAACCCATCAAACTACTGGTTCGTTCATTATCACACATCACGTTTGTCGAACTAAATCATCTCTGCAGGGCTGGTAGATGGCGCTCGCACTACGAGATAGACTTTGAGAGTAGGACCATACAGGGAAGAGTCCTCGTGAATGTCCACTACTATGAACAGGGCAATGTAAGACTTCGCGGGATACGAATTCATTGGTCTGACGTTTGGTATAGGTCCAACTCAGTACATCGAATGACTCGTCAATATCAATACCGACTGCTGTGTCATCACTATCTCCTGCGTCATCAGCATCCAAAATATTTGCATTGATCGAGGCTGAAGAGTCGCGATGCCAGGCATCCCTGAATGATGCATATCATGAGATGGGAGAGAAGACGTTCAAAGGGTTGAGGCGCGCCTTGCCTCTGACGCGACAGAAGATAGACTGGGATAAGGTGAGTTCCTTATTATGACGGTCATCATCCCGACTGAATTTATCCAGACCATGGGATACAAATTGGGCGCTGAACTTACTGCTAGCAATCGTGCCTTTGGCGCCCAACCTCGATAGTGGTCATCAGCAATTGACTTACGTCGCTTGGTTTCAAGGGATACCTCTTGGTTTTCACTTATGTAGTTGTATCCTGTAGAAATGAAAAACCATTTCACTGAAATGACCCATATAAGCACCTAACTTGCAATTCGGCAAACATTTTAGCACATATGACAGCTCACCCGCACATAGATCTCTATGGCGTACTTTGTAATCTTGGTGTTATGCTAATCGGTATCGGCTTGCCCGAGAGCTCAGCTGGGATGATTCCGACATGTTAGATGGAAATGACAGGTGGCATATACCATTTTCAAGCTTACACCAATAAATACAAGATCTATACCACAAACTCCATGCAAGTAATTGGTACGAGATACTAAGCAATTAACGGCACAGGGCAGACATCATAGACATTGTTTGTCAGGCTTCCGGTATTGCCTCCCGCTGCCCGATCAAACTTGCGAATACCTCGGATGCAACACTCATATAACATGTGAGAGATGCCTGCGTGTAAGGCAATGAAACGAGGGTTGAACGTTGGGTGATGACTCGTTCAGGGGCAGCGTGATTCCAGAATGTGACAGTTTTGCCGAGAAAGTCCGGGTGTATCCACTACTTGTCGTCAACCATCTTTACTCGTTAGTGACTCGTGGAGTGCTGATCAATACGAGGCATTGCGAGGACGAAAGCCTGCAAGCTCACCTCCATCCGTCAAAGTATACTTTCAGCTTATCGAAGGTAGCGTGGACATCATAGCAGAGATCCATGCCGTTGGAAGAATCGTCTGCGAGCCTTTCCATTCTTCCAATAGTATTTACCGACATTCTTGAGTAGTGACGAATGATATCCCACGTTATAGCTGAAGCATGTGTCTACGTAATCCAACTTGACCCGGCAGAGAAATCCGTATCCAGGACGACACGTTTCAGGATGTGAGTGCGCGGTATGCAAGGTTGTCAAACCTCGATGGGCATGTATATTTTTCGTCCTACATGTCACTGAGGCGCTGTCTCGCCGATTGACCCATTAGAAATTCAAATCACTCCACTTTTTTTTCCAATGAAAACAGTTTCAAACCCACTGTCACGTCGTCGAAAATGGCAGTTGTATCACTGATCAAGATGTCATCAAAAGTCGGCCTGGCTTGGCTGGGGATTGGGTCTGATGATCGATAAGATCCAGCTGTGACTACAAAGGGGGATATCGTGTTGGTATACGAAACAGATTTTGGCTTCGAAATTTCGGCTTACATGGCCATAGCAGGAACATGAACAAAGCCCCGGCGAGGTCGGCTTGCGGGTAGATCTGCAGATATGCATGTGGAAATAGCGCAGGCGGTATCACGCTCGGAGCTTTCGCCACCCATTTCGGGGGTGTTCCTTAGCATCGTGTCTAGAACCCTTGACACGTCCATATCTTGCGCGCTTTGTGAAGTTCTGATTCACTTCTTTCCTCGTTACTGGTTGCTCTATCTTGTCGAGCCCGCATAAGTTGCAGTGGATATCTGAGCGTTTTGCATGGCTTCAAGTCGTGAAGTCACCTATGTTTCGTGAATGAGCCATTTGACATGATGTGAGGTAGCAAGCGAGTGCTCCGAAAAGTACTGTAAGGCGAGTATTGAATCGCAGGCTTTGTTGCCAGCTAGTGGCTCTTGGGTGGCTCCGAACAAGTTGGCTCATTGTATTCAATAGTGTGGGGAAAAGAAGTACTTATGTAAATAAAAGCTTGATTGAATTTGGGACCCAATTGGTTACGTTCATACTTTACTGCATAACAAGGCTCAAGCGCTTATGTCTTGCCACCGTTGTTCACAGTCCACCAGCACACCCGCCAACTTTCTTCTACGGTGCAGGAGCTGCAGCAAATACTGGCATCATAGTAAGTGATCAGTCGCCTGTGAAGACGGAACATCTAATAAGAAACACACCCATCATTTTGTTTGTCACTAGGATGTCACCCTCCTCCCCTCGAAAGCGATGAACTCCTTAAACTCATCCGCTCCCAAAACGCAGGCGACCGCGAGAATGGCCTCGATAGTTGGAAATGCAAACGTTGTAAGAAGAATCAGGCGGCTCAAATCATTGGCAAAACTGCAGTTCAATCGCTGAAACCGAGACCGGACGACAACCAACAGCCACAGCCCTCCTTTCAGGCGCAAACGTCGCTGGGACTTTCACTTCTAAAGGACAAGAGGAAAACAGATCAGAAGGTTGTAACTCCCGTCGGTGGGCCGGCGGGACCTAGCATCGAGGCAACCACCCATATACTCCATACTGCCGAACGGACACAACACAACGACCGCGGTAGCCAGCACCAACAACAACAGGGTAATCATACAGGTAGTCAGATGGGAAGTTTAGGTGCTGAAAAACAAAAACTACGCTCCGTAATTTTGTGCCCTGATCGCCTATATTTTCCAGAGAGCAATAAACTTCCGACAACTACAGTTAAAAGCCTCCAAGTGAAACGTGTGCTTCAAGTGGAGCACCTTGATGGTCCCAAAGCGGACCGTGACTATCCCAATAAGACGGAGCTCTGTCCAGATCAGCCTGCTGTGCCTCTCAAGTACGCCCGTGCTCCAGATGGAAAGAAGGTCGTCTCGTCCGGACATCCACCAAGATTGGAGCAGCTTGAAGATGTCAAATACGTGAATCCTTCACGCATAAAAAAACGTGCAGCAAAAAAAGAAGATACGCCTCTCTCTCGTTCTGTTACTTTGTTCTCCGAAAGGGTTTTTTCTCCATTTACTTCACTTCCTGTTCAAGACGAGGAACATATTCACTATGATTCGGTGGTGAAGAGTCCTCGGGGCAATGGGCAAGAAGTCGGTATCTATACACATGCTCCTTCAAGACTCCCCGTTGGACATGGCGACATCCAAATGAAGGATGTCAGTGATGATATCCACGAACCTCCTGTCCCACAGTTTAGTGGTTCCACTCTCGTTTCATCCAGTTCGAGAACGTCTAGCGAGCAGCAAGGAGGCGGTTCCGTGACGCAAGAAGGTCACCAGACCATCCAACAACAAGGAGTTGTTCAATTGCATCATCAACTCGAAGGCCAGAGCAGCCTTAAGGTTGGCCTTAAGTTTAGAGTGCAGCCAGTTCTGTCCTGACGTGATTCAACAGCAAATACCGAAGGCAGAGGCAGAACCTTTGCTAGGCCCGGATTGGTTGAAAGCTCGATACTCGGTTGCCAATGATTCATGGCGCTCTTTTTGCGATCCACAGCGCCAAATGTATGGTGCCAGCAGACGCAAGAAACTTACAACTAAATTTCTTGGTGATCCGGTACAATCGCTGGCGACGATAAATGGAGAACCACTCTGGTTTTTTTCCTGTCACGATTGGATCCAGCAGACACAAGCCCATTCATGTTTGGAAACCAGATAATTGACACATCAATACTAGTAACATGAGTAACTTAAAACAATTTCATATACGTCGTTCTTGTACACAGTTATACTAATGGTCTATAATAATTCACTGGGCTACCGCTGTAATGTCCCGCTGCTGCAAGATATTGTTTACTTCTTCCCATAGCTTGCGATAATACCGACCTTTAGGTAATGTGTCTAAAGGATACTGCCACGCACTGATTCTCCTCAGTCGGGGAAAGATGTCAGACAGGGCACATGCGACATCTTGTGGATTGGCCAACCTCGAATCTCCCAAGCTAAGGCGAGTCACTGCCAAATTACGTGTCAGAGCTGCCTGCCGTGAGGACTGGGACGTTATGGGACAGGGTGAGAGGGCATTTAGGACTATCGCAATTTGATAGAGCCTCGGGCACAGAGCGCACAACGATTGGAGACCGCGGACAGTGATCGATAATTTAGGTTCAGAAGCGGACGGATGCCAGCCACGCCTATCATTGAGACAAAAGACCTCAAGTTCTGGCCAGGAGCTTGCCATCACTGTAAGATCCGAGTCACTCAGAGAAAATGACAGGCACACGCCCAGATCAAAAACTCGTAGTTTGGTGAAAGCGAAAAGTGGCTTGAATACATCCACCGTGATGATCTTTGAGTTGGGAAGAAGCTGGGAGACTGCGAGTATAGCATTTGAAAGGCTGTCGCGCACTTCAATAGAACGCATCGTGCTGCATTCTTTGTCGCATTGGCTGGAATAAAGTGTGCTAAAACACTCTGTTAAGGAAGCAGAAGTCGGTGCTTCAGAGATGTCGAAGACAACTGACTGCAGAGGCCTGCATCCAGGTTCTACAAAGGATGTGATAATTGGCATACTATATGCACGAAGATGTAGGTTGCGCAGATTGCAGAACCACGAGCTATCAGCACAGTCCCTCGCTGTCCTGGAACTATGAGACGCTAAGCTTCCGTGGTCGCTTGATACCCACGAAGGGATGCCCAAGCTTAAAGTTGTGAGTGACTTGAGTTGAGATAGGCGCAGGAGATCTGCTTCGCTGATGGTCGATGACTTGCATTCCAAGGCAGTGAGACGAGGTAGCTGACAAATGGTCTGAACGGCAGAGGGACCCTCGTCTTCCGATAAAGATATGACAGAATGCTTGCTTATTGATATACTGTGAAGGTTTGGGCAGAGTTCGGGCAGTAAGGTTAGGAAGGGAAAGTCGGGAGGTTTGTGGAAAAAGAAATCCAGCTCGAGGGACTCTAGAGTAGGACTTAGGAATAGTCGGATATATACATAACGTGATTGATCAGTGTCAGTCCACGATAGTCGACGGAGGTTGGGAATCAACGAGGTCGCGGTGCGCATCATGCTTAATAATCGCAATCGTTCTGTAAAGGCGACTTGGGAATGGGTATCTGAAAATGCCAGAGGGGGACATGATAATTTACGGACACGAGACGCAGCTCCTTGGAAGGACGCGCATGGTACTAATGTGCGCGGGTCCTTGAAGGATCGAGTCAGTTATCACGGTGTCTATGATTCAATTATTCGCGCACATTGGATGTCATTGGTTTCATATATTGGAGCAAGGGCCTTACGTCCGGCAAGTCTGACCATAAGAAGTCCAACGCCAGAGGTGATAGGAAATGACATGTCCGAGCGAGAGCGTTGAGCTGGCTACATGATGCGTCTGCTTCTTGCACCGCAGCAAGTATGTTCAGCAGGACTTCGTTGACTAGCAATGCATGATGCATGGTAGATATGGGAGGGAAGGTGCGAATATGGCTCCTGAGGCGCCGAGCGAGAGCGATAAATATGATAGATGAGAGATCACCCCCGATTAATTGCCTTACGCAAAGATAGGCGCTTGTTCGTGGAGGCGATGATGTTACCGAGGGTGATAAGACTTGGGTGAAACAAAAAGCTTTTGTACTGGAAGGATTCTATGATTCATGCCATGAGACTGTTCGGCATGGGAAGTCGTGAGAAGTAGAAGGCTGGGATGATGCTTCATTGGCGGAGCTACCGTGGAACTATTGTCTTGCCGTCCAAGACGTGCAGGGACATAAGCCGTGTGGCAAAGCTTGGAATTCAATGTTGCCGAAACCCGGTGCTATCACCCACTACATTTCCCTCATCCGAGGGACGTCCGTGAATGACTCCTTATTAATTATTTCATACATGCCTAAGGCAGAAGATATCGTATGAGTGTTCTCAAATGAATGCGACTAAACCCTGACCTGAAACGGCTGACTTTTAAACACAAGTCTAGAAATGATCATAGCGCTGGCTGCCATTCTTTTGTGTCCTCCATTAATGTGAACCAAATATATCGCACCCCCGAGAGCAAAAGATCGCGTTATCGCATACTAGTAGACATGGGGATATTTGTGTGACAACGTTGAGATCCCAGCTGCAAGTGGGCCAATGCTCTCTGCAGGAGGAAGTTCCCAGAAGAGTCTGTTGCTACGTTTCTGAGTCGGAACTTGGAGATTGTGACTCGAGTGAAGTATGAGGTCGGGAACTGGGCCTGATAGCATTCAACTAGATGAAAATGACTCACTACCATGTTTACCGCCGTAAGAAGTGCAGTGCAGCGTCCTGCCATAGGTGCGGATCATGAGCTATCTGCCCCTGATTCGGGAAGCGCATCAACGGCACAAGTACTAAATGGCAAATGGCGGTGATCCGAAAAGATTTTTTGAAGAATTTCTGGACCTGCATCTGAAGTTTAGGATGCAGCCGAGCAGAGTTTACATACAGCTGCATGATTTTGCCTTGGAAATAGAGACCGAGATCCCAAGCTGCGGCCACTGACTCAGATGTGTACCGCCCTGCTGCGAATGGTTGATCGTACCGGACAAAATGCTGTTGGGACCGAGCGGTGCGTGGCAATCAAAGTGGCTTGTGCTACCGAACTAGGACAGCATCAAAATTCTGATCCTATGAGAATTATACGTGGTTTAGATGGTGAATTGACAGTTGCTCACGTACCAAACAGCACGGTCAAATCTGAGTTTGAGGCTATTGCGGAGGCACCAACTCACTTACAAGTTGAGCAAAGCCGAAATGAAGCGAAAACCAGCGCGGCACGGAGGCAGTAGTATTATGTTGATTTTCGAGTGGTTTCGGGTCCCATAACGTTAAGTAAGGTTAACATGTAATACTTATACACTAGTGGGGAATCATATAGTTTCCTTAAAGCAATGTACCAATCTAGATCCTCGTACGTGAAGAGCCTCACGAACAAAGGTTGATAGTGAACTCGCCAGATAATTTGGAGGTACAGCTGTTTTTTTCTTGAGCGTGCGGGACTGTCAAGTAAGGTTCCTCGGAGAGTGAAACACGAACAGCCGAATGACTTGCCGACACTCCGCCGTGAAGGAACGCGAGTGCATCGACAACGTTAGCGCCGACGGAGCAACAAGAAAGAATCCACAACAGACCTCGATTTCGACTCAGTTTGCCGACACTACCCCAGTTGGTTAGTCATGAACAATCACAGTGAGGCCGAATTTACAGTCCGCTCGGTAGACATATGTAAGAGTATGCATTGAGAATTAGATAATAGGGATGTACTCACACGGAACAGACCCATCAAATTTAATGTCCGACATCGGCAGTGGCGGCAGTGATATCTGGTTAACGAATTTGCTTTCCAAGGGAATATGATAGCAGTATATGGAGAATGTGCTTGATCAGTCAAGTAGCTCAAGTGGTACAAAATCGAGTGCTGTAGACAAAACTCATACATTCACGAATAGACCGATAGTAGACTAACTGCTAACTCAACTCTAGAATAGCTCATTTCTCATCGCTTATCATTCCAAACAGCAAATAAACCGAATAAATAAACTGGGTTCCCAAGTACTAGCATTGAAGACTGACTTGTGACCCCTCGCGGCGCCACGCGACCCCCCACTTCTCCTTTACCTTCATGACATGACGATCGTCGACGAGAATGATCTTATTCGCTTGCTCAACAGTATCCAGGAACTTTCTGACGAGATTACGCAGAACCGCTCTGTATCATTTTCCCTCCATGCCTCAGCTGGTGCTATAAAGGTTTTGCCTCCTTTTAGTAAAGTCACAAACCCCCGATTGATATAGAACCTTAGACTCAAGCGGCACATGCCCAGACAGGGTTCGTCCTTCGTAGGTGGGAGTATGAATGTTGAGCGGTATCTGTAGATTGGACTGACCATGCCGCAGGTTCAACCTCGACAAGGTTCAAGGTTTGTCCTACTTATTGCTGTTCTATTTTACTGGCCTAATGAACGCAGACGTGTACGATGGAGAACTAGAGCGCATGAACGCCTCTCTTGCAGCTGAGAATCAGACGCTGCAACACGACAACAAACAACTTGGTGCGCTTATTCGAGAGTACGAGCAGACACTTGAAAGCGTAATGAGTGCATTCCGCACAAGAGCTGTACGTGTATATATTCACGTCATGGCAGTTCTTTGATAACCGACAAAATACTCTTTCTTCCTTTGCCTCGATCCGCCGCCCTATGTACATGTGTTACCCGCGGTAATTAATGTGCAGCGTGACGTCCAAGACCACGAACTCGCTCTCATTCGCGAGTACGAATCCAAGCTTATTGCCAGGGAATCGGAAGACCTTCTCCGTGCACTGTCGGCTAGCACTGCTCAGTCCGCGGGCCTCGGGCGGATATCAAAGACGCTTCGCCATTTCATGCGCGTACTGAATGGCGAGGATGCCGAAGTTGCTGATACTCCTTCGCCTGAAGCAAAGCAAGGCGATGTGGAGGAATTTGATTTCGAAGAAAAGAAGGATTGGTCTCTTGAGAGGGATTGTGAGCTCGCACGGTTGGAACGAGAGAATTCTGTATTGCGGAGAATGCTGAGGATGGAGGTATATGAAGTCGAGGCTGATAATAAATGGAATGTTACAGATTATGCAGTAGACAACTCACGCCTGCTCGGATCACGTTCTGGATCAAGCAAGCATCCTCCTCAGCCTCTGCAACCACAGAAGAAAACACTAGGTGGTCCGCCAGGCACAGTGGGACCGTACGGAACGTACAAGAAGGGCAAATCAGGCTGAACAGAGCGTGAGGCTTTTCTCTCATTAACTGGATATCTGTTGACAATCGCTTCTTCAGTCTATCCACTTTCTTCGTTTTATAATTTGTGGACTCTTATACATTCATACTGTGATGCAATGGCAGGATATTCTCAATTCTTCGATATGTCTTTACGCAAGAGCTATATCGAGCCGGATGACACGAACAGTTCATCGTACGAGCAATGGGGTATTTGAAATTTTGTGTGCAGCTCAAACTTGGCCCGAACCTTACTAAATCTCACTCGGTGATATTCGTCAGAACTGGTTTCTCGCTATCATATTTCTGCTGTGCAGCTCCAAAACAGAAGAGAGATCGAATCGGTTATGCCGTCATTACCAATAGGCTGAAGCAGTCGTAATCACCTGAGTGCCATTAAATTTATGTGAGCATAGAAGGCCAAATATAAAACACATCCATTCATTTGGTAAGACTCATGAGGCACCTGACCAGTCTACATCCTTGAGAAGATTTTTATTGTGTCATTGATGTGTCTCTGACTTGCAAGACGAGAGCTTTGTTTTGATGATCAAGTGTCGAAGTGCCTCAACTTTCAAGTAGTTCTATTCAAGTGTATCTGCACTTAGGTTGTCACTCAGGAATATTGATACTACTTGGCTATTGTAGTAGAAGGCTGGTGATGCATACATCAGGCATTTGACCTGAGAATGGCAAAGATTTAGCTAGATTTATCGAAGCTATATTACTAAAAATATATATCACAATTGCAGATCACATGACAAAGGAATAAAAAGTTAGACTAAGATGGTGATTTCTCCCAACCTCATAATATTGACAGACCCATGATATCTACTTGTGATATACTAGCATACTGTTGTGTTATTGTCAAATGTGTCTATTCATACATAGGCAGCCTCTTACTGCAGGGTCCATAATTACTGACTATATGCCAGGGTCGGATATTATATTGTAAGCTACATCACAATGCTGGTCTTCCATAAAGGGTGTCTGGCTTTAAATAGTTAGCTTCCGATGGGAGGATCTGCAATCACCGGCTGTGTGTCAGGGCCAGATATTATATTGTAAGCTACAGCACAATGGTGGTCTTCCACAAAGGGTGTCTGGCTTTAAATAGTTAGCTTCCGATGGGAGGATCTGCAATCACCGGCTGTGTGTCAGGGCCAGATATTATATTGTAAGCTACATCACAATGGTGGTCTTCCACAAAGGGTGTCTGGCTTTAAATAGTTAGCTTCCGATGGGAGGATCTGCAATCACCGGCTGTGTGTCAGGGCCAGATATTATATTGTAAGCTACATCACAATGGTGGTCTTCCACAAAGGGTGTCTGGCTTTAAATAGTTAGCTTCCGATGGGAGGATCTGCAATCACCGGCTGTGTGTCAGGGCCAGATATTATATTGTAAGCTACATCACAATGGTGGTCTTCCACAAAGGGTGTCTGGCTTTAAATAGTTAGCTTCCGATGGGAGGATCTGCAATCACCGGCTGTGTGTCAGGGCCAGATATTATATTGTAAGCTACATCACAATGGTGGTCTTCCACAAAGGGTGTCTGGCTTTAAATAGTTAGCTTCTGATGGGAGGATCTGCAATCACCGGCTGTGTGTCAGGGCCAGATATTATATTGTAAGCTACAGCACAATGGTGGTCTTCCACAAAGGGTGTCTGGCTTTAAATAGTTAGCTTCCGATGAGAGGATCTGCAATCACCGGCTATATGCCAGGGTCGGATATTATATTATAAGCTACATCACAATGGTGGTCTTCCACAAAGGGTGTCTGGCTTTAAATAGTTAGCTTCCGATGGGAGGATCTGCAATCACTGACTGTGTGTCAGGTTATGACATTTAGCTGACATGCCACAACATGATGCTAAGCTTTGAGCAAACACGTCTATGATTATATAGCTAGCCTCTGATGGAAGGATATGCAATTGCTGGCTGTGTGCTATGGTCTAATAATACATTATAAGCTATAGCACGATGCTGGTTTTTGATAAAAAATTGTCTAGCTTCAGATAAATAGCTTCTGATGGGAGGATCTAAAATTGCTGGCTGTGTGTCAGAGCATGATGCTGGGCTGTCATACATGACATGATGCTAGGCTTTTGGCAAACATGTCTATGGCTATATAGATAGCTTCTGAAGGGAGAATCTACAATTGCTGACTGTGTGTCGCAGTATGGTATTAGGTTGTCATGCCATAGCACAATGTTAAGCTTTTGGCAAATAAATCTACTGTTACATGGGCTGCTCGAAAGCTACGATCAAAGATGCTGATATCACTCCAGAAACTGGTGTCAACCTTTCATGGCATACATCAGATTTACATTCACACTATTAGGGGGTTATTCATCAACTGCTTCATGATTGACATGCTTGACAGACAGAATTACAGACAGAATAGTACGAAATAAACTAAGTAGTGTTAACATTGACTCGTGCTTGCAAGGCAGCACGTTTCGCCCGAATTTTAGACAGCGCACTGTCTTTGCTGATGTCGCGCTGCGAAGATGAAGAATTAGGAAAGATGCGCCTATGTTAAGGTGTTAGCATAGACAGCCTGCGACTAGATGATTCACGAACCTCGTCCACCACATCATGAGGTCGACGACTTCCTCACTTTCATCGGGATCCTCTAACAGGTCGAGGATGCTGTGATAAAAATTTTCGGAGTCCGTGACGGTGTCTGTGCGTGAAAATACAGACGATGAACTCAATGAAAACCGAACCTCAATGAATAATCAGCAGTGCGAGGCATACTTTATCAAATCTTCTACATACCTGTGTGGCAATATAGGCCAGTGACCCTTTGGTTACGGACTTCATGCCGTGAAGGTAAGCGTTGCCGGAGCGCGTCGCTTTTGGGTCCTTGTCTACCGAACTTGGGGACGTAAATACATGTTTGAAACCCTGTCAGGAGAGATGAGAGATGTTCATTGCTAAGAGAATGAGCCTACAAATATGAGTATATCGCTCCTCAATAAGCCCTTCCATGGATCTTCGGGATCATAGTCATACCTAGCATATAGGAACATGGGCCACTGATCACCACGAACTGCGGTTTCACCGCTCTTGAGACTGAGCTTGGTTCTAAGTCGTAGTGTTATGACGTTGAGATGATTGAACGGTGGCAAGACGTACGCTGTATTCGACCAGTCAAGGCCTGCAGGGCAGAGCAATGCACCGGTGATTTCATGATTAAACCCGCGGTCCGACTTGATGTTTCGGGAGAGGGGCGGTATGACTACCTGTCCTCTGGGCACAAGCCAATCAAGAACGGCAGATTTAAGGGTTTTAGTGTCGTCGCCTCGCGCACCAGAGGCTCCTTTACCCAGCTGCAAAACGGTGAGTATGACGAGCTTCCAGTTTTAAACACTTACTAATTCTCCAAGGTGAATAACATCCTCATCCTCACCCGTTGTGAGACGATCTAAAAGACCAGGATATGACTCTATTAAATGCATGAACACTCTATGTTCACGTCGAACACTAACATTGTGAGTATTCTTAAATTCTGGCGGCATGCAATTGTCACAACTACACTTACTCCGCTGGATAGTCCTCTATGGGAGAGTCTTGTAACTCTTCGAGCCGGAGGATCCCTGCAGTCAGAAGAGCAGGGTAGTTGCATAGGGCGAACACCGTCCGACCAAAATGTCGCCCATGAAGGACGAGGGGATTTGATGATGTCCTGGTCAAGAGGACGAGGTCAGGAAGGTAGTGGTTCACCAGTTGGCATACTTACGCTTTTTTACGCGGGCCCAATTGAAGGGCTGAACAACTACGCTTGCGCGAAGGACCGCTGGAAGAGGGATTGTTCTCGTCACTACTCATAATAAGTTGAAGTGGGCGACTGTAATACCATTAATAAACCAGACTCTTTATATGTCCAAGAAAACAATGGCATGATATATATAAAAACTCGCCATCCGAGTGCCATAGATCTCATAACGAAAAAGTCTCGCCATCCGAGCGCCATAGATCTTGTTACGGAAAAAATAAAGTCGCCACACGAGCGCCATAGATGATGGCACGGCGTTTGTTTCGCCTGGTAGTACGAGATTGGTCATCATCGCACGTATAGATACATAAATCACTTACGCTGTCGAAACAATTACTCGTGACATTTGGATCAAGAATGTCCGGTTCACCCCCTCGGAAGCGTCTGCGACGATCCATCCACGTTGGAAGTAATGTTAAGCTAAAGTACGCTCTTCAACATGCCACACAGCACAAAACTCATCCAAGTTCACCTGAAGCTTCCAACTTTGCTTAGTGCACACACAGATGAGCTCTGACATCGACGAGCTAGACACAGACAAGTGAGTTTTAAAACGTTGCAGAGAGCAATTCAAAATTAGACTTACCGTGCAGGCAATTCTGTCAGATTAATGAAATGGTCCCTAAAGGAACTCAGACAGCTGGTGAGAATTGATCATTCAGAGACTGAAAACCGTACGACGAACAGGTCTGAAATTCTTACCTAGGCAAGGACGAAGAGCTCCAAGACGGAGTAGAATCGGAGCTGCGTCGTCTCAAAAAACAACTAGAGAACGCAGAAAATGTTATTGCGCACCTTTCAGAAAGGGTGAATACGTACAGATACAGATGGCTGGAAGAATATTACCGCGCCAACAACCTCGAGCGCCATATGCCGTGTGACATCGATGTGCCTGTGCTTGGTCAAATTCCGGCGGGTACAGCATCTCCCGCTTTCTGTCCAGAGCTCTTCACTTGGAATGAAGGAGGATCAGAACAAGGAGATGGGGCTTCAAAATGGGGTGACGATAAATTGTTAGAACAGCATGGCACCACAAAAAGGACCGCACCTGGTGAATGGGAGGATTATGGAGCCGAGAAGAATCTGTTGGCAGAGGATGAGATGCGCAGAACATAAGTTTTGGTGTGCTTACCACTGTTTCCAACGGGTTGGCTCGTTGGGACAATTTTACGGGTGTTCTTTGCATTGCAGCCTGTCACGAAAATAACGTTGGGCAGCGCGCTACTTAATATCACAGCGGTAGGCGCACCGTACGAATTGACAATACGGCCGCAGTGCGTGCCCGACTCTTTTAATTAACTGAGGCCCGTCATTTCAAAATCTATTCATGCTTTAGGTGTAACATATAGGAAGGTAGTCAAACTAATTAAATTAACCTAAGGTAACGCTAACAACATTAAGGTAAAAGATGTGATCGAGGTTAGAAAGAGGGACTCATCATCGACAGGAATGGGTACATATAGTGAACGACTATATTCAAACTCAGCCGGCATTAAGCGCCAGTGTCCCGACAAGCTTAAGTAATATAAGATTGTACGATAAATACATTCAGACCTAGGTTACAACAGTCATTATAGTCTACTGGTTTTCGATTGAATATTACGTTTATGCCCGTGTGCTTTTGCGTTCGAAACCAGTCGCATACATTCTTGTTTTTGCCACACAAGAGCCAAAAGGCACCCTCCGGGCGTTGCCGTCTGAGTTTAAATATACTTGCAGTCGTTCAGTATATCAACTGTGCTCTTCGCATAATTCACTTCTTTTCCGACTCACAAGTTTCAACCAATAGTATATACGTACTACATAGATCACAGATAGATTATACTTACTAGTATGTTACTTTATATTTAGCACGTATGTGAACTAGCAGAGTAGTACGGGTGGTTCGATGCGGGCACGTCACTGGCAGCTTTAGCATGCGTAGTAATAGTCACTATGCATGACGCCTTCCATACTTCGTACTTGGGGCTTCGCTACATACATTTTCATCTCGGAATTTGTCTGTACTATATGTGGGCCTGACTTGAGTGCCAACAATTTAGTCCTCACTGGCGACGGTCGGTCCACAATCCACATCCAAAAATTACTACAGGACAATGGTGCGCCATCGGTCCATTGTGCAGTGCCCACCACAATTCTTACAGCCACATCCGTATGTATTAGCTAATCCACCAAAGTGATTCACTATAAAAGCTGACCTTGCGCATTAACAGGGCTTCTTTCCAACTACCTCGATACGATATGTTAGTACATAGATTAGCTACCTGACATAGTCGATTCAATAGACGTTGAAAAAAGTATGTCAAAAATGAAGTTCGTCGCAACCTTGAAATTGATGCATGTCTACAGATCACACAAACTCATGTCCAAACGCGCTGGATCACCTTACGGTGGTGATGAACCTACCCCGAAGCGCCTTAGGATCGGTGAAGGTAAGTCGTGATTGTGATATAGTAGTTTATATTGACATTCATGAGTGATGTAGGGAATAAAACAACCCCATCGGCACTTTACGATCCCCTTGCATGGGCAATTCTTTGCCAGTTCCTCACCAGCGACATGTCAATGGATGAAATGGACGCTGCTCTTGAATCGCACCTCGGCAGTCGATTCTCTGCAGATGACTGGGAGGAACCGCGACGTCTGTTGTTCTCCGGTGATGGAAATAACGCGCAGTCCTTGGCAAACTTGATGGAACTGAAGCTCAGGTATGTACCCGAGCCCGAATCTCCACGGGCCATACCCGTTCAACGATTGCGCAAACCGCGCAAAGTAAGTCCATCATGAACTGATAATTTGATCAATTGATTAATTAAACAATTGTAGAAGAACAATCCATATATACTCGATGAGGCCGAGGAGGAGGAGGAGGAGGAGGAGGAGGAGGAGGAGGAGGATGAAGAAGGTAGAACATCTATGCGGTTGCCGAACGTGACGCGTTTGTTGGGCCCATCAGCCAAAGATAGGTTGGCTGCAACCTTCGATAACATGGTCACTCGGTTCGAACAGAATCCGACCACCTCATCACGCAGTCGCCAGTTTACCACTGACGACAGAATGTATCTGTTTCATGTTCAAAGTAGGTCTAATTTTTAATGGCATAGTATATACTCATTGCGTCACAGGAACTGCTACTGAATATATCGCTGCACACCTTCGGAGACGAAATTTTTCAGTCACCGTGTCAGCTTGGATACCAGGCCAGCTTTACGTGGTGGCAGACAGCCCCAAAACTATTTTACAATCACTGCCTTCCTCCCTTTATCACACCGTGAAAGACTATACCCGCATCACGGATGAAGAACACGAAGCGGTCAATCGTTTACGATCCAAGCTTCCCGACACGGCGTGGGTGAGGGTCACGAAGGGCAAGTACAAAGACGACGTAGGCAGGGTCTTCGAATCCAAAGAGGACCTTGTTGAAGTCTTGATTGCTGCACGTGACTTCCCCTATCAAATGCCTCGGGGAACTCGAGCGTTGGTCGAGCGATCTCGCCTTCCGGATAGCAAAGGCACTCAGGCATCCGACATCATTCGGAATGGTGAAGTAATAGGGTGGTCATACAAAGGAGAGAGTTATTACAAGGGTCTCCTAGTCAAGACTTTCCACCGCGACCACGTAGAACTTGTCGCCTCCCCCCATATCAACGACATTCAGCTGCATCTAGAATCTGGGTGGGACCTTCCCTTCCTGAAGGACACCGTGGCATCGTTCTCGATGCAATTTTTGCGCGTCGGTGATCCGGCCAGGGTCATTAAAGGCTCTCTTCGTGGAGAGTCCGGTACTGTTGTCTCCACTGACCATACCTGTGGTTCCGTGGGGTTGCAATTCGACTTCGATGGATCTCTTGAAGAAACAGAACTTCCACTCCGGGACATAGAACGTGTCTTTCGGGTTGGTGACACTATTAGAGTTGTAGCCGGTCCATACGTGGGCGTGGAAGGTCACGTCATCCAAATGTGCGAGGATGTGTTTCACGTTTGCCAAGAGATCTCCAAGGAAGTGGTTAGTTTCTGGCGGTATTAATATTGTTTGGAGGATTGACTAACTCGTAACGCTTAGGTCGAAGTTTCAAAGTATTACTTGGATCAGCGTCCTTTGAGGCACACTCTCAAATCCCACCTACCAATACAGCAACATTTCGAGCCTCCCTCCGACTCTGATTCTATTGAAATCGGCGATTACATACAAGTCCTGGGCGGGGAACACACTGGCAAACGCGGCATTGTGAATTGGTTTTCCAAGGGGGATACTTATCTGTGGTTCCGGGACATCCTTGCTGCCAACAGCACAGAGTCTAGCCTGGTTGACCTGTTGAGTATCTCAGTTCCTGTTGCAATGGTTCAGCGGACGGATCTCACCCAGACAATTACCTTTACGAAAGAAAGGGGTTATGATGTGAGACCTGGAGATACTGTGGGTGTCGCCCGTGGGCCGGAGTTTGGGGCAAAAGGGCTCGTCCAGCATGTAGACATTCCAAACGCTCGCCTGAGTCTCATATGTGATGGCGACAAGTCACTCGTAAGTATCATTCACTTCAACTCAAACATTTCTGACTTATGACAGATCAATGTTCCAATCCGCTTTGTCATCAAAATGCACAACGTCAGCTTGGATTCTTTTAAGAAGGATATCGGGCAGGAGGTCTTCGTTATTGGGGGTGATCGGAAGGGCTACCGAGGCACCCTCTCGAGTCTTTCCCTCGAGACTTGCACCGTTGCTGTGCGCGGGCAGGTGCGCGCTACGCTCAAACTCCACGACGTTGTCACCAGGTGAGCGGTACTTATGTTTTTGCGGTAATTTAAAGGCTGACCAATGTTAAGGTATGGGATGAGGTTAGATGGTGTCATGCTCGAAGGCCCGGAGCTATTTTCATTATGCGAAATGCGGAGAAGGTCGTACTTGGCCCCCCCACCTCGAAGTGTCACTCCGCCTGTCGAACAAGTTCCCTCTAGCTCGTCGGCTTCAATCATGGATCCTGGTCTTTTGCCATCCAACGAGTGGTCCGCACGGTCTGAGAGCCCCAGGAGTGCTGATATGACGCATGACCCTTCGTCAAGCGCCAATCCCAGCTCATCATCGGCACTCCAGGCATGGAGTGTCGATCAACTCGACATGCGGGACAGCATCGAGGCCAGAATGGAGAAAGCACGAGACATAGGTAAGTTTTCAAGGGAGATATCACAATGTCTACTCATGTTATTGTAGGTCCACTACCTTGGTTAATGTCTAAGGAGTTTTCTTCAAAGCTCTTAACGTATCACGCGTTGCTGAAGGTGTCGGTGAGGTTCATGGGTGGCAAGCTACAGAAACGTTTTGTGTCGACAGCTTGCCCTGACCCGTTTTGCGGTGAGAATGGACCCTCACCCGAAGGTTGCGTGGCCATATCCTGTACATCCAACAGTGCTGGCGCCGCACTTGAACACTACCACATCCCCGCGAACGATTTGAGCCCGGCTCCTCCGCGCAAGAAAAACCAAGAGTGCCTTATTCTTGATGGGGTTCACCGCGGACTTATACGAACTGTAACCAAGTGTGAAATCACCAAGAAAAACACTGTTGACATTAAGATCACGCCTACAGTTACCGTAACTTTGCGTTCCGATCAGATATGTCTGGTGGAACCTGCTCGAAATTTGATGCAACATTAGACTATGTACTGTACTATACAATTTGATTACCTAGACTGTTCGGGACAATCCATACAGGAGATATATATATACGTGTACCTTCTATTTCAAATTTGTAAATTAATGACAGGTGTCAACTCATTGATTTCGTGAATGACTGCGACAACCCGCTGAACCAAATATGTGGTGCTCCAGATGGTTGGGTGGTTTCACAGCAACAAGCAACGGAACAAGAATGGATATTGATATTGTATATATACGCAGGTATGTGGAGCCGCAACATTCTTAGTATTGTACATATCCTGACCTCTAAAATGCAGGAACTCGGATGGCACAACCTGCCCCCAGATACGACAATGCCAACGATGAAACGTTTGATGGACTGTATGCAAATGCAGTCGAACCCTTTGCCCTGTCGTCAGACCCATCTTAAGAAGGTGACAAGATGTTTGTTGTCGTATATCTCATTCCATTGCCCCAACTTAACTCATTTGTTGCTCATCCAGGTTCAACATTTACATTTATGACTATTGCAGTAAGCACATATTCCGTAAAATAGCTCGCGAACCACTCGTAGAGGCTGACGTACCACTAGACTCTGCTCCCACCATCAACGCACGTCAGGGTCTACTTTTTGAGTACGTCCTTCTTACCTGAGTGTTCAACTCACTTAATATGCGTCACTCCAGATGGCGGAGGATTTCTTTTGGGTACTTTTCACCACAAAAGCAACGGAACAGGTATGGAGGACGAAAACGGTACGTCAGGCCATGCGTACAGCCAGTCGACTATTCGCGTTGTACTGATTCGTTCATCTGATTTTGTGACACAGATTGCGCAGTAATGTCCCTCCTGGATGCAGCAACAAATGATCTCGCGCAGCTCATCAACCGCCTTGATCTGCAAGCGACGCCGGATATGTCACCTCTGAGTGGTCGTTCGCCATCTTTGTTGGCATCTTCCCAAGCTGGCAGCCCTACAAAACGCATGATCCTAGAAAGCCCTATCAAACGCCTCCGCGCAAGCGCCGCGAGCGTCACGTCACTCCGCCCATACTCCAAGACAATATCCACCGCTGTAGTTTCATCCATCGGGCAGCATGTCGCACCGTGGGCAATGCTCAATGCTGGGATATCACCTGTGAAATCACCGCCAAGGGACTCCCATGCGCCAGCATCGACCTTTAAGTTCACGCACAAGCGCACAATGAGCCCTGCGCCTGCGGCAGAACCATAGCCCGTCTTCAAAGCACTCCGCCCCGCGAAAAGCAAGGTGCCTGTCTCAGGAGTCTTCGCAGCACCTATGAGCTTACCATTCATGGGCAACACAGATCGTCCACCATCATCACGCACGTTTAGCTCTGCACATTCAAAGGTCAGTTCTCGTGCGTCACTTGGTACAAGCCCTGTGTTCAAGAAGGCAAGAGGATACGAGAGAAAACCATCGTCCTTTGTGCCTATAGAGCATGCGCATTTGCAATTGCGCTGCGACACCACCGATGATATTCCGAAACTGCTTGATAGCCCGAGCTTACTGATTCTCCCTGATGCGCGCCGAAACCTTGGTCTCGCAGGGACGTTAGGCACCTCCTGTGCCCAAGATCCCGTCATTGCAGGCGGAACTGGAACACGCGGGGGATAGCACATTCAGTATGGACTATGTGTCGCAGGAGTTCTTACCTCAGGGCTTCCCGATGGATGTGGACACTGAACCGTCGCTGCTTCCTGGAACGGATAGTTTTGCCACGACAAATGACTGGGAGAGGGAGGAGGAGGACTTCCTTTGCGCAGAGCAGCCTCAACTCTTGAGGAACGCTAGGTCCACGAGGTCCATGAAATCGCGACCATCAGATGGACAGCTCAATAGGAATTTCAAGTTTGGCGGTAAGCCATCGCCTGCACCCTCTGCTGAAAAGAATGAGGAGCCACTTACACTATCGGATATCATCCCTCCTTTGGCTGTTGCCAAGTCCCTCTCCGCAACTTCGTTAGCTGCTGATGACTCGGCTGTTCTCAAGTCCATATTTGCAAAAGCTGTCGAAATTCCCTCACCTCCGTCTCGCGTTCGCCTCGATTCAGACACTAGCTCGAAGCGCATCGGACGTTCAGCTGGTCGCACTTCAAATGCTCCAGGTCACTATAGACACTCTTCAGAACTGAGCTTTGCAGGCTTTGACTCATTTGCAGAGGTGAGAAGGGGATTCGAGTTTCATGACAATCGTCCGAATTTCTACCCTCCGCCAGGAGCCACTTCGCGTAGCGACCACAACAAACGCGACTCTATGTTCAGCATTGCGTCTGTCTCGTCATATGGACAGGTTATCAATCACGGGTCTACAGATCCTTTCGATTATGGGGCATTACCACTCCCAAGCCTTCGGGAGCGTCCTTCCTCGGACGAGTTCTCTCTCACTATGTCTTCTCTTGATGATACATTCTCCTTCATGCACAAACAACCTCGCACGAGACGCGTTGACAGCGATACCTCCAGCTTCTACTTCCGTACCTCAATGCACTCACAGCTGCACCCATATAATCGTATTGCTGCTCATCCTCGCCACTCGTCTGCAGTCTCCGTCTCTTCGTTAGGTCCACCTATCAACTTATACAACCGCAACAGCTATGGACACAACCGCAGCAGTTATGGATACCGCCGCCGCAATGACTCGAGCGCTAGCACGAGCAGCGTTTCGCAACCATACGTTCATGGCGGGCGTGCCTCGTGGGCTATGCATCGCCCCGACTTTTCTGTGGATTCCATGCTCAGTGACTTCTCGGAGATTCACCTGGGGAGGCCAGGACTGGGAGACAAGATGCTTGACTCTGCTTTGGGTCGTGGAATGCCACTGACCGCTATTTCTGCATCGCCGCCTGAAAGCCCTGCCGAGAGCATCGGAAGCGAGCAGTTCCGGAGTGGCCAATACGTGAATCGCATGTCCTATGATTCGATCATGGACATGGACCATGAACATCAACCAGTGCCCAATATGGAAGACTCGCTCTTTGAGAAAACTTGCCACAGGACATCCGTTTCTTCATCTGACTCTGCGTTCTTTGCTGTGGACTCCTCGCATGCACTGCCTCAATTCAAACGATTATCAAGCTACAGCATTGCTAGTGTTCATAGTCTGCAGAAGGAAGATGACACCATGATCAGCGTAAGTTCTTGGAATCATGCTTGTGAATTGGTTATTTACGGTTTCTCTTGCAGATGCTTGGTGGTGGCCATGTTCGACGCCGCTCCGTAGGATCCATGATCGAAGCCTCACCTTGTCGCCAAGTTGAGAAAAGGAAACACATGGCATCTGACGCTCCCCAGCCAAATTTCCTTCGTAAGGTTGATGACTATGAATCTCCAAAAAGCCGAGTTCTTGAGACCAAGCCGTCGATTGCTTCGACTGCATATTCGGTGAAGTTCGGTGACGAGCGCATGATTAGAGCAAAGCACAGTCTTTTGGAGAGGCAGAGTTTGGAGAACACGGTGTTGATCGCAGAAGGAGAGAAAGATCTGTCAACATCTTGTGAGTTGGTCGTTTGCAATAAATGTTCTTGTCTTGCTCACTGGGGTTTTAGTCCGCATCCCTGTCTTTACCCGCCCTTCTTGTGCAGGTCGTTCTCGCTCCAACACTTGTACATCTATGAGTTCTGGTGCTGAGACAGATCCACTTTCAATGGATGGGTACTCCACATTCTCGGAAGGCTCGCAGTCCAGCATTGACCTCTCACATGTCAACTACATGCTTTCTGACGTTACTCACCCTCTGTCAAACGCTACCTTGGACCGAGTCCGACCACGTGCTCGTGGCCACGGACACCAACGACGTATCTCTCAGGCCCGTGCATCACGCACGTCCATTTACGAGACCATCGATGAGGAACTCACAACATCGCTTGCTCCGACTTCATCCCTTCAGTCGCTTCCAAGTTCTGCGATAAATAATGTCCAACTTCCTGATTCAACGACAAAGACAATTGGTCGTGCTCCCGTATTTATTCCTGATCCCGCTGAGACTGCGTCTATGGATTCGGTGTCGTTGTGGGATGACGAGAGAGGAATCATGGCGCTATGCAAGTACTATGCGCTTCGCGACGAAGCTGAAGATACGGTGACAGAGAGCCAGCGACTCTGGCTTGACACACCATTTTCCGTCTTCGCAGTTCAATGTGAGTACTTATCACCTGTTCACTGTACTGTAATGAACGTCGTTATCAGCATTTGATCCACCTAGTCATCCTTCCGGCATGCAAGCGCTCTTGGAACATTCAATGCAGAACTACGGGCCTTTACCTTCAGAGTTGCGCCCTCGACGCATGCGTTCTCGCGTCAACTCTCGACCTTCGCCCTACCCCAGGACGTTCAAGACCTCTTTCACATCTTCTCCAGCCACCGAGCAAGTGAGGGCGGCCATTGTTGCAGCCGTCGCAGAAAACGCTCCCAATGACAATATGCGCTCCCAAGGTCAACCGAAGGCGCTGCAACAAATTTCCGTCAACCCTAACATTATGTCACCCGCGATCGAAAACACCAAGGCAGGTGAACTCATGAAGGACGCAGCAATGTCACCTGGTAAACTCGAGCGCGTGTTCGGCCTCCCACCCCGTCCCCGCGTGGGCTTGGTCGCGCGAAGAGCTGCCTTGGGTTGGGTGAAGAGGAGCACTGGCCGCAATGGTTCAGAGAATCAGGAGAATGCTAGCATCGGTAACATCTCTCTGGCAGCTGTACCTGGTAATATGTCGCAAGGCTTGGGCATGACGTGAGTATGATATCGCATCTATGTATATACATTCCGCTGACCCGTTTCTATAGGCCATCGGAAACATTAAGACTCAATCGACCCCGTCCTAGGGGAAGGCCCACTCCCGCTTCGGTGAGGCCCATCCGTATTTGACAGGGCTAGAAAACCTGTCGTCGTTTTCCTACGTTAACTCCACTATGCTATGACTGACCTATGCCATATCCTTTCTTCTTTTCTCATACAATCAAGCTCATGGAAAACAATGACTTGCAAACGTTATTCGTATATTTTGTCTGTCACAATTACCGGTTCCTGGTGATTGTGTCCTGTGCAGCAGTCCATCGTT
This sequence comes from Suillus tomentosus, assembly GCA_016647685.1. Taxonomy (NCBI): domain Eukaryota; kingdom Fungi; phylum Basidiomycota; class Agaricomycetes; order Boletales; family Suillaceae; genus Suillus; species Suillus tomentosus. The sequence continues at coordinate 313,642 of JABBWJ010000055.1, forward strand.
GGCAGCCTGCCAGACTCCTTCGAACAACCCCGGATTCCAAATAACATCAAGTCAAACATCACGCGGACCCATGCTCCAAATGGGACACCTTCATTACCTCCGGCTTCAAATACCGTGAGTCAACTATATCCCAATCTATCCGATCTACCACCTAATTTCACGTCTTCAGACTTCATTCAATCTATGTCAACATTGAAAGACCTAGCCCCATCGACGTTTCGGACAGACTTTGAACAAGTCTTCGGTGAACATTTTATATGTGTACATTGTTGCCCTGACCCCTTGTTTCTCCCTCTTCACGCTGTATCAAATATACGTACTGACATTATCAACCTATTCATGACCTCTGAATCCCTGCCGTCTGTATCATGTGTCCCTGTGAATGTATATCAAGGATTTGCCGGCTCTATGGTGAATACAAGGAACCTTTTCGGTAAGCTCTTCGATGTTATATTGTGTTTACTGTAGAAATACACGTAATGTATCTGTCTGACTTGGAGAAGAACCCGTAGGCAATCAATGTCACGAAGTTGAGAAATGTATTGTAGTAGGTAGTACTGTAAGGTAATAATGAAATATATACAAAAAACGTATCTGCAAATAAAGTAGATAGAGCGACTTATCCTACTAAGGAACGATGAGCGGGAAGCGTCGGCCTAAGGTTCGGCCGTTACAAAATAGGCAAGCGAGGGCGGCAGCAAGCTTACTAAGTACTTTAAGGCAATATATATATACACACAAAGTATGTACACTTGAAAATACACAATATATCGAGCTCATCGCGTGGAGCAACGAGCGGGAAACATCGACGTACTACTAGGATTCGGCCACTATCCATAGAGAATGGGTATTGTGATGACATAATGTTGTCCCAGGCCACAGAAGACCGGTGGAGCCCGTTTCGGGAACTGCCGACTGAGTTTGATTTTATCGAGTCATTCACTATATAAGCCTCCAGCGCTTCAACTTACTCTCTTTTCCGTTCTCTCTCGTCTGTCTCGGTAGTCATATGTGTAGTGCTTAGTACCTACTATTACAAAATGTGATGTTTTCCAAGTAAAGTTAATAATGAAGTAAACCTGCATATATACGCGCTACCTCAGAGGTTACTTCGCCTTCGCTCTGAAATAATGATAGAGCTGATGTAACTTGAATACTATGCCGCAGTTCGTTCCAAATGACGTAAGGAATGTGCGCAAATTGTGCAAGCGGCCCGGAGTCATGCCGAATGGTGAGATCACACCAACTTATCACGATTTACGTCCTTGACATAGTTTTCAGACTTGTGAACAATTGATACTATTTCGGTCGACCCCAACTACGGTCTAGTATGAGGTGCAAGATGCAAATTGTACGAGTTTTCTCCCCTCTGGTTCATATAACATACTCATACGTAAGCTGCAGCTACCGTAGTAGGTCTAACCGCCCCCTATATTTGTTCCAACATCACGGTACATCCTACAGAGCCATACGGGTTTCTAAGCAACTGCCGGTAGCGTGCGGGGCGATTGGTGATTTCTGACAGTTATAGGCAAGTATATTCACGCGTAGGTTTGGACACCTACCTCTCCGAGGATAGTACACTGCAGGTACGCAGGTTCTTCCAACAAACTTTTCGATATTTACTAAAATCATCAGATAAGCACATCTACCTTGGTGACGCTCAAATGACGAGCCCACTTACGCATGTACCCGCAACTACTGGTTGCACATTCTGCGACATATTCCCCCTGGCATACTCCGGCAGTGCGTCGAAATATAGACGACTCCACGTATCTGTTACCCTCGGCGCAAAGGCAACATGGGTAGCGGAACGTATGTGCTTTGCGATAAGCCTCAAATTGTGAAGGGTGAATTTTATGGCCATATCGGTCGGTTGGCCTACAGTGTGCGTGAGTATCAAATTTTCTCATAAAAAAGATAACTTGCCACTGAAACGTTGTCAGTTCTGCCGTTTGGGCATGATAATGCAGTATTCCATGGCGGCAAGTGAGGATGGCCACCAGCATCTTGACGACTTCGGGGTCGGCAACCAATCCGAATTCCGTGGATAACGTCGAACATACAGAAAGTGGAGAACTCGGTGCGGACATCTTAGAATGTAGAGATTGCAGATGACCGAGCGTTTATTTCCAGCATTTATATAGTCATGCGACCGTTTCGCGTCCTGGACTGTATTTCGCTTTATCCCACCATTTGGTTATTATTTCGCCATCGCCATATCCAGCCATTTGCCTGCCACTCCTGCGCCATTTCTTTGCCATTCGCCGGAATTAATTCTTTCTATGAATCTTCCGGCGACAGACTGGCTTCACTCATTCCTCCATGCCAGCACCTGGCTACACCTGCGTGTGTAGGCGCACATTCACTGCGCAGAACCACTTCGCTCAACACCAACGCTTGTGCTCTCAGACAAGAAAGCGCCTTTCATCAGCTATGTCCAATTTCAAGGAACTTTTAACTCTCAGAAAAAAGCCGCGCACTTCGAACCATGATGCTGAGCCTGTGGCGTTCATGGGATCGCCTTGTCAATTGTCTAATTCTCCTCCCAATTCCCCGGCTTCACATGAAGCTAACTATGCAATAGAGCCCAAGATTCCCGCTGCACCTCCGCTCAACCCAGCTGCTACCAGAGATCTCATCATCCCTGACTGCGATGTCGGAGGAGATGCGCTCAGTTTGGCAGAGCGAAGACCGAGACGTCAGAATCGCCAGTTGCCAAAACGATTTAGGGACGTTCTTCCGCAGCCTCCACCTACTGCGCCGTTGGGCGTCTTCCCTCCGGCAGCTGTCGGTCGCGAACAAGTCGCCTTGTCCAACAACTCCGTACCCTTATCCTCGCAATCCGTGTTTCGCAGCCCTCCAAACATATTCGGGCTAGTGCGACGATACTTCTCGTCTGCACCGCCCTCCCACGATCCGGAAGAGTATGTCACCCTCTCGGATCTCTCGTTTATTCATAACAGCTCTCATGTCAACGAAGAATCCAACTCACCCCCCACTCCGGGCAGCGATTTCCAGTACCACCCCTATCCTAACTGCGCCTCATTTCAACTTGGCGATTGGTATTGGAATCAGGGGGTGCAGAAGTCGCAAGGCGACTTCAGAAAACTGTTGGAGATTGTGGGCGATAGCGCCTTTGACGTTGCTGAGGTGAACTCCACACCTTGGACGAAAATAAACTCCCAACTGGGTAGCAACGAGTACGATGAAGATAAAGAAGAGTGGGAAGACGAAGATGCCGGTTGGAAAAAGACACCCATGTCGATTCAAGTGCCGTTTTCTCGTACGACTGAAACACCAGGCCCTCGCGTGTACCAAGTGGCCGATCTCTACCATCGCTCCCTCGTGGCCGTTTTACGGGAAAAACTAGCTAACGAACGAGATACTAAACTATTTCATTACGAACCGTATCAGCTGCGCTGGAACCCACCCCACCTTGATGCCGAGGTCGCCATACACGGAGATCTTTACACATCCCCGGCTTTCCATGAAGCCCACACGGACCTCCAAAATTCTCCTGGGGAGCCTAACTGTGATCTTCCTCGAGTTGTGGCCGGTCTCATGTTCTGGTCTGATGCCACACAACTGACCTCGTTTGGCAACGCCAAGTTATGGCCGACTTATATGTACTTCGGCAACGAATCCAAGTATCGTCGTTGCAAGCCATCGTGCAACTTGAGTAATCACGTCGCGTACTTCGAGACGGTACGGTTCCTCAGTATCTCGTTGTATTGTTTATCTAACATCACACTTTTAGCTTCCAGACTCATTTAAGGATTTTACAGGCGGGAAAGGCATAACTAACGAGTGTGCGACTCATTGTCACAGGGAACTATTTCACGAGCAGTGGAATATCTTGCTGGATGATGAGTTCCTGGAGGCATATGAGCATGGCATCGTGGTCCTTTGTTCAGACGGCATCACACGTAGGTTCTACCCCAGAATCTTTACTTATTCGGCAGATTATCCCGAAAAGTACGTAAATCTGTATCTTACTATGAATGCCATTGATTTAGATTTCATCAGGGTCCTCATAGCCACAGTCTGCAATCTTGGAGGTTGTCCATGTCCGCGTTGTCTTATACCTAAAGAGCGCATTCAAAACATGGGAAGGCCTCAAGATAGGAAACAGCGCGAAACTCTGGCACGCAACAATGAGAAACGGAGAAATATGGTAAGTACTGCGCGGTCACTGATATATGACAGAAACTACGCGGTCGGGAGCGCACCAGTGGAGCAAATTCTCAAGTCACAGTCTTGGGTCCCTACCTCGGTGAAGCTCGAACTTTCATCACTGACATTTGCTAACCATTCCATAGAATGCCTTCCTAGATCGCCTTGGTCCTTTGGGTTTCGACATTTTCAGTGCGCTCGTAGTAGATCTTTTGCACGAGTTCGAGATCGGTGTTTGGAAGATGCTTTTTATTCATTTGTTACGGATCCTTACCGCGCAGGACAAGGATCTTATCCATGAGTTGGACCGGAGGTATATTACATGACTACGCGTTACTCATTCGACTAACCTCTTCGCCACCAGGTACAGGCAAGTTCCTACCTTCGGTCCAGCTACCATAAGGAAGTTTTCTGCCAACTCGTCGGGAATGAAACGTATGGCAGCTCGAAACTTCGAGGACCTCCTTCAGGTATGACTTCATTTTATTGAAATTGGCAGAGACATCACGCGATTCAAAGTGCTCAATCCCTGTCTTCAATGGGCTTCTACCCGAACCACACAATTCATCCGTTCTGCAGTTGCTGTTCACCATGGCTCATTGGCACGGACTTGCGAAACTCCGAATGCATTCTGATTGGACATTAGAAATCATGGATCAAGTAACTTCAACAGTCGGCCAACAATTTCGCGACTTCAAAGCAACGGTTTGTTCAGCTTATGCAACGCACGAACTTCGTCAGGAGGTCGAGGCTCGTTCCCGACGCAGTGCGAAGAAAGCGGCAAAGCAGGCGGTCGGGCAGACAGGCAAGCATAAATCTAATGTGTTAGAGCGAGGGGTTGTGCTTGTAGAATCTCAGACATCAACCAAGAATGCCCAACGTACTAAAACCTTCAACTTCCAGACATACAAGTTCCACGCTTTAGGCGATTATGTGTCTACAATCCGTCGATATGGTACATCTGATTCGTACAGCTCCGAACCTGTCAGTCCCGAAAATGTAATTCTCCATACTTAACTCACTGGCTACTGCAGGGTGAACTCGAGCACCGTTCTCCAAAGTCCAGATATCGCAGGACGGATCGCAAATCGTTCGTAAAACAGTTAACCCGGATCGAGCGTCGTCAGACTCGTATTCGTCGAATTGGCGACAAAATGATTCACCATCCGCATGTTGAAATTGCTGAATTAGCCAGAAGCCCGCACGTACACCATCATATTGGTGCAACGCAGAAGTTTCCTGTTCACATAGGCTCATATTTAATCAGTCACGAAGGGGATCCAGCGATAAAGGTGAGTCCTATCGTTATGCGCAAACGCCTGCTAACACGCCCCTGCAGAATTTCGTTGTCAAGCTCAAGTTTCATCTACTGCGACGAATTCACGCTGTGCCAGGAGCGGGAGAAGAGAATGACATCAATACGGTCATCATCAAGGACGATCGAATGTATCGCCATAATATTGCCAGGTTTAACTACACCACGTACGATGTTCGCAGAGCGCAAGACGTTATCAACCCGAGAACTTCCCACTCCAATGTGATGGTTCTTCGTGCTTCCGACGATGTGGGACAATCAGGGCACAAGTTTACTTACGGTAAAGTACTCGGCATATACCATGTTAATGTTATCTACACCGGAAGCGGCATGGTGAACTACACTCCACTACGGATGGAGTTCCTATGGGTTCGCTGGTACGAACCCTTAGTACAAGTCTCTTCCTGGGAGACCTCTACCCTAGATCGAATTAGATTTCCACCTATGACGGATGAGGACTCATTTGACTTCCTTGATCCCTCAGATGTTCTGAGAGGTTGCCACATAATACCGTCTTTCGAGAAGGGCAAGAGACACCCGGACGGATCGGGCGTATCTGGATGTGCGGGAGACGCTGATGATTGGCGCGAGTACTTTGTTAATCGGTGAGTTAGTGAAATAAACAGTGCATACCAATAACGAACTCATAATTTCAGTTTTGTTGATCGCGACATGCTAATGCGATTCCATTTCGGTCTTGGGGTCGGACACGTCTACTCTCACTATCGTGGTGCCCTTCAACCAGAAGGGAGCGCAAAGGGCATACCGGAGGATGACATGGACTTTGATGGAGAAATCGATGACCATGACAGCCAATCGGAAGAGGAGGAAGACAGTACCTCGAGAGTAGAAGCCGTCGGAGAGCGGTTCGGTGCCAGTAATGAGTCCTTATTGGAACATTTTGATGAGATGTACGACAGTGAAGTAGATTTAGATTACGAGAATTAGCGGCGAATGATCATACAGAGTACATTTTAGCTTTTTGGGTCAATCGATGGCCATCGATGGCACATTTTTTTCTTATGCACATCACCATGATGTGTGATAAGTCACAAGACCTTACATGTAATAAGGATGGCATTGCGATGGCACTCGCATAATTTTTGGCACACAGGCGTTTATTCTTAAAAGCATGTTGGCTCTCTACCTTCCAAGATAACGATGATGTTCCTCTACAGTCCAGACAGCAGTGCGCCTTACTTCGACTCTATTCTCTTTCGAGAGAATGTGTTGTTGACCTTCTCGGTAAATTACACTCTTTACTTCAACGCCAGCGAGACTGACTCTGATATAGTTTGTCCTCAAAAATTGCCCTGAGGCGACAGCTATGTTACCTTTCGTAGGGTATATTCCTATAGAGACAGTTCTCTATCCTCTTTATGTATGTATTTGCATGCCTGATTTTTTGGCGATATCTCATTGGCGGCGCAGTCTACACAAGCAGGTCTTGCGAACGTAATTTTTTCTTTTTTTCGAGGGGGTTTGCTACATACGCTGACTGCCTCTCTAGCTGAGATCACAGATTAAATTGTCTGCTTATTTGCAGACTCCGTTGGTACACAATGCAGCCTATGAGCCACGGCCAGACTTCACAGTGCCCATCTATCTGGCAAGTTGAATCTAGCCAGCGCCACGTCTTCCAACTGATTAGTCCCGCAGCTGGAACTTCGGTCTCATACGTTTGATCTTCCCTTCATAGGCCAAAGGTTGGGTGACGACGGCAATCACTACAACTTATACAGTTCTGTAAGTGCAGTTCGCAATTTTAACTTGTCTCACCTGACAATACCCATAGGTAACTGATGATAGCGACTCCGTTGTTCATCTCGCACTTCATCCTACGGGCTATGAACCTGTTCATGTTGTGGAGTTGCCCGTTCTCGACTTGACATCTTTGCCGCCGATGCCGGATATCGCGTTTGATCTGACACAGACGCCTTTCATACCACAAGACCCGGGTATGGTCGCACCTCGTTCCAGCTGTGAATTGTCTGTGCGGTCTCCCGCTGTCAATCGTTTGCGTTACAACCCCATTGCTGTTACATCTTGCGCGCATAGTTTTACCGCCGACTCTTCAGAGTCGGGTTTGGTCGCATCTAGCTCGATCGTTGGCTCATCCATAGTGGAGACTTCCTATATGGGTTCCTCCCCGTATCCAGCAAGCGGAGGCGATGCCAAGGCCAAATCGACCGGTGCCAAGCGCAAACTCACACTAACCAATATCATAGCTGACTACCCCAACTGGGGAAAGGCTCTTTCCACCCTTCGTTGCATGTTACGAGTCCTTGTGTGCCGTGGAGATTCTCCCAATCTGTTCTTACTTGTCATGGCCGATTATTCTACAGAGCGAAAGGCGCTGATTAGTTCCCTTTGGTCCAATACTCTGATTAGGTGTGATTTGGAGAAGAAGGACTTGGAAAAGAGTGAGTAACGCGATTCTTCTGACAGCCCGCTAATCTCGTAGTAGTTACCACGGCAGACAATAAAGTCATGTCTGAGGCGGACATCCTCGCTCTCGTTCGTGTTATCTTCATTTTTCCGTACCTGTCTCATCCCAGAACAGGGCGACCCTTGGTTCACTCTTTGGATGTATGACAACAAGCGTCATGCGTCTACATCAATCGGGACCAGTCGCGCTGGCTTCGACCTCAGACATATCTTCGGAATTGCGCTACATGATAAAGTCATGTCCATCGTAATGAAGCTGATGCCCCCACAGTCAAATCGCCTTCCGCTCGCCGTGAGTGTTGTGAATTAGCTTTGGTGTTCTAACTCTTATAGTGTCGCACAGATTAATGGTTTGGTGTGGTTCCTCTGCGAACAAATCACAACAGAGATGGTTTACCATGTAGTCTTCTGGCAGAACGCCAAACCAGGTCATCGGATTTGTCTCGCTGACCTGGATCCCGTAGCATTTAGGCAGGCGGCATACCCGCCCGTGGCCACCTTGTCCTTAGTCGTAACCTCTGTCAGTTGCTTCTGCTCCACATGTCGTTTTCAAACACTGATTTCATCAGTGTTACGATGTCTTGTTAGACTCCTTTGACGACGAAGTCAAAGACTCCTCTGAGTTTACATCTCCAAGCCAGATGCATACGCAAATTTGCGAGACCCTTCCTATGCTATTCGAACAATCTGACGACCCGGACCACACGACATTCATGACCTCTATGAACGCATTATGTGACATCAAGTAAGTTTACATATGTGTGATGTCTGTGTTGCCAACTAATAGGAATGTAATGTGCAGGAAGGGCGATGTCCAACGGGTTAGCCGGCCTAGGCGCGGAAAGAAGAAAGTGGTTACCTAAATTACATTTCGTTCATGTGCCGTTTGTAAGGAGGGCTCTTGAAATGCAGTGTCTTCCGTTTGCAAAACTTTGTGACTTCGAGTCTTTCCTTTATTATTGCGGCTAGATGCCACCTCATCGTGTGAGGTGATTTTATACAAGGTAAGCAACAATAACAATACCATTATCATGCTCATCTATGCTGCTGAGGGGCTTCGGAAGAAGCCACAACTTCCATAATGCAAGGACTTTTTATAGCTTTGTCGATGGCGCACGATGGCACAATGGTGTACCTAAACCTATGGTATAAGCGAGGGCCTAGACTTCGCTGCATTCGAAATGTGTGTGAATTTAATCATTCGTTATCGTCATTGCTATGTCTCACGTTTTTATAGTTTGATCGCCATGATGCGCCATAGCTGGGCCATTGCTCCCAAACCGAATGTATAGTTGCCTCAATATTCCATTATCGTGTGAACATCCCTGACCTCTTGTTTTTTTCTGCTCACCATTTTCAACATGTCAAATATTATCCTTTCTACGCGCAACTCACTTTTGAACCTCGATGTTCTTGGAATTGAACACAACGAGAACGACCTAGCATATTGGCTCCAGACAAAAGGATTTGAAATTGTCAGTGCACTTATATGTATTTAATATCGTTCCCTCATTTCTACATTCCCAGCTTCCAGCTCCCGTTTTCACCGCAGCTTCTGTGCTTTTTGGATTGGTGGATCCTCTTGATATCAAGGCTCTTATTGAAGCGAGTCTACAAGAGGACGCGAGGCAGACAGGCCTCCAGCATGAAGAGGAAAGTTGCTTGGAATACCTCAAGCGAGGAGGCCGTCTTTTGATGGAGGAACGCATGGATCGTGCTCAAATGGAAGTATCGTTGTTCAGTACCGCTATTGCGAGCTTGTGTGAAGAACTGGACGCTAGATGTCACCCAAGTGAGCCATGATGTTCGAAGAATCTTGTCCGACACTCTAAAATTACTTCTAGCTCTATGTCGTGTTGATCCAAAGAAGCTGGTCACAATCAAAGCTGTCGCGTTTGTGGGAGCACGTCAAATGTCCGTCTCAGTCAATTGCTTCCAGCCTACAAAGGCTGTTCAAGAAAAATGCTATGCATGGCTTCGCACATCATCGCAGTCTCAGGATATCACACAAGATTCCAATGCCAGTCGAATACTTCATGATTTCCCCTTAACTTCACAATGTCCCTGTCCGCACGACCATGTCCTTAGGGTAAGTCCTGTTCATATTACGAGGACCCAGTATTTTGACACTGTACAGCCCGACAATCAATTTATTCCACTTCCTCGTGTCATGAAAGCTTGGGTAGATAACTTCACATACGGTGCATATACAAACGCGTCTTTGGCAGAAGCTAATGCGCCCCTACGCCCCGACCACGGTAACAGCTTCACAGCAAAGGAGTCTAAATCACTAAATGTGCTCAAGTCTGACTTCCACATTCTGGACTTGAAGAAGCAACGCGCACAGTCAGAAGTTGACATGTTGTCTGAAGCTATTGTACGCATCGCTGAGTTCCACCATAGTGATGATGGTGAGCATGTAGCATTTTCGAGTTTTCTCTCACTAAGGTTATATGTAGGTACTACCGAGACGGATGAATCCGATTCACTTGACGACTGGATGTCAACCTCATCCTTATCTTCCGGTTGCTGGTCACTCTAGTGATGCTCTTACTTGTAGATGTACCACCAGGTCTAAGTTCCCCGCATGCTGTTTCACCGTCATATTATTATGCATGTCAGTCATATGATGAACTCTATTTATGTTATTTCTGTTCCTGCTTGTCTACTACTATGATCAAAATTTTGTATCTGTTTGCGTGAAATGGAAGTAAAGCTTTTGGGCCATAGATATTTTAACATCCAGGGGATATACATGGTCGCTCACCCTATATCCGAGTCATCACTTTCGCAGGTGTCCAAATGAGGATCTGAACGCATGTTGGTACTTAGGTAAGGTTTTGTGCTCAACTACGCTCAAATCTGAACTTTGTATCCGATAGGTAATACCTCGATCTGAGCAACTTAGACATTCATGTCCAGGATATCTCGTCTACTCATGTTTCATCAGACTTTTGGTGAGATCTTTGACTATGATTCTGTATCTCGAATCGATTACTAATTTTGTTCTAACCCCTATGTAGCAGTGCTTGTCTCCGCCAAGTTGAATGGCTTGAACCTAACAACCTAGCAGGGTTCGGATACAAAAGATGAGGCGGGACGTGTCTGGTTCGACATGCTTTGTCAAACGCATCTGTGCATCTCACATATTTTCCATGACGAGCAGTTGCTAGTGCTCTCTTAGGTGTCTTGTTCTCCTGTTTCGTATCACGCGCGCCACTGACAAGCAACTACTTGACAGTATTTGATACTTTGGTAATGCAGACTCAATGTTAGTGGTTGCTACTTTGTTGAAATTTTAGTTTATTGGGATTATTTTAGGATAGGGCCGCGCGCTATATCGGACATCATGCAACTAAACGTCTATTCTACCGACTACTAATTCATCCCGCCATTCCTCTAACCCGCTCCCTAATACCACCCTTTCGCTTTCGCACTGCCTCCTGAACACTCGCTCGCTCTCCTTGGGACCTCATCGACTTGATTTTACAGGTATGTCAGCATTAGTATTCGATTCTCTGCTCAACCAGCGTCGTTAATGTACCTTGATAAGACCTTCAAGATGCGTCGCCGGCACCACCCTTTTCTCCATTGTCCTGCGCGAACCTACTGGTGCCCCGTCTCTCTCTCTCTCTCGGCGCAATATTCTTGTTTTACAACTAGATCGGCTACACATTTGTTTAGATAGATCATTTTTACAAACCTCTCTATATGCAATATGATCAGTATATGATCACAAATCGATCAATAACGTCAAGTCACATTGTTTTGCGGACCTATGAGTACGAAAAAGTGTGTTGTTTCACGCGATACAGAACAGTGTGCTAATAGTTCGTGTTTACCAGCAGCATCTACCTTTTTGGGTCGTAGACATCGCCACATACAACTTCTTCAGCCACTCACATGTCTGTTCCAACCTCAGGTCTATCGGCAAACGTGTTCATCCGATCAGACTGCAAGGAATACCTTTATCTTCCCTCGCAACTGCTCTATCTCGACATCTACATTCCCTTTCTCTCGTCCCAATGAGACCTAATGCAACGGCCAGGCCAGAAATTGATGGAACGACACATGCACACAAACTATCTCTCTCCTTTGCTGATTCTCCTGCGCTTGAGCGTACACCACATGGTATGGCCACGTTCCGTGCACTTGAATCAGAAACCGGGCTACCAAGAATCCCGAATGGGTACGGTTCATCTGCCTCTACAAATGATCGTGGCAGCGAAGCAGACGAAGCGTTAATGTCAATGGATAATGACTTTGGAGAGAAACGCAAGCTGTGAGCCTCACCTTCTTGTTCTTCTGCCAATTCTCCGTACATTACTAACTGTAGTACCTCTTCGCTTATTTAATGCAGAAACGGTTCATCTTATGGTCCTCGTAAATGCGCGCGTCTCATCCCTGCTCCCTTTGCGCCTATTCGCACCGCAGACGACCCGAACTCGAGCTGGTGGTGCTATGTTCAGTCCGACTCACTTCTCGCCAATGGACTTCCAGCCCTTCCCCAGCCCTTCGTTGCATCAACCCCCCATCCGCAATTTCTGTCCGTAGAAAAGTACAAGGATAAAGGTACTCTCGCGCCCAACATCCTCCTCACTATCATGAATACGAACATTAAACGCTCAAACGGGTCCGACGGATGCACGCTAAGTTTACCGCGCTCAACCTGAATGTAGAAGAGGGTGGAATGGGGGACGAGCTGCCAGATATTGGGGAAGAAGGCAGGGTTGACGAGGTCATAGATGAGCGACCATGGCGAGCGAGATATGCTGACCTTGGACAGGTCAAGGGATCGGTGGAACTAGAAGTTAGTGAGAAGAATGCGGATGAGTGTCTGAAATGGATGAATCGGAAGGTAATAGAGCATAAAGGATTTCAAGGTGCGTTCCAAACTCCTCTTTCATCATCATCACGCACTTACTTTTGTTGTATTTCCCAGGGACGTCAAGCGTTGCACTGGATGTGATGGTGGGGGTAACGTCTGAGTATTTGCTCAATGTCGGTCGAATGCTACGATTGATGTGCGATGAGTATGCGAAGAGCATGACACCAGAGGTAGTACATCTCACATGTTTCACTCATCATTAACTTACTGGTAGTATGCTATAGGAAATCATTCTTCATACACTCTTCGAGAGTGGAATCGCGAAGATTCAAGATCTTGAACTGTACATCAAGGACGACGTCATCCGGCATGGTTCGCGCCTTATCAACCTCGAGAAAAAGCTTGTTGGAGCGTATCGCAAAGCTGTCAGTAGCTACTCACTGGAACATTCACTGTACTCATCATATGCACACATACATAGGTGGAACTTATCGACAACGGCGCACTTTTTGCTGGCGAGGATTACGAAGGTGACAACAGTGCCTTTGTTACGGGTGGGTTTTATGACTCACTTGGTGATGATTTTCTCGGGTTACGGGAGCTTGGCGTCGCTGCGGAATTGGGGCTATCGAGTCTCACTATCCCGAAGAAGCTACTCAAAGGGAAATCACGGGGAACAGCAGGGGGTGCTATCGAGTAGTACGTCTTTGTCTATCCAGTCTCCTGAATTGTCATCTAATTTTGTTCCGCTCTCAGAGCAAAACTCAGAGAACAGCTACCACCATATCCATCATCTCCTTCGCTGCTTCCTATCACGAGCAAGAATGTGGGCGATCAGATCGGGTTATTGCGTTCCTACTTTCAAGTGCGGCTTTCGTAGTACTACAGCGCTTCTACATATTCACACTCCTATGTATAAGTGTTGCAACATATTATGACTCTGGTGACAGTCTGTAACACAACCAATTAACTAGTAGCAGCCATGGGCACAATGTCAGCCACAACACACGCGCCGCGGCGCGCCGACCAATGACTGTGGGTCACGTGGCATGTTGTGACCGTGAATTGGTAGGATGGGTCAGATGTCTCGGATGAGTCTCGGGTCCTCTCGTCATGGTGGCAAGTACATTTTCATTGCTTTCGAGTTGACACATTAATTCACGTCTACGAATAATCATTTTCATAGATTTCATTACTACGGGTCTCAATGAACTGCGTCTCCTACAGGAGCCCTTGAATGAACCTGTTCTGCAAAAGCTTAATTTGGTTGCGGTTTTGCCTTGGTTTTACCACCAAGCATGGCAAGGGTACTGCAGACGTTTATCTCGTTCCCCTTTCAGATTCAAAGTGGAAGGCCTACTACACTCTGTTAACCTATCTTAATTCGTTGACCAATTTCCCTCAAAAGGTGTGCAATCACGTTCCTTCGAGAGCACTTTCTGACTCTGGAAGCTCAGTCCCCTCAGCAACAGCCTGAGGGAGGCTGATCATGGCACGCTTGTCATCGATAGGAAGCCTCGGGTTGGGGATAGCGTTCGTCCCATCACAATTTTGGTATTCACATCTAGCTAAAGGCTTGAAGGTGGTTTCATAGCGGACCGACTACAAGGCTCTTTGTCTGCATGTTACGATTTGTTCGTGCCTTTTCCTCTACGGAAAGGGATTGACTAACACACTTACAGGGTACAACCGAACGCCTTACCTGAAGTGAGTGGTTTGTCAGAACTCCTTTGATTCTTTTGTAATCCGGTTTGCAGCTTTCCACCAACATGGCCAGTCTACACCCCAGCTGAAAAGTACAGTATTACTCACACGACGTTTGGACGGCCTCGACGATCACCAAAACATCTTGGAACGATAGCACTAGGGTTCTGACCGTCAAGAACCACATTTTTGCCACTGGATCTGGCAGTCGCCTGAAAGTTCCCGACATCCCTGGGAAGGTATGTAATTCTCGAATTCATCAAACGTGACTCATGGACGCAGGCAAGCTTCAAAGGGTCTGCCGTGCACTCGTCAGAGTTCAATTCTGCGGCTGATCATATTGGTAAGACAAAGCAATCGTAGTCGGCTGTTGCATTTCTGGTTGGTTTGTCACATCTTTTGTATCGAACGAGGTCTAAATATTTCATCAGCACATGACATTGCTCAAGATTTCTGTAGTCACGGTGTCGACATCACAATGTGTGTTCTTTGGTTCAAGTTATATCATTTTCATATCTCACGGAATACTAGGTATCAATGATCGTCGACATTCGTGATCTCGACGGAGTCAGTGGCAGCAATGCTAGGCGATAATTGTTCCCGTGGTCGTCGGTAGCTTTAACTTGGATGGGTTCATGGATACATTCACGGAGGTACATCACTACGAAGCTTCAGAGGATATCCTCACTGATTGACCATATGCATTGCACAGTTCTTTGGCTGGGACTTCGGCTCGTTATGGCAGACCGCCAACCAAAGACGTTGTGAAGCATTTCTCTGCGCTGATCGTGTGATTGAAGCGGCTGGGTCTCATCAGTATATGATGCTCATGATTAGCGAGGCTGTGAAGCCCGTTTATCACGAATGGTTTCCGGTGAGCAGTTGTGGACAATCTGAAAATTGAGACTCATTCTAGTGTCCTTCCCAGCCTTCAAGTACAAGTGTACTTCACGTTGTGTCACAAAGGGAGACGAAGCTGTTACTGCGAGCAATTATGAAATGGCTGTTGAACTCTATTCAGCAGGGATAAGCCTGGACTCTTCATGCGAGTCTCTTTTTGGCGCCGAAGTAAGGCAAATTTGACGCGAAGGCTCTATACAGAGGCCCTTGACGATGCAGAAAAGGTGCGAGTGATGTTTATTGTCGAGCTCAAGTGCTGATACCAGCGATGCACAGGTCATTGAACTGAGCCCTTCGTCTTATACTGGGTACAAATTGAAGTATGCAGTGCTTCATGAAGTACAACACTACGATGAAGCGATCGAGGCGTTTAAAACCATGCTTTTCAAGTTGGACAATGGAATTGACCCGAAGATACGAGGTAAGCACCGCATACCTTGCCGT